>CAJQZP010000212.1:3470000-4022500 GCA_907164705.1 Parnassius apollo
CTTGTTTCATCAAAATAAATATGTCGTGAAATAAACAGTATCGTTGAGATTATGGCCACGTCAGGTTATCAAAAAGGTTGTCGCGAAATAAAAAACGAAGGTAGGTTCGAAAATAGGTGGCAAGACAGCATCTGCATCTGGACGCAACACAGTTAATTTCTGAATTAGCAGATGATCCTGAGAGCTATACAAACTTAGTCTCGCAAATTTTTTGGTGAAATTAGATGCATGATAAAAGCTGAACGGCCCATTTGTCGGCATGCTTAAACCATTCACCCAATGGTCTAATGGACGACACACACGGTCAGTTCAACCGATCATTCCAACTGATCAGTTCAAACTAAGACTGTTGATATTTTTTTTAAATCGGATTTTCGATATATCGATAATTAATAATTATAAATATATCAATATCGGAGTTTTATATATATAGGTTTATTTATCAATATATCGAAAACCCAATATTTTAAAAAATAACAGTCCCAGTTTGAATTGATCAATTGAACTGACCATGTGTTGCGTTCATTAGTTCGCATCGTACGCGCCGTGAGCGCAAATAATATACGTAGACATTTGTACGTACGCGCCGTACCACAGAATAAATAATAAATAATAGGCCGTACTCGCTGTATTCGCATCATTTATCTTGTGTTGGTGTTCCCAACAACTTTTACAGTTTTTCCAACCACTGATGTGAAACGGTACAGTGACATTGATCGCTCGGATCATAAGGGAAAAAAAAGTTGTAATAGCCTGCTTATTAGCAAAGGAAGAAGAGAATAAAATTCGAAGAAAAGAAGATTCTGAATTCATAATATTTTTTTTATAGGATAGGGTGACAACACAGTCCACCTGATGATAAGTGGTTGCTGTGGCCCATAGACATCTACATCTATATTCGATTACGAATCAAAATGCAGATGCGTTGTCACCCGTGAGGACTCAGACGGAATGCCTCGTTTCCATTAAAAAGGGTCTCCGGTTCTCTACACTCACCATACGAAACACAGCAGCATTAAGCTACTATTTGACGCTGGTATTCTGTGAGAGCGTGGTCCTTCCCCGGTCGAGCCGACCCATTCGTGCTACAACTATATTACTAATATAACTGCAGCATGGCTCTACCACGTATAGAATATTAATTTTAAAGGTTAGTTTTATGAAGAATGTTATAATGATTTCTTATATTTACGCGAACATTGCACATGATTAAAACTACTTTTACAGATTTTATCGCGTTTATTTTTACTTTTTATTTTTAATTCCCGACGTTTCGGGCGCTTTCCAGCACCCATGACCCCCGTGACCATGGGTGCTGGAAAGCGCCCGAAACGTCGGGAATTAAAAATAAAAAGTAAAAATAAACGCGATAAAATCTGTAAAAGTAGTTTTAATCAAGAATATTATACTTTGTTTAAAAACTTATTAGATGATGATAAACGATTTTTCAAATATTTGCTTTTAACATACAAGAAATTTCAAGAATTGCTACAAATACTTAAAACATATAGATAGATAGATAGATAGAAAATTCTTTATTGCACTCAAACAAAAACAATTTGGTACAAAGGCGAATTTAATACCGAAAAGGCATTCTCTGCCAGCTAACCTTTAAGGGGAAATATAACCTCAAATAGCTTATCAAGATCCTCCGTTATGCCAAAAATATTGCAGCATTAATTTTGAAATAAGTATATGGTAAAGTTGAGGATTAATGTTAAGGACTACGTTAGATGAAAACACGATTCCGTAAAATTTTCTCGATAGAAAAAAAATCCAAAGTTACCTCCAAATAAACAATAAACCGCTGTTATTCATAAAATACTTTAAATAAAATCATGAAACTTTACATACTAACTGAACTAGCTATAAAGCAGTGCTTATGTTATTTACTTTTTTTAAAATACCATTATTTTCCCTGTAAAAAGAAATTACCTAAACTATCGGCCTCTTGAAGCTTGATTCCTGCCGCCCGGTCAGTTTCGCTTCGGCATTTGAAGGGGGAGGTTGTGTCGCTCGCTGTCGTGTCGCAAAATAAGAAGCGACTGGGTTGGCGTTAAGAAACAAGCATAAATATGATAAACCTAATGAAATAAGTATCTAACGATCTATCTACTTACAGTATTAGTGATTACAAACATGTCGGTACATAGCATACGACGCGCGGGGAAGTGGGGGCAAAATTAGGATTTGAGCTGACTTACTATATCCCCTTAATAAATCCCCATATCTCTCTATCAATACTCAAGTTTCAGAAGCCCAATTGAACCAGGGGAAAGACTTGTTGTATGTTTGAGGTAATTATTTTTTGTTGATAATTAAGTAATCAGGTGTAATTGGGTTTTTGAATGAATATTAATTATCAATTTTTTATTGTATTCAAATTATTTTGTCGCTAAAAAACATACTTATATTGCATTTATGTATTGAAATTAAAAAAAAACATCTTAATTTCAATAGATAAGGAGGCTGGATACTGCCACCTGCTTGGGATCCTATAATTAATAAAATTAAAACTAACCCCAAGCATACCACTGCAAGACTTCAAGACACAGTAAGATCAATCTGCGTAGATCGGACCATAAATAATAATTAAAAAGCTGAAGGTACTCCGGGTTAATAACGCCCCCCCTTCGCTACCAAAACGTCGATAATTAAAAATCAAGAAATTAAACGTAGTTGCATGACATTAGTTTTACCCAAAAATTGCGCATGGCACGAAACTAACTCAGTTTTATGAAATTGATAACTTGACGTTTACACGTGAAATTACGGTGAAATTGATATTAGTTTTATAAATTGTTGAAATTATATATATTATGTAATATATATTATTTACATTACTAAACATGTTAATTAGGCTTAAGTAAATGGTGTGGTTAATAGACAGTACACCGTCGTCCATTAAGAATCAAAGATACGTTGTCTCCTTTAGGGATAAAGATAGAATGCGTCGTTACTGATAAAAAGGCCCCGGGTCACAGAATAAATAATAGTACTGCGTACCCGGGTTCTCTATATTCATCGTTCGTAAAACGGCAGCTTTAGGCATCTATTTTACGTGCCGCAATCATAAAATATAATTACAACCGCTGCGTGGCTCTGGCATCTATACCTATCTATACAAATAAATAAAATTGAAGTATCTGTTTGTTATTTTAAAATAACATCGTTTCACTAAATGCATATGAAAGAATATACGGTACTTATAACAAAAAAAACACCAATTTTAATTTTTTTGTCTGTCTGTCTGTTTGTTCCGAGTAATCTCCGTAATGACTTGACCGATTTCGACGGGACTTTCACTGGCAGATAGCTGATGTTACAACGAGTAACTTAGGCTACTTTTATTTTAGAAAAAGAATTAAGGTTCGGCGCAAAAAATAAAAACCCATGAAATCTAATCAGCAGGGCGAAATAGCGGGAAACAGCAAGTATACAATATAAATGTATTGTTTCTCACATAACTTATACTAACACAAATCATATTAAAACTCTGTGGCCCGTGAAGGTCGAAAAATGTCTTACAGGCTAGACTTTTCCACTTTCAGTGACACGTTATAGACTTAAAGAGACATATAATTACGGACTTTTGTGATACTTATGGTATTTTCTAACAATCAACCAAACACTTTTACCACTAGTGTCTGCAGCGGACGAAAATATGAAACAGTTTCTCAAAGTTAAGTTCTGATTTACCACTTGTTGCGGTGAAAAAAAAAACATCATGAGGAAACCTATACGTCTGTGTAATTAAAATATGTAGAGGATATGCGACGTCCGCCAAAACGCAATGGAGCAGCGCGGCTGAGTAATTGCTTCTCTCCCTCTAATAAATGTGAGGAGGCATGTGCCCAGCATAGGACGTATTTAGGCTGGAACTTACTTTTCCAATTTATGAAGTCTCTTATAATGTCATCAAAGTTAAAGCGCAGTGAAAGAACCTCTTCCCATTTCTGATCTGCTGCAGTGTGAGTTGATGGATCTTGGAATAATTTCTCAATGTGAATAATTTCCCCATGGTTTTTAGCTTACTACGCTTAAACCATATAACACCAATCGTGATCCTATAAACACTGTTGTTTTAATATGTATTAAAAAATATAGCTCAGTTGGGCTACTTCTGATGCTGCCCTGGCTCTAAACGAGGTACCCCTGAGATTGGAGGCTGCCAAAGCGTCTATGCAAGTAGCATCCCAAGTAGGGCTTCATCTCTCTCTCAAGGGACCAATGTCATACCATAATCTCTAAGGGTCTACAGGATTCTACAACTGAGTGAACATTTAAAGAGACAAGAGCTCTTCGGATGACATCGTTCAAAGAAGCGTGCCGTGAATACCTACAATCACTTTTACATGAAAGTTCGTGGAGCCCAAACTCGTCGACACTGCTACCACAGGGGCACTGATGGGGTTGATAAATCGTCGCTCCTAGTCGGACGGATGTGCAAGCTTTCTCCATCAAGTAATCTCGTGCCTAGATTATTTAGTTGAAACAGCTGGAAGGCGTGCCTGATCTTTGTAGATTTTAAAACAATTACAAAGACTTTTATTGATTTTATATTTTAAAGACACTTAAAATGAGATGTGTACGATCGGTGTTTTTGGCTCTAAAGACCCCTGGCGGCAACATGCATTGCTACGCCACTGTACAAGGCCCAACATACAGACCAATAAATTCCAATTAATTATTTTCAGATACCGCCGCTGCTTGGTGTGTGGGGCCAACTGGGACTGGAACGTGATACGTTTTCATGTACGATTCTGCCAAAAGATGGAAGATCGCCAAAGAAATATCTATTTGTTTTTGGATTTGCGCTTCCCTGCGTCGTTATCATCGTGTCCTACTCTTGCATATACTGGCGCGTGCGCGAGAGCAAGAGGAAGCTTGAGGGTCGAAGGTGTGTATGTGGGTGAGCATATCTGCATAGTAACCATTACGTGCACCCGTGATGAATTTTCTTTACTTGATATATTTGTACATGAAATTTCACTTTTTGAGATAATTAATATAATCAGGAGTTACTTTCCTAAAATAAACATTTCGAAGACATGTGAAGTTCGCCAACGCGCAATGGATCAGCGCGGCGGACTTTTCCTAGCCCCTCTCAGAATTGAGAGGAGGCCTGTGTCCAACAGTGGGACATATAGGCTGCAACTTTAACTTTAAGGCGGTTACATTGCGGGAATCGATTCAAATCGATCGATCGAAAAAGATAAAATATAATTCTATTATGTATCTTACCTAGTTTGAAGAACATCTCCCGCTTTTTTTTGAATTGCGTGCACTAATCCTGTCACCACTAGTCCCTGCATCACTACTCCCAACACCACTACACTAGGACAAAATAATTTAATTATTCCTGTTTTTATTAAATAGACTATATGTCAAGGGTGATTCCATGTAAATTTTAATAAAAATACGAACCCTTAGGATGGTAAAATAGGGAATGAAAATTTTAAGCTATCACTAAAAAGTCATTCTGTTATCAATCAGAATGACTTCTTTTATTACCATTTTATTACCGTTAAAAGTAAAGTAAAGTTACAACCTATATAGGTCCCACTGCTGGGAACAGGCCTCCGCTCATTTCTGAGAGGGTTTTAGGGCAAGGAATTGTCCGCCGCGCTGCCCCAATGCGTGTTGGCGAACTTCACATGTCTTCGATATATATATTTATTTCTCTGATATGCAGGTTTCCTCACGATGTTTTCCTTCACCGCCGAGCACGTGGTAAATCAGCACTCAAAATTGCAATTAACAATTTCATTGGTGCCGGCGGGGATCGAACCCGGTTTTGCTCGCGTACTGTGAAATTTACAACGAGCGCTAACCATCTGAGCTACCACGGCTCTATTACCGTTACAGCCTATCAAAAGATCTCTGCAGAACGTTGACCTTCTCCATAGACTGCCTCATGAGGAGGATATTTGCAAAGCCGCTTGGCTGGTGGGTTGGCTGTAGTTTTTATTTTTTAGTTGTTAGGAAAACGTTGGTTACAAATCCCTCGTTTGTTTCCCCCAATCGTCCCATGCGTCGCCCACGGGAGTTTTCTCCTTGATGTTGCGACATTGCTTAGTCCACTCAAAAGGGACAAATAATTAAACTTTATAAAAAGTAAAAACCGATTTCAAATAACTAAAACGAATAAAAAAACACATAATAGCTTTGAAGTTGATGCTAAGGAATAGCATATCGATGAACGGCTCCGTGGCGCAGTGGATCAGTTACAGCGCTGAGGGCCGCGGGTTCGGATCCCGCATGGAACAAGTATTTGTATGTACAAGTAATTATTCCGGGCCTGGATGTTTGTCCTTGTGCAATTTTTATATGTAAACTCCACAATACAGGAGGAAATACGATTCGGGGAGGGGCGTAGCGGTTTTTCAATTTTTTTTTTAAATTAAAGCTCGCTCTACTTATGTACGAGTCTTTCTGCATTTTACTGATAAAAATCTACCAAAACTTACAATGAAACGATCACAAGGCTACCTACCGTTAAATATGCCAAAAATATATATGATGTGAAACCATTTTAGTTATTATTTTTCTTTAATTAATTGCACGGCCAGGTGGGATTAGGGAATTCAAAAATAAAATTTCCTCATCTATCCTTCTATTCCACTTTAGTATTATATGTTATAACATAAATATATTAAATTAGTAAGGTTTAAAAATTTTATGCGTAAGTAGATACCTAATTGCATTTTTTTTTCACAGCAAACTGGGCGGTCAAACTGCGAAAGAGAAAGAAGAAGATTCCCGTCTCACAACACTTATGCTAACCATATTCCTTTGCTTCCTCGCCTGTTTTCTCCCCCTGATGATAATGAATGTCGCGGACGACGGAATTACGTACCCCTGGCTTCACATAATAGCCTCCATTTTAGCTTGGGCTTCAAGTGTAATAAATCCATTAATTTACGCAGCCACCAACAGACAATATAGAGCAGCATATGGAAACCTATTAAAATTCTGCAAGAATAATCCAGTGACGAAAAGAACCACCTGGGGGAGTAGGACGGTCGGACATTCATCGAATTCCCCGAATTATGGGGAGAAAAGAAATCCTCTAAACAATCACCCAACAAAATTATGAATTTAACTTATGTAACTATTATGTAAATATTGTACATAGTTTATATATTGTTGTAATTAATAATTCACATTATACCAATAACTTAACCAAAGGCAATCTTAAATTATTATTATTTTTTTGTAAATTACTTAATATTAAAATATACCGACTTAAATGCTTCGTACTGACTGCATCAAAAATTAGACCTAAGTTTAAATTTACCACAAATATATATTACATAGTTTTTATCATTAGTTGTCAAATCAGATATGCTCGTTTTTAAACGAAAAAGCTTCTTTTACCATAATCTGAAGAAAATACGATATTAATATCGTATTTTCAGGTTATGTTATTAAGATTTAAAGTTATTTATACATTCACTTGAGTGATTAGTATGTTTCCAATTATTTAATAGCGTTTTACTTGAGGGACGGGGAATTTATATTTTTTCTAAATTAAATTCGTTTCTTTTTGCTCCATACCTGGTTGACTGTTGGTCTTACGCCTTACAACACTGTATCCCTATAATAGAATAGGTGCTTGTTTTAACGCGCTTGGCAGGCTGAATGGCACCGCAGTACCTGCGGGTTTTCTCTTGCTTACATTACCCTCCGTCACTGGTCTAAGTACTTCACATTTAGTATAATACACAAAAGGCTGACTCACACTTAATAGATATTTTTTTACAATAATGGTGACCAGCAAGCTCACACCACCTGTCCACCTGATGGTAAGTGGTGGCTCATTGACATCCACATCTATCCTGGATTAAGAATAAAATACAAATGCGTTGTCACTCCTGGGTACTAAGATGGAAAGGGTCGTCGGTTTTCTATACTCACCATACCTTCGATCAACAGTACCGACTAGATAACGGGTCACGTACAAAATCATAGCTAAATACTGTCCGCATGAATATAAACTATGAAAAGACACAAATTAAATAACATTTAGTGTGAAATCAACTTTAATTAATAACAAATAAAGTTCTTTTTCCCGTTATTGCCTTGCGAGCTACACTCTGACGTGCAAGAGCTCACGACTCGTGCGCTCGATTATTTACTGAGATGGATTTCTTGCGCCGACCCGACATCTAGTTGGTATTGTTACTACCCCGGTCGCGCCTATTCGTGCTGCTGCCACAAAACAGCTAATATATATAAAAATTTAAATCTACCTATCTTTTATAAATTTGTATTTGTAACGGTCTGATTAATATCTGATTAACAAATTTCCTTTTGCAAGACTACACTTCGTTTCTCCATAATTTTGTTAAAACTTGGCTTATTGTAGTCTTGCAACACTAGAAATATTGAATTTTACATTCCGATTTATGTAGTGGTAGTCAAGTAGTTGTGGTTAGATTTTTCTGAGGTAATATAACACATAAAACCTAAAGTATGACATTAATTAAAAAGAATCTGACAAAATATTTTTACATGTTTGTTGTAAACAAGAGATCACACATTGATTAAAAATTATTTCATAGTTAAATGACTTTTTGTATGATTTGTTCAATTTATAACCGTAAATAAATATATTTAATTTTAATTTTTGTCAAGACTGATTCGAAAAAGTCAATTAGAAAATTAATTACCAATATACCTAACTTTAGCAGTTATAAGTATAATATTGTAATTATTTACGTCAATGGAAAATGAAAAAATTATATAGGTACATGTTATTTTATATAAGTAGATTATATTGTAATTTATTTCTAGCAATTAATGTAAAAATACCAAAGGTAAATAAATGTATTTGTATGTACTTGAGTATTTATTTTAACCATAGCAAGAATATGACATGATGACAAAGGAAATAACTGTGACATTACTGAATTCTAAAATGGCTACAATTCCCTTTTTATAACACTTCCACTAGGGTTATCATCATCATCATCATTATATCCCTTTACAAGTCCACTGCTGAACATAGGCCTCCCCCGAGGAAGATCAAGGTCGCTGAACGAGCTGTGGAGAGCCATAGCAGTTTTCGGGAGCGTTTAACAAACATCCGGTATGTTTGTCTCTTTCCAGTTTTTAGATGATGAAATCACAACGATTCTGAAGAAGCTTCAAAAAAAAATGAGGGTGGCCCAAGCGTGGACGTTCAGACGTCGTTCTGATTACCTTATCATTCACTCATTAATTATAGCCTACTAACGTACCCTGCCAAACTGCCTCGTCGTGTATTGCCTTAATAGGGAGGATATCTTCATAGGGCCCGCGCTTAGCAGTTGAGTCGGCAGCAGTTTTTTTAATTATCTAGGTGTTATTAAGATCTTTTACGTGGTAGAGCCACGCTGCAGCTATATTGTGGTTGCAGCACGAATGGATCGGCTCGACCGGGGCAGGACCACGCTCTCACAGCTGTGCTGTGTTTCGTATGGAGAGTGTAAAGAACCGGAGATCCTTTTTACTGCAAACGAGGCATCCCATGTCAGTTCTCTGGGCTGACAACGCATCTGCATTTTGATTCTTAATTGAAGATAAATTTAGATGTCTATGGGCCACAGCATCCACTTATCATCACGTGGACTGTGTGCTCGGTTGTCACCCTTATTCTATAAAAAAAGAAGACGCTGCCTATCTCTTGGTTTGTTTCCCTTTGTCGTCTATTTCGTCAGCCACAAGAGTATAGAGTAGTGGATATTCTTACACTACAACTACATGATCTGTTGTTACCTTGAGCTTGTGATATTACTATATACCACTCAAAAAGCTCAAAAACTAAACTTTTAATAAAAATAAAAGCCACTTCAATGAACAAAAATAAATAAAATTATTTCTTCTTTACTTCTTTTTAACACTATGTCTTAGCACCGACTTCTGAACTTATTATTCCTTTGGACTTGTAGACGTTAATTACGTCCATCTTTATAAGCCATGTAAATATAATATATAAGCTTGAAACTCTGTCGCTGAGGGTACGGAAAGGCAGTAGTTTCATACTCGACAGTTTATGCATGAAAAGTGGAAAGAGCTACTGGCCCATCCGAAAACAGGAATGTTAAGTTTTGACAGAGTGAATAAACAAGAGGTTTATTCAGTTATTTTCCGTAATGGCGTGGCATACCATGGAGGATTGCCCAGCTTGGACTGAATTGCGTAGAAACCTTAGGGATTTAGTGAGGAAACATCTTTCGCTTCTAACCTAGATAAAGTCTACGATTGGATGCGAGTGATCGTGTAGGACCTTACCTTACCTTCTGCGGGCACGTGATAGTCATTATGGCAGTATTACTGGATGACATTGGCACTATGCTCAATGGCATTAATAATAATTCTTTCAACGATTAACATGAGTAATACAAATAGTTGTTGGGAACTCCAGTTAAAATAATTGTGTGACTTTAAAATTCATTTCAATTTTTTTATATACTTAGCATAAAGGTGACAAACGAGTACACAGTCCAACTGATGGTAAGTGGATGCTGTGGCCCATAGACATCTCAATACAGTAATCCTCGATTAAGAATCAAAACGTAAATGCGATGTCAACCATAAGGACTAAGATGGAATGCCTCGTTTCCAGTAAAAAAGGGTCTCCGGATCTCTATACTCACCATACGAAACACAGCAGTATTAAGCTGCTATTTTACGCTGGTATACTGTAAGAGCGTTTGGTATGGTATATTATAAGAGCTACACGGTGTTGATGGGAGACTTCAACGCAAAGCTGGGCACAAGAGAAAGCGGTGAGCTGAAGGTGGGGAAATTTGGAGTAGGGCAACGGAACCGAAGGGGCCAGCAGCTGGCCGACTTTATGGAGAAAGAGGGACTCTTTATGATGAACTCTTTCTTCCAGAAGCGGCCCCACAGGAAGTGGACCTGGTCGAGCCCCGACGGTTCGACAAAAAATGAGATTGACTTCATTATGACGACCAGACGCCAACTGTTCAGTGATGTCTCAGTGATCGCAAGGGTGAAAACTGGCAGCGATCACCGAATGGTTAGAGGCACACTGAACCTAAACGTTAAGTTGGAGAGGTCTCGTCTAATGAAGTCAACGCTCCGTCCCCCTCGTGCTCTAATCCAGAATCCCGAAACCTTTCAGCTCGAGTTACAAAACCGCTTTCAGTGCCTAGAGGATTGCAATGCAGTGGACGATATGAATGACAAGCTCGTGGAAACTGTCCATGCGGTCGGAGCTAAGTTCTGCAAGACCCGCCGCAGAAGAACACAAAAACTCTCCGATCACACTCTTAATCTCATGGCTGTTAGACGGGAGATGAGGCTGCAATCGTCAACAGATTTGACAGCATACAGGCAGCTGAACAGACAGATCTACAAATGAATGCGGCGAGACTTACGCAACTTTAATACTGCTCGTATTAAAGAAGCGATCGAGCGGAACCAGGGCTCCAAAGTCTTTGCCAGAGATCTGTCTGCCAGAAGGAGCCAACTGTCAAGGCTGAAGACTGAGTGTGGCAACATCGTTTCCAGGACACCTGAGATTCTGAGAGAGATTGAGAGGTTCTATGGGCAGCTGTACACATCATCGTTGGAGCTACACGCAAGTGTGAGTAACGATCCAAGAGCAAGTCTTATCCGACACTATTCCGATGATATCCCGGACGTCAGTCTGAGCGAGATTAGAATGGCTCTCCACCACCTTAAAAACGGCAAGGCCCCGGGCGAGGATGGAATTACAGCGGAGCTTCTGAAAGCGGGAACACCGGTACTTGAAGTCCTTCAGAAGCTCTTCAATTCCGTCCTCCATGGTGGCACTACTCCGGAGGCGTGGAGCAGAAGTGCGGTGGTCTTGTTCTTTAAGAAAGGCGACAACGCGCTCTTGAAGAACTACAGACCGATTTCCCTTCTGAGCCGCGTCTACGTGCTGTTTTCGAGAGTCATTACGAATCGTCTCGCACGCAGACTCGACGACTTCCAGCCTCCCGAACAAGCCGGTTTCCGAAAAGGCTTCAGTACCATAGACCACATACATACCCTTCGGCAAATTGTACAGAAGTCCGAAGAGTACAATCTGCCACTTTGCCTGGCGTATGTGGACTATGAGAAAGCCTTTGATTCCGTCGAAATTTGGGCGGTGCTACAGTCTCTTCAGCGGTGCCTAGTTGACTGTCGGTATATTGAAGTGCTGAAGTGTTTGTACAGTAGGGCTACGATGGCTATCCGAGTACAGAACCAGAGTACGAAACCTATCCAACTGCAGAGAGGTGTAAGACAGGGTGATGTTATATCCCCGAAACTCTTCACCGCTGCGTTGGAAGACGTTTTCAAGCTACTGGACTGGAAAGGATACGGTTTATTAACATCAATGGCGAGTACATCACTCACCTTCGATTTGCCGACGATATAGTCCTTATGGCAGAATCGCTGGAGGACCTTAGCACTATGCTCAATGGCCTCAATGGTGTCTCCCAACGGATAGGTCTTAAGATGAACATGGACAAAACAAAGATCATGTTTAATGTCCATGTCACACCTATGCCGGTAATTGTTGGGAGCACTATGCTCGAAGTTGTTGACGAGTACGTTTACCTGGGACAAATAGTCCGACTAGGTAAGTCCAACTTCGACCGAGAGGTCAATCGACGGATTCAACTCGGCTGGGCAGCGTTCGGGAAATTACGACACATCTTCTCATCAGGTATACCTCAATCTCTGAAAACTAAAGTGTACAACCAGTGCGTGTTGCCAGTGATGACGTACGGATCTGAGACGTGGTCCTTCACCGCTGGACGTATGAGGACGCTCAAGGTCGCTCAGCGAGCTATAGAGAGGGCTATGCTCGGAGTTTCACTGCGTGATAGACTCAGAAATGAGGATATCCGCAGTGAAACCAGAGTGACCGACATAGCCCAACGGATTAGTAAGCTGAAGTGGCAATGGGCCGGCCATATAGCTCGAAGAACCGATAACCGATGGGGAAGAAAGGTTCTCGAGTGGCAGCCTCGTACCGGTAGGCGTAGTGTAGGGCGACCCCCCACTAGATGGAGTGACGACCTGGTAAGACATGCAGGAAGTCGATGGATGCAGGTGGCTCAGGACCGTGCTTTATGGCATTACTTGGGGGAGGCCTATGTTCAGCAGTGGACTTGTGAAGGGCTGTAATGATGATGATAATGACTGTAAGAGCGTGGTCCTCCCTCGATCGAGCCGACACATTCGTGCTGCAACCATAATATAACTAGCAGTTATGGTATGGTTGTTACTAACAGTTATTAACTGCAGCGTGGCTCTACCACGTATAAAAAGCCGGGCTGCGTTCAGATGGTTAACACATCTCGACACGTATCCGGGGGCACGGCGGTGCCCCCGCCAAGTCGAGCAAAAAAGTGGTATATTTCAAATTTCATTCAATTTGAATTAGTAGTTTAAGAAATATAACTAGTCAAAGTTTCTTAATTTTGTCACTCACTGACTGACCGATCATCAAACCTCTAAGGCACTTCTAGCAGATATAGAAGCTTCAAATTTAGAATACAATTAGAGTTTAGTGTATAAATCAAGGAAAAACTAAAATATTTTTAATATCGGTCCAGCTTTCTAGATACACCAACTGAATAAATAACTTTGTAATCCCATATAAATATATAGAAATACAAAGTAACTTCATGTGAGGGAGGAGTGGTGGTGGCTCAGTGCCCCCTCGAACCTTGCGATCTTTTATGGATTTTCGCAAATAGTGGATAACAATATATAAATATTTGCATGCGGTTAAATTACCGACAGTTAATAGGATACTGTCGAACCAACCGTAAGCTTAGTTAGGTAACATCGCGTCGTAATTACCTAATTAAACATTACAGATTAACAAAAACAAAAACAAAATCATCGGCTGGAGTCGAAAAACGGCTTACTCAGAACTCGTCTCACCAAAATGACGCTTGTGTTCCTGTCTAACATTTTTAGGAGTTTTGATATTTAACTTCGAAAGTAGATCTAGACAGTCGATCTCGCTTGAAGTTGTCTGAAGTAGACAGGTAATATTCGCTACTTGCCTTCGTATTTCGAGCGGTAAAATATGAAACTTTCTACATTTGTAATAGAGGTTAAAGTTTTAGTGGTCTTTTACGCGGTAGCAAAGGTATTTAATGAATTTCATCTGGATACGTTCAATTCGAGTTATATAAATATTGTATTTGGGACTCTATACTTTGTGATGCATATTCCAAAATAATTCTTAGTTAGTAACAGCACATAATGTTCAAAGTTTTCATCACAAACCCTAATTCTCTGGAAAGCCGGTCAATGATATTTTCATATCTGGCGTAACTTGGGAGTTATAGTCATCACGGAACACTCTCTGTAGAACGATTGGCCCCGAGTATGGCAATAGTAGAGCAATTTATTTGATTTACGGCTAAATGTGACAGCTGAGCATTTTGTAGGGTTGAGATCGAAATGGTTATATTTACAATAATCTAGTTAAGAAGTCTGTTTAAGAAATTTAAAGTCATTTTGTAGTGCTTCTGCGTCTTTTAATGCAAAAATAATTGCAAAGATTTTTATGACCGATCGAGACTGTAAAAGGATGTTAACTAATTTCTTATCAGAATTAAGTTATGATGAAACAGAGAAACTCATAAATACAATTGTGTAAGTTCCATACATCTAATAAGACACACACACCCATATTGTGTTTGACATATACACTGTGCGTGTACCCTCACACACATACCAACATTTGCACAACCTATCACGAGTTATGTATGTATGTAAAGTTTATGTAGCTTAACTTTCTTTTATGTGATAAACTTTTTCCTGTTTAATTATGTAAGTACTTTTAAAACTTATAAAATTGTAAAATGGGTTGAAGGGCGAGGCATCACCAATACGATTGTGGATATTACTCTCTGGAGCGTCTCAAAAACATATATTTATTTTTTGAGAAATAAAAGTATTATTATTATATCCAAGACCTGATTTACCCACAGGCTAAGTAGGCTGTAGCATAGGTCGCAAGGTTTGAGGGGGCACTGAGCCACCACCACTCCTCTCTCACATGGAGTTACTTTGTAATTCTACATATTTATATCGGATTACAAAGTTATTTATGCAGTTGGTGTATCTAGAAAACTGGACCGATATTAAAAATATTTTAGTTTTTCCGTGATTTATACACTAAACACTACTTGTATTCTAAATTTGAAGCTTCTATGTCTGCTAGAAGTGCCTTAGAGATTTGATGATCGATCAGTCAGTGAGTGACAAAATTAAGAAACTTTGACTAATTATATTTCTTAAACTACTAGTTCAAATTGAATGAAATTTGAAATATACCATGTTTATACGATGTCTACCCGGTTACTGAAAATTCAGGCTTTTAGTTTTTTACACTACGAAGTTATAGGGGGTCGAAAATGACCTGAATTGCTTCGAGAAAACTATGGTATGGTACGGCCGTGCCGCTTTTTTGCTCGACTTGGCGGGGGCACTGCCGTGCCCCCAGATGAAGTAAGTGCCGCAAGCATTTCATAAAGGATCTCCTAGGTGTGCGTCTTTTGTAGTTAGCAGTGGCTGCAAATGACCGCCGGTACGACATACTCCGCCGATCGTTGAGTCCCGTGATTCCGTGAGGCGTCGAGGTCACCGGCCCCTAGGTGATTCTTGGCACTTTATGCGTTCCGAGCATTCTGTGCCTAGTCGCGCATTAAAGTGCCACCTTTGCACTTCCCCCAACCCTTTTACTATAAAAGGGGTAGGCAGTGCCCACAGTGTGGAAAGTCTCTGTAATAGTATCACCACCATCCGCGTCGTGCATCAATATCTGCTGCCGATCGTTTGGAAGATAGATAGGGCCTTAAATAGATTACCGCTGACGCTGACTGTTAGGTTAGGGATATGTCAGGGAACGATAAGGGGGAACCTCCTCCGAGATCGAGGAAACCACCGGACCGGCCAGGCGTACTGGATAGACCCATCGCCTACCGCGATATTTTCAATCCGGAGAGGATGAGAGTCGTCTCATCCTACTCACAAATACCGACCCGGAAACCTTCGTCGCCGGGTAAGGAGTCCGCACCTAGGGTTGCACTCTCGCCCATCGTACCTGAGTGTACGACTGGGCGTGAACCGCTGCCCTCTCAGCAACAGCGACCCATGAAGACGCCACGAAGGCACACACCACCCGAGACCGAGGCCTCCCTCTATGAGAAGAGGCAGCGTGTTGGACGATCAGAACCACCATCAGCATCATCTGATGACGAGGAGCCCCAAACAGCGACTAGGAAGAAGGTCCACACCTCACCTCCTAGGTCGCCATCACCACCGCAACAGCCACCATCCATCTCTCCGGACCGACGTAGCCACGACTCGGCCCAATATGAACAAGGAGGTGAGGAGTCCTACAGCTGGGGCTCAACAACGTACGCAACCCTAGCTGCATCTGCCGGAAAATCATCACCGGCACAAACCATCAACCCGTCCGGGCTAGCTCACGACGATGGACAGCGGCCGTCAACGAGCTATGCCCACATGGCTACGGCCCCTGCAGTACCACGACCGCAATCTCAGAAGACAGAGAAGGCGAAGGAGAAGTCCAGATATCCGCCGATTGTTGCAGAATGCCTCCCGGATTGGACTAGGCATTTCAAGGTCCTCAACGAGAAGTTGGGCCACCCGCCTAATGCCCGTCCATTCGGGAAGGGAGTCAGATTTTCTCCGCAGAGTCCGCATGAGTTCCGTACCATCCAGAAGTACATGGTCGAGCTCTCCGAGAAAGATAAAACCATGTCGTGGTATTGCTACACCCCGGCAGAGGAGAAGCCCACTAAAGTGGGCATCCGGGGCCCGCCAGTGGGCACCGATCCCAAGATGATCGAGGAGGCTATCCGGGCAAAAGGCTTCCCGATAAACTATGTCAAGGCCATACCACCACGTAGAGGCAGACCGGGCTGCCTCTACTACGCACAGCTGGAGCATCTGAGCCTGGAACAGCTTCAGCAATTATACCACATCGACTAGCTCCTCTATATGAGAGGAGTCGTCATCGAATCCTGGCAGAGGAAGACCGGACCGGCACAATGCCACCGTTGCCAGGCTTTCGGACATGCCTCCGCAAACTGTTTCAGGCCAGTGAAATGCGTTCGCTGTGCTGGAGAACATATTGCCAGCCTTAGCCCAAGTGGTAGAGAGGAGGAGCCAAAGTGCGCAAATTGCGCCAAGAACCATACGGCCAACGATCGCCGCTGCCCGGTCCTGAGGAGGATTGCCAGGAAGCAGGGGATCGTCTTACCTGGGTACTCCCGGAGAACCCTAAGAGGATTCCCCAGAGTCGCCCAAAGGACGGGTGGGCAACCATTACCAGAGGGAAGGGTAGGCAACCAGCCCCCCCCCCACCCCCCCTGCAGCACAAATTGAAACGGTTGGTCCCACAGACCAAAGGGCAACCACCGGGGTGACTCTCCGACCTCCTGCCAATGACGCCACTGAGAGGCAACCCTCCCAGAGGAAGAGGCGGAGGAATAGGAGCAGGAGAACGGAACAGCCTCCTCCTCAGGCTGTGACTACCTCTACCCCCACAACCACAGGACCAATAGCCTCGCAGGCGCAGGTTGCTGTAAGAACACCAGCACCATCCACGACAGGTAGAGCGCCAGGAAAGGCTCTACCAGAAAGTAGAGCCCGCTCCACACACAGAGCGCGCTCTACCCAAAGGAAGACCTCAATCAACGCCCCGAGACCAGTGCCTTCACAGCGTAGTTCAGAACGCAGACCACCAGCGTCCGGCTTCGAGACGGCTGATGCCATCCACAGATTGGTAGGCATAGCCATCGAAGTCGGTACACAAGTCCTGGCCGACATAAGGGCCGGGACAGACCCCGTTACCGCCGTCATGAAGGCACTGGCATCGCTACTGGCAAGGCACTACGGAGGATAGCAACCTGCGTCTGCTTTACTGGAACCCGGACGGGATTCGCCAAAGGATCCATGAACTCCGCACTGTCACCCAGCAACAGGACATCCAGGTGATCTTGCTGGGTGAAACCAAATTAAGACCTACAACGCATCTTAAGCTGCCTAACTACACCATCTACAGGAGGGACGAGGTCGATCCTCAAGGGGTCGCTTATAGAGGGACAGCGATCCTGGTGAGGAGAGACATCGTCCACCAGGAACTGGACCTGCCAGACTTCCAGACGATGCGTTCAATCGGTATAAAAATGGAGGCGGCGGGCGAGGAACTAAGGATCTTTGCAGCATACCGCCCGCCAGGGACTCCATTTCACTCCTCAGACATCCGGACGGTAATGGAATGGAAGCCGGGGACCTGAACGCCAAACACCCGGCGTGGGGGTCCAGAGTGATCACCCTGCCGGGTCGTGAACTCTACGAAGATGCGGAAAACAATGATTATGACGTTCTAGGTCCCGAGGAACCGACGCACATTCCTAGCGACCATAGGAAGCGTCCGGATGTATTGGACATCGTGCTCACTAGGAACGTCAACTATCCAGTAGTGGTAGAAGTGCTGTATGACTTGAATACACAGCACCTCCCGATTCTGATAACCCTTGGCACTAAGGCAGTGACTTCACCTCCCAGGGCCGTCAAGACCAAGATCGACTGGAGGCTCTACCACCAACACCTGCAGGAGAGACCTCCAGTCCATACGCCGATCAACTCAGCGGACGACGTAGAGGCCGCTGCAACTAGAATATCCACGTGCATCCAGGAGGCCCTCAACGCGGCCTCTACGATCGTCCCTCTCACGGGGAGAAAAGAGGAGCTGCCGCTAAGACTACGCGTGCAGCTCAACCATAAAAGAGCGCTGAGAAAGCTCTGGGCGCGTACTCGCTGCCCTAGAGTAAAAAAGAGACTTAACACCCTGTCAGACGAACTGTCGGTTGCAATACAGGCCCACAGAGGTGAGGCCTGGAAGCGGCGCATATGGAAGGCTGACGAACAGCACGCGTCGCTCTACACATTGAACCGGCAGTTAACGAAAACTCGACCACCTGTTTGCCCGCTGACCAACAACGCGGGCATTCAACGTTACGATGCCAAGGGCAGAGCGGATATCCTAGCTGAGCACTTCGAGGAGCAGTTTATGCCGAACCCAGCAAGTGCGGAGTTCCTGGAATCCCATACACGGAAGGAGAGCCGCGTGCAGGAGCTCCTGTCGTCGCCCGCGCCACCGCTTGCAGGAGAGTGGTTTATCTCCCCCCGCCGAACTGCGGAGGACAGTAACCCGCCTGCAACCGATTAAGGCGCCGGGGCACGACGGGATTACCAACGCTGCACTACGACAGCTGCCCAATAGAGTCCTTGTAGAGATAGGTCGGCTCTACAACGGAATATTGCGGACATCCCACTTTCCGGAGGACTGGAAGAAAGGCAAAGTCATCGTCTTGCCGAAACCCGGGAAGGACAGGCGTAGAGCTGCCAACTACAGGCCGATCACGCTACTACCGCATATAGCTAAACTGTGCGAAAGATTACTGTTGAGACGTCTCCGCCCGTGCATCCAACTTCGGGCGGAGCAACATGGATTCAGGAGGGGTCACTCCACAGCAACACAGCTGACCAGAGTGCTGCACCTGCTTGCGGCCGAACACAACCGTGGCCGCATATCGTTGGGCGTCTTTCTCGATATCGAGAAGGCGTTCGACCGGGTGTGGCACACAGGACTGCTCTACAAGCTAGATGAACAAACAAGTATCCCTCCTGCTATATTGCGGCTAGTGGGGTCTTTCCTGGAAGGCAGGAAGTTCTACGTCTGCGTAGAGGACGCCGAGTCCGCAATAAAAACCATAACAGCTGGTGTGCCACAGGGCAGCTGTCTATCTCCAGCCCTGTACGCGGCGTACACTAATGACATACCTACCCTGGCAGGACACTTGCACGAATGGGAGGACGACGTCGAACTAGCGCTATTTGCGGATGACAGCGCATACTTCACGTCGTCCAGAAGAGCCCACATAGCAGCTGCCAGGATGCAACGTCTGCTGGACCTGCTGCCACCATGGTTGGATGAGTGGAGGATGGCCGTCAATGTTAGCAAGACGACCGCTCTACTCACTCGCCGCTATAGAAATCTACCACCACCGCTAACCCTCGGAGGCCAGGAGATCGCATATGAGAAGGCCGTGACCTACCTTGGATGTCGGATTGACAGGATGTTGCGTATGACTGCGCACATTGACTCTGCTATACGCAAAGCTCGATGTGCGAGGGCAATGCTCCGCCCTGTCCTGACATCCAAGTTACCGACAAAGTCGAAGTTAACTATCTATAAAACCTACATAAGACCCCTGCTAACATACGCTGCTCCGGCCTGGTATGCACTCCTGAGCGATCGTCAGAAGCGGCGACTTCAGGCCCAGCAGAGTTTGTCATTACGAACTATAGTCGGTGCGGGTCGCTACGTCCGTAATGACGTCATAGCGGCCAACCTTAAGATGGAGAGCCTGCATGAATTCGTGGTCCGGCTGGCGCGCGGTATGTTCGACCGCGCCGACAACGGGACACAACTCTTTTTGAGATCAACATATGACTCTCGATGACGGGCAGTAGACACTGCCGAACATCATGCTGGATGTGCTGTTTACACAGCGCTCAGCGTGCAAAGGACTTTTCTACCTGGATGTCTAGAAGTCGAGTGGGCCTGATGGAGTCCCTCCTATTGTGCTGAAGACGGGTGCTCTGGAGTTACCACCAGTTCTAATGCGTTTTTTCCGGTACTCCTACTCTTTAGGCGTAATCCTGAACTTATAATCTTAACAGCTTTAGTGCACCCGATCCCTAAAAACGCGACCGCTCAGACCGGTCCACCTACAAGCTTATCACCTTCGCCTCCTTGTTCTCCAAAATAAAGGGATTTATTATAAATTGTCAGCTCATAAGGTACCTGGAGGCTAGAGGACCACCAGCATCAGTTGGTGGTCATAATTCAGCTGACTCTAGTTCTACTCTTCTAATTTACATAACTCATAGATGAGCGGTAGTAGTAGAGTCCAAGAGAGAGGTCTTAGTCTCTACTTATTTGGTCATAGCGAAGGCTTTCTATGGGCTTTGGCACAAAGCGCTTCTTTAGAAGCTTCCTTCTCTACTACGAACCTATTAATGCTAGTTTTCCACAATGCCGCATGCTGTTTCTTCTGTATATTTGCTTTTAACACCTTCCGTGCTAATATTTAACGGGAACACGTCATCGAATATCTAAATAAACTTGTGAAAAATAAAATAAAGTCTTAAATAAACAAAATCTCGGATTGAGGACGACTCTAGCCCCGTTTAAACTTCAGAAGACACAGGTTTGCACGTTTAACGTTAAAAAGGACCCCTTTGTTGCATCTCCTCAATTTCGGAGCACTCCCCATGCTACCTCTGTCAGCATAGCAATCCTCAGCATCGACTTATAGTTCCGCGCTCATTTGGACAAGAAGGCTAAATTATCTTCTAAAAATAGTAGAGTATGGGACAGTATTTCATGTCGGCACACGGTTGGCAACTTTATAAGGCGCAAGTTCGCCCGCCCTCACATGGAGTACTTACTGTTCTCATCTCTAGACCGGTCACCCCAATGCCAACACTATTCACTTAACCGCATCCAGCGAAGTGTGGCTCGAATCGTCAACGAACGAGTTCTTTCTGATCGGCTAGATTCACTGGCGCTACGAAGAGATGTTGCATCTTATTGCATTTTCTATCGAATTTTCCACGGGGAGTACTTAAACTTAGACAAGTTGTTCAGATTATTTCCAGCCGCCATATTCCACCAACGCACATCGGGTTTTGTCCCTCACGGTACAAACCACACCATCTGGCTGCTTGGCGATTTTCTTCACTTCTCTTCTCTTCCGCTTATGACTTCTTTGTGGAATCATCTACCACCTGCGATTTTTCCGGACTGATACGACTTAGAGACCTTCAAGAAAAGCTTACCTCTTTTAAAAACGGCAACGCACCTACAATTTCTCTGGTGTTGCAGTTGTTCACGGGCGATGGTCGAGACTTACTTTTAAAAAGCTAGTAAAATATAAAAATGTACTAAATATGCGCTGGGCAGACGAAACAGGTCGGGGGGGGGGGACATATTTATAGTTAGCCTAGGGCTGTCGGAACTTTAAATCAGGCACCGTTCATATCATTTGCGAAACACACACAATTATTGATCTCATTGACAAAGATAACAAAGAGTAAAGGTGTTAGGACGACCTCTGGGGAACACCACTAGGGACCTTGACCCAGCTAGAAATGTAATTATTTACCACTACAACTTATGTTCTGTTTGTATTCCTCAAAACTTAAAAATAGGAATGTATAACCTCATACACGCTAGCCGTATGAGGATGCTAGTCACTCAACGAGCTATGAGGAGGGCTATGCTCGGAATTTCTTTGCGTGATAGAATTATTCACAAAGCGGATATCCGCAGTAGAATCAATTTTATCGACATAGCTCAACGGATTAGTAAGCTGCTATAATGGCAGTGGGCTGGCCATATAACTCGAATACTGACAACCGATGAGAAAGGAAGTCTCGAGTGGCGGCTACGTACTGGTGATTAAAGTGTGACAGCCTTCTACTTGATAGAGTGATGCCTAATAAGATATGCAGGGAATCAATGGATGCAGGTGGATCAGGATCGTGTTTTGTGGCGTATGTTAATGTAATGATGACACCTGCTAGACCTTGTGGCAGCGCTATCTGAAATCTAAGTCACGCTATCTAAAGTTCCTAACTACTCCTGTACATATAGAACAGCTCCATGCTACCACTCGGAGCTTTGGCCGCTCCTTGGTCAGAGCATTTTGCCCGATGGCAGATCTCTACTTTACTCACGACGGCCAAAATCGAATTATAATATTTATATAAACATGAATGCAGCAAAATATGTAAAACTGTTAAGTATTCTATAAAATTTAATAGCATATTGATGCACGAAGGACATTTTTTTTTCTAAAATTCTACTAAAACATTTTTTTTGTTTCAGGTAACATTATATGTCTAATATCAATATTTAAAATTTTAATAAATGGGAACACTGTTCACTCACTTGACTGCTTGCAAGTGACAAGTGTTTCCAAGTCGTGAAAAATTGAACTATTATAGCCAAAATATGGCGAAAAGAATAGCTCAGAGCTCGATAAACTGGGCTGCACTGGCTGAGAGGGTCCCTGCCGAGCAGAAAGGTCATCTTGCTGCTTTCAAAGTCAAGTCCGATGGATATCTTCGCAGGTTAGTATTTGACAGCGATGTTACATAATTTTTACAATACATGATGTATTGTATTTTATTTTATGGTGTTTTTATGATTATCACAGGATATTATAAGTATATTAGTCAATAGGACATTAACACATAAATCATTTTATTTGCTATGACTTGTGGAACCAAATATCTAACCTTGTAGTAGTAGTACCTACCACCCATTATTTTAATGAAGTTATTTTAGTTTCTATCAGTCCTTTATATTGTTTTAATATTGTAATCAAAATTTAAATAAAGTTAATATAAATTTCAGAGTCCTGGCAAATCCTCCAGAGCCACCCAAGATCAACTGGAACCTATATAAGCAAACGGTGCCCATTCCTGGTATGGTGGACACCTTCCAAAAGCAATATGAAGCTCTGAAAATTCCATACCCAGCAGATACTATGACTGCGCAGGTCGAAGCTCAATGGCAACAAATCAAAAAGGCTATTGATGCATTTGTGCAAGAGTCCAACACAAACATTGCTTCGTAAGTAATTATTTTTCACCATTGGTCTGTAAAGTTCCACAGCTGGACAAGAACTTCTATTATAGAAAGGATTTGCCTTAATTGCCACACTCAGTAAAGTCAATTAACATTTGAAGTAGTAGACTATGCACTTTTGATACTGCTGCTCATTGTCAGTTTGTCTATTTTATGCCTGACATAAAACAAAATCTAAGGGAACCTGCATGTCTGACAAATAAGGAAAAAATGTTTCGTAGACATGTGAAGTTCACCAATATGTGGGGCACAACATTGGGGCAGCGCAGCATATACTTCCTTGCCCTAAAACCCTCTCGGGAATGAGAGGATGCCTGGGCCCAACAGTGGGACATTTATAGGCTGAAATTTTAACTTATATAAACCAAATGGTTACTCCAACATGTATTGGAATTTATAAGATTTCTCTGGCATAATAGCTAGTCTCCATTTACTCCATTTTCTTGTGGCATATAAGCAAACAGCACAACTTTTATTGTCACCAACATATAAGATAACTGTGTAGTGGCGAGGTAAAAAAATCTGCTACCACAAATCATTCTGTGGTTGTCGTAAGAGGACAAACAGAAACAGGTGATGGACAGCATCTTTCTGATAACAACTCAATAATAATAAGAAACTGTGGCTGCCAACTCACCTGCCTAGTGTGGCAACAATGGCAAAATCAATCAATCAATGAAGCAATCTTAGGGGAGGCCTATGCTCAGCAGTGGACATCTCTAGACTGTTCAATTTAGTTTACGACGGGCTGTTTTCAGCAACTCAATATCTAAGCGCTTATTTTGCGTGTGAGTAGGAATAATGTGGTTATTCAAGCCATGATATTTCCCTGAAGAAGTTTAACAGTCCTTTGATATTGCAAGCAACTTCGGGGAGCGATCACGGCGTGCCGAGATGTTAAGCCCTGTATGAAGCGACTTCTAGACATGTCAGGAACACGAGAGCCGCCGTTTCTTCCCCTCCCATGCATACCCTGCACAGGGGGCTATCAGTAACACCTATGGTAAACAAATGTTTGTTAAATGAGCCATGTCCTGTGATAGCACTTGTTACTATCCTGATCTGTGTCTTTTTCAGTCTCATTAGAACCTTGAACAGTCTACTAACTTTTACCAAAGCTGAGCGTGTAAATTATTGAAGTATCTATGTATCAGCGAATGAACGTAGCCAAAGGGGATTTGTATTATAGGTTCTAGCCCTATAGTTGCCAGAGCCGATCCCCTTCTGGTGAGTTCATCTGCTGCATTGTTGCCTCTAGATCCACTGTCACTCTAGACTGTTATCAGTGAATGAGTGAACATACATGATCATTTTAGTGGCTAATTTATTTATGGCTTTATAGTTTTGATTCGTTAAATAATTTTGCATAAAGCTACAATTAGTTTTTAACAGTGACATAACTGTTTAGTTATTCTCTTTTAAAAAAGTGTAAATTGAACACAACTGTGGATACAGAATAGTTACTACATACATAGAAAATAGTACAAGAAAATATATATACATAACAATCCCTCCTGTTTTTGTTTTTTTTAACAATAGTTTATATAAATATAGTAAATATGTATATATACACAAAAATATTACCATGATAATATAGTAAATATCAGCATAGTATTGTTTTTATTATCCTAATTAATTAAATGCAACATTACAGTGGTGGTTTAAATGATTTTAGTTTACATAGTGTGTCTAAGGCTGTGAATCCAAATTTAGTAGTAATTATTGTCAAAATGTTTCCGTAAATTGAAGATAACTTTTCAGGAAAGCTGTAGTTATAGTAAACTTTTTGTATAGTATTTTACCACTGTTGAGCCAAAAATCTGATACTTATCATGTACCAGATGATTGGCCTTAATATGATGAAGAAATAATTTAGGTCATGTTTTGGTACATGCAGATATGTGGTTAAATAATTTTTTTCTAGCTCTACTCCAACTTTGTTAATCACTGTCAATAGATCATGCGTCTTGTTTCCATTAATCTACCTGTGTTAATTGCAATAGAGAAAGCTCTATAAAATGATAGCTACATTATTACTCTTGTGTATGATATGGAATGCTCACAGCCTGTAACTGTACTGGTTCACCGCACCCTTCAGAGCAGGACACAGCAGTACAAATGCTATTTAGCAGTGGAAATAGGTAACAGGGTGATACATTCCCAGACCAATTTGTAGGCAAACAAAAGAGTACTATAGTACGTTTCTAGGGCAGGCGGAAAAAAGTACATTGACCTTTGACAATACCATCGGAGTAGGCAATCTTTTTTGTTTAGGTTCATGTTTTATCCTTTTATCATTACATACATCATCAGAGTGAAAGATAAGGGTGCAGAGTGTGAAGTTCCTTACAGGCCCTATGTCTATTATTATATAATAAAGAAAGATTATCCTGTACCTAAATGAATTAAAAAGCAAATTAATATTAATTTAAGTTTATTATTGAATAAAACTAAATTTACGGATTCTATCGCGTTTATTTAACTGATTTTACTTATTTTTAATTCCCGACGTTTCGGGTGCTTTACAGCAACCATGGTCACGGGGGGAACTGAGATGTTTGACGTCCCAATGTCATTGTTAGCCCGGCTACCTTCAGTTTTTTAAAATTAATTTTTGGCCATATTTACGCAAAACGAACTCACAGTATCTTGAAGTCTTGCAGATGGCATGCTTGGGAATGTTAGGATCCCAAGCAGATGGCAGCACCCAACCATCTTCTCTATTGAAATTAGGATGTTTTTTAATTTCAATAGCCTCGCGTATCATCCTTTGTAGGAATCGGTGTTCTTTTGCGAGGATTTGTGGTTTATCAAATCTGATGTAATAGTGGGGATGATCTTGAACATGTTCAGACTGCAGACTTCTCGGAGCGTCGGTGCTTCACATCAGCTATATGTTCTTTCACGCGGGTTTTTATGGATCCTTTTGTTTGCCCTATGTAAGAAAAACCACATTCACAATCTAACTTGTACATTCCTGCATCTTGTAGAGGGATATTACACTTGACGGATGGTAAAAATTGACTAATCTTCTTCGGCGGCTTGTAGTATGTTTTAATGGAAGCTCGCTTCAAGATGTAGCCAACCTTGTCTGTGACTACTCTGACATATGGTAGTACAGCAGGCACACGCTCGACTGTGGCCGGCTTCACTCGGTCACTGTGACGTAGGCGCGGGATCCAAAGCTTGTTGTCTTGCAACACTTGCTTGACATGCTGCAGCTCGGCGGCCAGATGTTTTCTGTCACAGATCCCTCGTGCTCTCTGAAACAAATATTTACCCACGGTAGCTAACTGTGAAGTATGATGGTGAGATTCACCATTTAAATATCGGTTGGTATGGGTCTTTTTTCTATACACAGTGTGACCAATTGTGTTATTAGGATTTCGAATGACTAAAACATCTAGGAAAGCTAAAGAATTATTTGCCTCTAACTCCATTGTGAATTGTATTTAAGAGTTTATATAGTTAAGGTGGTTTAAAAATGCAGTTACTTTGTCAGATGGTAAAATTGTGAAGGTGTCGTCTATGTACCGAAGAATCTGTAAATTTAGTTTTATTCAATGTGTAGTGTTCGCGTAAATTTAAGAAATCATTAAGTTTATTATTTATAAATCATGAGTTATTACAATTTTCATTATTACGTTAATAGTAAGTAAGTACTTTAATAAGTAGACAGTCAGGTAAAAAGACGAACTTTTAATGCTAAGCATTCTTAAGCAGCCAACCTTGAAGCATGCATAAAACTTCTCATAATAGAAGACTATTCATCTGTATCTATTTCAGAATCATTTTATGATGATGAAGACGTACAAGAGTTCATCACCTAGAGTTCATACCTATCGACAGTCTTCTTTTTCATATCCGTTTTGGATGGATATACGTCACTAGACCATGTTTATTTTATATATTTATAGATGTTAACAATCATTTTTTCGGTTTCCGAAATATGCGACACTTTCCGCTTCTTTCATGATAACGTAAAGTCTTTATGAGATTTTCATGTCGATAGACTCGATTTCATGCTAGTGATAATATACTAAAGGACACAAAACAATAACAAAAACTTTAATACAAAAAGTAATAATACAACTGACAAAACAAAGTTAATAAAAATTAAAACAACTACTATAACTGAAAATTTTAAATTTCAAACTATCTACACGTAAATGCATCCCAAAGCAGAATGAGGAATGAGTTCTGCTCCATCCGCTTAGGCAAGACTATAGAGTACTGCCACTGCCACAGTCCCCTGGTAGTCCGGAACTTTTTGAAAAAGAGTACCTTGTAATGCGACATATTACACATCATATTATATAAAATAGTAAAAAATTAAAAAATCATTTAATGCACAATGTATACTGTACAGAAGATTTAAAGTGAGACAATTCTGCGAACTAATTGCAACCTGTTTGTCCACGTATTCGTGATGGATACCTCTCCCCCCCCTCCTGTGGCGAATTCATAACGCGACTCCGTTGTACCTATATGTTAAAGACATGTCGGATTACAAGAGGGTGCGGATTAGTCAGGGGCCGGATTACCGGGAGTCCACTGTATAAAAGAAGTAGTAATGGAGTCTACATTGGCTTGGTTGGTTAATATTGCAATTACATTTCCCAGGTACCAAAAGCAAATTGACGAGATCAAGGCACTTCTTCCATATGACCAGATGACAATGGAAGATTACCGTGATGCCTATCCTGACCAAGCCTTGGACCCCATCAACAGGCCTACCTTCTGGCCCCACAACCCTGAGGAGCAGTTGGACTATGTCGACCCTGAGAAAAAGGCCCATGCTGCCCATTAATTTGCTCTGATGAAACTTTTGTATAATGTTGGGTTTTCATTTTATATCTCTTGCAGTATGATGTAAATGATTTTAAAAGCTTAATCAAAAACATTATATGAAGGTTATAGTTAATAATAATGCAATGTTCAGTGTAATTTATCTGGTAGGAATAAAATTAATAAACAAATTCCATCATGTTTGTTTACTTTATTTTATTGTTCCACTTTAGTTTTAATATTGACACTCATACCAACAAAGATACAAAGACAGAATGTAGCATACATTAAATTTCTAAATGCATGCTGAGTACATTTCCAAAAACATGCTCAACTTTTTGCAAGAACATATACTCATGTACACATATGCATCTAAAATAATTTGTAACTTACAACATAGTTTTACAACCATGTGTGTTCCGTTGTGAATTTTTATAGGCTGATAAAGATATAATAAAGGAAGATAATAAGAAAGAAGATATGTATGTGTGTGTCAAGTTGAGTAAATCTTGTTATATATCGGGCAACATGAATCTCTGCTAAAACCCATAAGTTGATATATTATCCATATATACCATATTTACACCCACTCTCACATTTACACCCCATCCACATGCATACTAATCACACAAAACACCGTGCAGCCCGGCGGGCTGCGCGGCACGCAGCACGTCCCAGGCCGGCGAAAATTCAAGCTGTTCACACGCACGCCGTCGTGTCAGTGAGTGCCAGCATGGCGGGCAGCGAGGATCTCGGTGTTGTTGCTGCCATATCCTTTGGCTTAACTTATTTTTATTGGAAAAAGAAACAAAATGATGAACGACGGAGAAAAAGAGTGCAAAGAAGAAGGTGGTGGATGATAAAAGTTCACAGAAATCGTACCAAGTAACTACCTATGTTTTTACCGATCGTGATTCACTGGTATAAAATGCTTACAAAAGTACCCATTTATAATAAATTATATAATATATATTTTCGTTTACAGGAAGTTCATAGAACAAAAATTTGATGAGCTCTTGCATAAACCGCCTCGAGAGTTTGATAATTTCTCTCTAATGACCTTTACTGATTTTGACATTTTGCTGAGTAAAATTTCACCGATAATTTCTAAGCAAGACACAGATTTCAGAGAAGCTATTCCAGCAAAATTTCGTCTTATGATGACGCTAAGATTTTTAGCATCTGGTGATAGCTACGGTAAGTACGGTAAGTCTACACTATCTGTTTAAAGTCTCCAAAGCATCTATATCAGGAATCATACGGTAAGTCTCTAGAGCTCTTAATGAAGTTCTAAAAGATGAAGTAAAGGTAGTTATATTTTTAAGGTTTTTTATTGACAACACAAATCAACACAAATTACTTAACGAAAATAAAGATTTAATATCTCCTATATAGACAAAAATCAGACACTGACAACAAAATTTTTGCCAAACAAAAACAATGACAATTAATTATTAGGTTCATTCATGGTTCACTTGTTTCATTAGATCCAAGTGTTTCAAATGAATTTGTTAATGCAATTTGTATAATGTTAGATTTAGTCTGGATTGAGTTCGTATTTGCGGATTATGTGTGTGCAGGTTGGATTGAGTACGTGTTTGCAGATTGAACATATGAAGAAAGACAGAATGTCGGATGAAGGTGGGATTAAGTGTGCGTTTGCAGATTGAAAGGATGGGGTTTGCATTAAGAGGTCGTTTGCACATTGAATAGATGTGGGTTGATCTGAGAGTTCAATAGGTTGATTTGATGCATAAATGTTTGAAATTGGTTCGGAATATGAGCTTAAAGTACTTGAATGTCGGTTTCGCATACGAACATTCAACACTGGCTTCTTCTTCCTGGTAATATTCCAGGAACGTCAAAATTGTCTCGTTTGACCATTCCACCATGTTGTAATCTCCGATCGTAGCGACTTTTTTTAGCAACGTTGAAGATCCACTCGTCACGAAAGCGCGAGAGAGACTGACTGACCGCGCGCGTGAAAACAGTTACCGGGCGCCCGCACATTCATCCTTTGAACTTTGCTAAAAAACCGACGCCCGGTTCGCGACATTCACGTTCACAGGCGCGTTTACGGGCTCGGGTGTACCGTTTACACGCTCGGGAATGTGAATGTGCACGTTGAATGTCGAGTTGAACGCGCGCGTGTAAACATAGCATTAAATTTTTATTTTCTTCTTACTATACCCTATCATGAGCTTAATTATTAGTATTGTATAATTTTTCTATATTGTGACACTGGAAGAATACTGTCGCTTATAGCTCAGGTTTTCCTATTGTAAGCATCAGCTGAAAAACTGTTGTGTACAATTTAAACATTTTGCATTTTATTGTTTAATTACTTTGTATGGTGTGCAAATAAATATAATATTTAAAAAAAAGTAGGTTTATACTATCTATATCAATTTTGCCTCTTACGCAATTATGTGCAATGTCTTCATCGATCACTAATAAAAATTATTAGTGATCGATGAATGACTTCATAAATAATAGGTTGGAGAAAAAGTTTCTTCGTATTTTGTATGTATAAAATTGAAAAAAAATCTCTTTGGTTGTACTGTTTGTATATGGTTGGTTTTAATATCAATACTATTAAGAACAAGAAAAATAAAAAAATACTCCCGGCATTTTTCAACAGTTTTTATGTCCTCCAAAATAAGTGAATCTAATAAAGAAATTTGATACATTCTGAATACTAATAAAAGGAAAAATGCGACTCGATCCGCGAAAAAAATTTGTGACGTATACTTTGCACCCTCAGATTTTCACCTATTTCGGTCTCTTCAGAATTCTTTGGGTAGTGTTACGTAACATCGACAGGACTGTCAAAACTACTTGTCACATTTTTTTTAATCAAAAATCCCTACTAACAAAAATATACTTTTAGGGATTAAAATATTGCATTACTACGCAATTTGAACTTAATAGAAAAAAGGACGAAAGGAGAAGGCGGATTTTTTAATTAATTTTCCTTCACCATTTGCCTATATTATTCTGAACCTTGTCTGCAAATTTTGCCGGTTATTGCAAAATAACCCTGTATGGTCTGAATTTTGTGTGTATGCAAAAGCCTTGTTTGTGTCGATAAAATAAAACAAACAGTATTTATTAAGATATATTTATTTGGTACTGCACATTCAAAAAATGGACACTGAATATTATTTCATACAATATAGGAATGTCAAACATAAAAGTTTTAAGTTTAAAACTGCTGGGTAATGGAATTTGAGAGCTACATCTTTCTATTTCCACTTAAACACCATTAATTATTGGTAATTACTTATAAATACCCTATGCATGTCTAAGTAACAAGTTTTATTCGCTATAAATTAAAAGAAGTAACACTTATTCAGGAAATTAGATAAGAATGTTAAGGTGAAACTGATAAAGGTGTTTTGTACCCGATTACAACAAATATAGAGCGCTATGAATTTAGTATTGCCTTTAGACTGTTGTTCAGCGGATATAGGTCCTTTATTCACAGCGCCTTAATTATTTAATATATTTTGATAAATAGAATTTTGTTTAAAAGTATTGTTTTAGAATCATGTTATAATTGCATTTAATGGAAGAGGTTAAGATTCAACCCTTATTTGAAACATTGGAGCCATTATTATTTAAAAAAAAGTACATATAAAACATAAAAACGTAAACGTACACACCTACGCCTAAAACTGTTACTTTAAGACCATAGAGCCAAGGTTAAATATCACGACACAAATTTATTAAAACTGAGAAAAATAGGCGTCAAATGAGAATTGTGCAAACATTCTATTTAGCTTGAATAGCTGGTCTAACACAATGTGTTAAATTGTTACATTTAAGTTTGAAAAACTTGGATATCAATTCTTCTATTACAAACTATAAGATCGTAATTCGTCTGAATGTTTCGGACATAATTTATTATTTAAATTCAGCTTTCAGCCGAAAATTCACTAAGAAATTACAATACTATCTTGCATAGTATCATTGTTATCCCTACTTTAAAATTGTCGCACAAAGTATAGGCTGTTTCAATAATGCTAAGAAAACAACCCATGTTGTTTTACTTGGCTCCAAACTTAGCAGCGGGGGGCGGGGGAGGTTGAGAATACATGTTATAATACGAAGTGGGTGGGGGTACATTAAAGTTCTGGCTCTGATTCTGGTAACCTTGAGAATCGTTCTGGTTGTAGCTGGAGCCTCCACGGCCTCTTCCCCTTTGGCCACCTCGACCTCTAAAGCCTCCGGAATTCTCTCGATTGAATCCACCATCCCTGTTACCAAAGCTCTGTCGAGCGGTGCCATTGTCTTGACGATTGTTGGAACTGTCCTGACGGTTGTTGTAGCTGTCCTGACGGTTATTATAGTCCGGACGTTTATTGAAGCCAGAGCCTTGGTTGTAGCCACCTGAGCCGCCATTTTCATCCCATCTTGAGCCTATAAAAAGTTTGATAATCGAAATTAATAATTTGATAAATTATTGGTCTTCATCATAGATGGCTCACTGTTGCATTTAATAGCTATAATTAGATGTACTGTTTTTTACTATAATTACTTCTTTGACATAGAGTTATTTAAAATACTAAGACAAATGAGACCAGTTACATTTTCTAAAAAGACATTTACTTTAAATTGATAACACAATAATAGTTCTGCCATTAAAATTTGGAGAGACAAAGTTCTTTATCGTATGATTTGTTTGTAATTATTTTTATTATGATTTCTTTGTAACCTTCTGTTATTAGTAGAACAGAGAACTATCATGTTCGGGCATTGAAGTAATATGTACTTACGTACTAGAACTGCTATTTCAAACAAAACATGTGCGCTACTGTGTGTTCGCACGGTTGGTTTTTTTTTATTATAGAATAAACATAGGTAGAACGATCAGTAGGTAATAATAGATTGTATTGTTCAATAGGTAAATTATATCGAGAACAATTTTCAAATTGTGTCAATTATTTTGTATATTATATTTGCTTATTTAATATAATATTATATCACAATTACATTTTAATGATATTTTAAAAGGTATCTATGTCAAATATAAAAAACATACTAAATGTATGTTTAACAAAACTTATCAATATAAAATTTAAATTACAAATATATTTATTTAAATTAGAATAAGAGTCGTTCATAAATGCTGGGCACGCGAGAGTTAAAAATAGACGAATTTATTTCACTTTGACTTTGATGTGGAACCTAAAAATAATATAAAAGAATAATGAGCAGATTTAAATATAAAAATTGGCCTAATTATGATAACTCATATATGTTTCTACAAAAAAAAAATGTACAAATATATATTCAGTTCAGACTAGTTCATTGTGTGAAGTTCGAAACGTGTGCGATGAACAATTAGTTGTGATTTTATAAATTTATTATACAAAGTAATCGGACATAATTTCCGCGAATTGAGCAAATCGAGCAGCGTGCCGTCATTAAGTACCTCCATAAGAAGGGGCTATCATCAAAAGCCATCCATGATGACATGGTCAGTACATTAGGCAATTGTGCTCTGTCATATTCATCCGTCAAAAAATGGATAGCAGAATTTAAGCGTGGTAGAGAGAGTGTGAAAGATGAACCCCGCTCTGGAAGGCCTTCGACGTCAACTACTGACGAAAATATTAAAAAAGTACTTGATTTAATAATGGGAGACCGCAGATTAAAAATTAGAGAGATAGCCGAGATTATAGGCATCTCTTATGAACGAACTCAAAACATCATTGTCAACGAGTTGGGTTTTCACAAGGTGTCTGCGAGGTGGGTTCCGCGACTGCTTTCAGTTGAACAAAAAAAGGACGCGATTGACTATTTCACGCGACTGTTTGGAGTTATTTGAAGCCGATGCAGATGATTTTTTGAATCGTTTTGTTACTATGGACGAAACATGGGTTCATTACTGTACACCGGAAACAAAACAACAATCAAAACAGTGGAGAAGACCTGGTTCACCACCCCCTAAAAAGGCTAAGTCGATTTTGTCGGCAAATAAGGTGATGGCTTCAGTATTCTGGGACTCGAAAGGTGTGATTATGATTGATTATCTTGAAAGGGGTCAGACTATAAACTCTGATTACTACTGCACCTTACTACGTCGTTTACGAGAGGAAATAAAAGAAAAACGTGGAGGAATGCTCAGAAGAAAAGTCCTGTTTCATCAAGATAACGCCCGTGTTCACACGTCAGTACAGTCAATGGCTGAAATTCACAACTGTGGCTTTGAACTGTTACCGCATCTGCCGTATTCACCTGATCTGGCACCATCAGACTTCTTTCTGTTCCCTAACCTAAAAAAGCACTTGGGAGGTCAAAGATTTTCGACAAACGACGAGGTCAAAGCAGCTGTAGACGCATATTTTGACTCTAAGGAAGAATCATTTTTTTTTCAACGGTCTAAATGCTTGGAAGGGGGAGGTGGCAAAAGTGTATTGAACTTGATGGTGATTATGTAGAAAAATAAAAATATAACTGATTTAGTATGTGTTTATTTTCTTGGTTAGGCCGAGTACTTTTCAATCCACCCTCGTATTTGTGCAATATCTAAGTCCACACCGACGGCATATTTTTATCAAGAGATTTTTTAAAAATTAACACAACACGTGACAACCCTACAAGCGCCTAGCGAGTGACTGATTAAAGTGCGGTGTATGCACCGCAGTTGAGTGGAACAGAGTAGCTGAATGCAGTGTCGCCTCTAGTACGTAGTACATAATAGCTCAATGTGTTCGGGGCTAAAATACTGAAAATGAGGAATTAAATAAGATGGAGGATGGGGAGACATTAAAGAAAAGTGAATGCGACTATGTCTATGAGACTATGTCGCTGACGAATAGGTAGCCGGTTAAGAATGATAAGTAGATACGAGGCCGGCACTGAAAATTTCGGGAATCAAGGAAGTGACACAACATTACTATTTAAAAATGTATTTATTGTTTTTCGAAGCATTCTCCGCGAAATTTGACACATTTTTCCATACAATGGAACCAATCATTGAAGCAACAATTCCATTCAGAAATTGAGGTCTCCAAAAAGGCCGTTTCATAGGCGTCCACAGCTTCTTCAGGTGATGAAAATCTCTGTCCACGCAATTTATTCTTTATATCGTATAGAAATCATTAGGGCTTCGGTCGGGGCTGTACTGCGGATGGTCTAATAATTCTATGTTTTCTTGCTCTAAAAACTCTTTTGTTCTGTGTGCGGTGTGAGAACTCGCATTGTCGTGATGGAGGATGATGCGGCGGTTGCAGTTCTCTTTACGGAGTTCAGAAACGACCTATGGCAAACAAATGCTAGCATACCATTCTGCATTAACCGTTCTTTGTCCCTCAAGAGGAATAGTCGTAACATGGCCGGTTTTGGAGACAAACGTGGCCACCATTTTTTTTGCAACACTCCTCCAATTTTTGTTGGCTTTAACTCATTTTCGAACACCCAAACTCGTGACTGGTTTTTTGTTTCGTGTTCGTACGCGTATATCCAGGATTCGTCACCTGATATGATGTTGTATACAGCATTTGAGGATTCTGCGTGGAATCTTTCGAGAGTTCCGACGCACCAAGTAACGCGAGCCGCTTTTTGCTCTTCACAGAGCGAATGCGGTATCCATCGGGAAAACAAATTTTTTACACCTAATTGTTCATGCAAGATTATTTGTATTTGACTCATGCCAATGTCTAAAGTTGCCTGAATTTCGCGGTATGTCACATGTCGATCTTCCTCAATCAGCTTACGCAAAGCATCAACGTTTTCTTGTGTGACTGCAGTTTTTGGACAAACTTGACGGGGATCATCACTGAGCTTGACACGTCCACGTTGAAATTCAGCAAACCAGCGATAAATTGTGGTTTTGGATGGGGCTTCATCACCAAATGCAGAAATCATCCGGTCAACACACAGTTTTTGTGTTAAACCACTTCGAAAGTCATAATAAATCATCGCTCTTGAATTTTCTCGAGTCAATTCCATTTTCTCAACGACTAAACAAGTTTGACAAAACCTTGAGAATCTATTTTTAAATAAATAAATGGTATTCGATTTTTAAAACCAAGGAGTTTTCAATTAAAAAGATTTTAATATGACAGGAACAGTGGAAATATTCCATTCCCGATACTTTTAGTGCAGCCTGGTAAATGATCATACTTTCGAAGACTAAAAATAAATCAAATAATTAAAAATGAATTTATATTTCAACTAGACTTCTTCATAAATTAGTAGTGAAACAAACCCAACAGCAATTCAATATACTTGTTTCGCTCCTACCCTAGTAGTCAACATTTATTGTTCTCAAAATTAAATAATACTGGTATTTATGTATTATATAAAATTAAATCCTTATTAACTAATCTGTATTTGTATTTATGAGTGCTATACTGTGTATGTGTGTAATTATTATTATTTTATACAATAAATTTATTGGATCATATGGCAGTGTTTTGTGACTTAAGGTCCAATTTAGTAAGTACAGTTTACATAAATACAAGTTTTGTTAAGGACTTACCATGACATAACGCAGTGTTTTTAATATCTAGATGAACTTTAAATGGAATGTGTGTGAAATAATGATAATAATTAGAACGTGTGAGCTCACCTCGGTCACCGAAACGTCCCCCACGGCCGCGGCCGCGCCCGCGCCCCCCCCGCCACGCTCGCTGTCGTCGCGCTCGCGGAACCGCCCGCGCCCTGCACACACACACACACCATTCATAACACTACCACATACAGGTTAATGACCCCAATTTTTTTATTTAAAGTTGTCACAACCCTTATTCAGAAGGGTGATGACCCTTTTTACTGGAAACAAGACATTCCATTTAGTCCTCAGAGGTGACAACATCTACGTTTTGATTCTTAGTAGATGTCTATGGACCACAGCATCCACTTACCATTAGGTGGCCTGTGTGCTCGTCTATCATCCTTATTCTATGAAAAAGAAATAAAAACTATCCACCTGGTAGTAAGCAGATGCTGTCCATCTACATTTACATCTATCTGCAATTAAGAATCAAAATGCAAATGTGTTGTCAAGCTTGAGGAGACTGACATGGAATTTTCCAGTAAAAAGGGTCTCTACAATCACCCTGTTTCCTAACAGCAAAATTTTGCTGCTATAGGACCTTACCTGATCAAGCCAACCCATTCATGCTACAACCATTATATAGTTATAGCTACAATGTGACTACCACATAATCTAGCAGCAGCAGACCTCCAAAAACTAGATGGTAGGTCTCCATAGTGGACTAGGACTCCATTCAGAGAAGTACCACCCTTTTTTACCTACTTCTGCAACCAAGTAACAGGTCTTAAACTGCTGCTTTCCAGGGTGAAGAGTATAGAGCCAGTACAAGCTATGTGATCTTCCATCTTAAACTTTAGTGATGACAATACTTTACGAAGTTTTCTATGTCCATGGAGTACAGTAAGCACTATCAAAAATATTACTTTGTCTGATGGCAGCCTCGTATCTGTAAATAAGGTGAATGACGCCACCGCCCGCACTTGATGATAATGACAATCCAGTAAAACATGCAGGATACTGATATTAGATACAGATGGTTCTGTATTTTGTGGCATTTCTTGGATGCTTATGTTCAGCAGTGGACTTGTGAAGAGCTGCAATGATGAAAATGATGACTATATACAGAATGCCTACTCACACTATCCTGCCAATTTGAGTCACCTCACCCCACATTTCATTTCACTTACTCTGTCTTTGCTGCATTATGAATTGTTTTTAAAATGAGAAATCACAATCTTTTTTGAGTCTCACATATAGTACATAACATAACTTATCAGTTACATTTTAAAATACGTTAAGAGCATACATAAATTTGTGGGAAACAAGAACTAAACTAGGATACCCAATGCTATAGAACTAAGGGTCCATCTCCTCCTCTATCCTGACACGTCTGCATTCCGATACTTAATCAAGGATATATGTATAGGTGATTGGGTCACAGTATCTACTCCCATCAGGTGGAAAGTATTCGTTTATCACCTAAGCTACTATGTAACAAATGGTAAAATTAAAAATTTTGTGTAACCACCAACTACAATATAAATAAAATGGGAACATCATCAATGTAGTTGAAGTCAATTAAATATGCATTATTAAGGATAAATCAAATACCACTGGTCAGATCTTGATCATTTTTATATGGGACTACATGAGATGAATCTGCTTTCAAAAAAAAATCATGAAAATCAGTCCAACTAGAAAAAGTTGTGAGGTAACCATACATTAAAAAAAATACAGTCGAATTGAGTACCTCCTCCTTTTTGAAGTTGGTTAAAAAACCAGATGATAAGTATCCATTGTTAATATTGATATAAGCTACACATTTCGAACAAAGATGGCTTTAAATGCATTTTCTCCTGTCTGCCAATTATAATAGATATAAATAGTCTTAAATTACTAGGGACATGTAATAATACTCACCATACTTTCCCTTAAAGCCCATCCCACACTGAGCTAGCTCCAACAGCCTTGGGTTTACAACTTGATTTGCTTCTTGCAACACAGACATGAGATCCTTGGCCTAAAACAAAATAAATAATTGTAAAATTTTGCAGTCAATTATTATATTATATACATAATAAATGAGCAACAAAAATAAAAAACCTACAATTTATAAATAATATCATTCGAATGGTACTTATTCCATATGCTCAATGAAGAAAATCATTTGTATGTTGCCACAACTACAGGTATACTAAAATGAAGTTTACCGACTCATTGATATAGTGGTCGTAAGCGCAACTGCTGGTCATGTAGTCCCGGGTTAAAAACCTGGGTTGCTTCAAATAGTTTCACCCCATGTCTCATAAAAAACATGTGAAGTTGTTGGTCATGCGCAAGATTTCTCTCCGCTCCTTTTGGATTGCTTATATAGGCACCTATGTTTGTGCACTATAATCCAGTCTACGCAGATGGTTATTCTCCGTTGATTGACCACCGTGACCGAAATTTGGTCATGAGAACATTGTTAAAGTGAACATACACATATAATTTTTCCTAAACACCAACTAAATAAAAGCATTCCTATGACCTTCATGGCTGTATAAGCTAAGGATATTTTGCTACTTGAATTTTGTTGTTTTAAAAACATATTTGTCGAATTTGGACCGCAGACAAAAAACATTACTGTGCATAATCTCACAAATTTTCTTTCTTGTATATACATTACATGCACTTTCATAGAAAATCAACAATAAGATTGTATGCATGTCATACCTTAGCAGAGTTAGTGGGCGTGAAAAGTGTATAAGCTGTGCCGGTGTTCTGGGAGCGTCCTGTACGTCCAATGCGATGAACGTAGTCCTCAGAATTGTTTGGATAGTCGTAGTTTATCACAAACTTCACATCCTCCACATCTGTGGTCACATAAGTGTATTAATATATTGTAATAAATTTTTTTCTACTCTTTTTGGCTCAATAAAAAGATTTTACCACTTTGTGTAAATTATAATAAAATAAACATATTATATAGATTGACATGATTACATATATAAGCAATTAGAAGAAATTACATGTTCCTTTTTTTTTAGTGACAAGCAGACTAACAATTTATCCAAGTGATGTAAAGTGGCCACTGCAGCCCGTGGGCAGCCAACCGAGTTTAAGCAAAGAAGGTTACAGATGGGTGGTCACCCTGAAGACCAAGATTAAATGTCTCTTAATTAGGTATACTGCCACTCCATACTCTTAAGACCAGCAGAAGCACCACTGCTTGATGGCAAAAATAAGTGAGAATAAAATACTAAACCAGACAGCTAGTAAATCACAAATATCTTTAGCATATTCATATATTATGAGTATTAACAATATCTGGATATATTTTGAAAGTTTATTTTTTGATTCTGGTTATGTCAATATATAATAACGTAAAAATAAAGAACATGAGTTAAAAAGTCCAGTCTTTCTATAACTTACTGTACCATACAATAAACCGATGAAAGTCATAAATTTTGAATATTGAAACAAAAAGAAATCAGACTATTAGGTATTAACAAATCTATTGTAAAGGATGAAGCAATCTAATATAATACTTTAGTTCGAATCCAATTTTACTGGATTTAAACAAAGTATTTTTTACTAATTCAATAATTAAGATATACCTATGATAAATTAAAGTGTTTGGTTTTGGTTTTCCTTTAATTATGCTTTTGTAAATTTATAACGCAATTAATTCATTTCAGCATATAAATGTTTTACATAAAAATATTCTTAATATAACACTAAATAATTTTTACATTCGCAAAATTGGATTGGAACAAATTATACATATTTGGCCTTACCCATAATCATTTATTATCACTTACTTAGGTATAAATTATCTCTGTACCTGTCTCTTTCTACTGTTATTTAGTGAAAAAAGAGCAACTAAACATTTTTTGAGTTGATGTTAATTTTATGAGTAAAGACAATAATGTTTATATATAAATACATTATAAAGCAATATATTACAACCTTTTTAGAACTAAGAAACATTTCTATGTCATTATTGAAGAAAAACCTTTTCGTGAACAAAATCTATCACAAAAATTAGATAAATATTTTACCTTAAGAAAAAGTAGTCACACAGCACAGGTCGCAGACACGGCTGGAAATAACTGTTTTATGCCCTTCAGTGGTTCCGGAGTGTTGTAGGCCAAGAGTCGAACGGTGTGCTGACTTAATATCCTCACATGTTTTCATCTTTGACATTTAACTGAGTTATATTGTCAGGTGGCGTAGGGCAGGCCCTTTAGTATTGTTCGGTAAATCTCTCATGACACAATAACTAAGCATATTTTTCACTTTAAGTAAAAATGGTCTTACATAACAAGCCAAACATAATATTCTAACCCAAAAAATACTAACACAAATAGGGAACTGTATTGTTTTTGAAAGCTGAGTTCTCAAAAACAAATCTTTTTTCAAATAAACAATTCTTTTTCAAATATCAAAACCATATTTGTCTGAATAGTAAGACCATCTGTAGTTAAGTTTGTTCAAATAAAAATATCAAATTCAACACTTATAGAGGCTGCATGCTCATTTATAAACAGTGTGCGCTGACACAAACTAATCATTAGCTGTCATTAATGATTCCATGGTTATCATTAGAATCATAATTATCATTAATTGTGAAGTCAGCAACACACCGCTAGACTAGCCCATATCTCTGCACGCATGCGCCTCTGAAATAAAAACAACGAATAATAATGCTGAGTCAGTCATGGAAATTTATATTGTTTTTCAGCCAACGGAGAACCAAATGAAAAAACTCATCAAATATGGTGTTGGTATGTATAATTTAAATAAATTATTGATTCGTAAATATTGCGTATAATATTTGTTATAAAATTTCACAAGGCTCCCGTTACTGCCTATGGAACATTCCTAATGGTAATATGGGACCATTGCTTTATAAATATTGCAACTGTAAAAAATTCCAGTATTCACCTGTTATTTTTTTGTCTTTGATTTAATTGATGATGAAGATAAAAAATATATATAAGAAAAAGCAACAAACATTCAACAACTCATCAAAAATGGAACAAAATATAATGATTTGGAACCCACACAATAAAAAAAATCATCAATTTGCCATCTTAACATCATCTATGGTAATTGTGAATACTGGAAGTGTGACTTTTTCTCTTCCAAACAAGAATTTAAACGAAAACATCCCAAATCCAGATTATCAACTATAGTCCATTCAAGTTTGCAACAAAAGATTTAACATTCAATAGGGAGTGTTCGATTCTTGCTTAAAACATAGGTATCTCTCAGAACACCATTTAGGCCCACAATTGTATACAACATCACTTAGCAATGGCATCAATTACCTTCCACTACGCTCCTGACATCTCTTAGACCTTTGTAACACCCCGGTTCAACAGTGCGAGATGATTTAGCACCTTTACATAATAACAGACACAAAAAACCTCGCAACTGTTACACACAGAATCTTCTGTTTGCTGCCTTTACATTAGAAATTACATTGGCGGGACTAAATTCACCACCATACGCATCTAAATGCAATATTTGATATTTTAATAAATTAAATTTGGTGGCACAAACATAAGATAATCAACTTCTGGGCAACAACAGTAACTACTTATTTGACGAATTGTCAAATTATTTAGTAAAATTCCAATGAGGAATGTCATATTCCAAGAATCTTGACTTCTGAAATAGATTGCAAATACTTACCAAGGCCTCTAGCTGCGACATCAGTGGCGACCAGAATGCCGCCATTCGACTGTCGGAATTGTCCGAGGACATAGTCACGGTCTTGCTGATTCTTGTCTCCGTGAATAGCTAATGCTCGCCAGCCGGCTCGGTTTATAGTTTTGGTGATTTCATCCACCTTAAGCGTCAAATAAAATGTGAAAAACAAAGAAGTTAAATTAAAAAAATATATTGATATAAAATCTTTACAAACATACCTTTCGCTTTGTCTCAGCGAAAATTATAGTCTTCGTTTCTTCCTCAGAAGATATCTCATTGAGAAGTGTCAATAACTTATCATTCTTCTCCCACTCCTCGCACACATCAACAATTTGCAGGATATTATGGTTCGCAGAGAGACTCAGCGAACCAATGTTAATTTGGATGTAATCATGTAGAAACTCTTCAGCCAGGTTTTGGACCTCTTTAGGCCAAGTCGCTGACCACATAAGCACCTTAAATATTAAGTTGTATCTTTATACCTAAATTACACCATAGAAAATTAAAAAAAATTGTACTGTCAGTAATCTTCATCTTTTCTATCTGCCTTTAGCAATGCACTGCGGGGACTATTTCACTGTAGGAATGATTTACCATAATAGTCAAACTTAGCATGTGCATCCACCGGCAGATGCAAGTGCAGAAGCAGATATCCCGCACCTTTTGACATTACCCTATCACCAATCTGGCTATTTTACATCTCGCATATAAAAAATATACGTGATATCTGCAATATGATCAGATTAATCGACATAGTCCAACTGATCAGTAAGCTGAAGTGACAACCCACTGACCATATACTCAGAACCAAAAAATTTGAAAGCAGGTTTGAGTGGCACGATGTAAGTAAGAGCTGGTCCATTCAGTAACAGATACAAGTAAGACATGTAGAAAGTTGACGGATGCAGGTGCCTCAGTAGTATGTTTAGTGACATTGCTAAGGGGAGGCCTATGTTCAGCAGTGGACTTGTGAAGAGTTGATGGTAATAATCATGATACGCAAAAGAAAACAATATACAATTTGAATAAAATAATGTTCATAGACAAATTTTAAATACCAGTATCTAGTTTAAACAACTAATAACATACTTGTCTGTCTGGCCGAATTTGCTCAATGATTTTCCTAATTTGCGGCTCAAAGCCCATATCCAGCATTCTGTCTGCTTCATCCAATACTAAATATGTGCAGCGACGTAGGTTGGTTGTATCTAAGAGAGAAAAAAAGTAATATTGTAGTAAGCTTTACATATACCTACTAAATTAATATCAAAAGTAAACACCCCAAAACAACACATAACCCATACCCCCACCCAAAAAAAAAAAAAAAAAATAAAAACTTAAAACAAAATAACTAAAGTAAACAAAAAAAAACAATCCCAAATCATCGCCCCGAAAAGGGAAAAAAGTAAAAAAAAAAAAACAACAAAAACCAAAAGAAAAAATAATCATATAATAAATTTTGAATGACATAAATTTTTAAAAATTAAGGAAGTTCATAGTCTCAAGAAAAAGTTCGTCCAATGTAATAAAATATTTAAAAAGTCAATATTTAAATTATTAAAATGGCCTCCTGATAAGAGAATGCGCCTAAATAAACTACTAATGCTTGACCGTAACTCAATTGTTTCAATTGTAATTCAAATTTTTTTTATATGATAAGGTGACAAACTACCACATAGTCTATCTGATGGTAAGGGGGCGTCCATAAATTACGTGAGGTGTTTTTTTAAATTTTCTGTCCCTCCCTCCCCCCTGGTGAGATTTCGTGAGCTTTCATTCAACCCCTCCCCCTACCCTCAATCTCACGTGAGATTTTTCAAAATGTGGATTTCTTACGTAAACGCGTTGGATCGTTGTTGTAAAAAGAAAAAAAAACATTAAACATCCTATAACTCAAAAAGTATGGACATTAAAAAAATTTCAACCTAAAGTTTTAGGAAATAAACTGATCTTTAAAAATAGATTTATGCATTTTATTGATTAATCTAATATTTCAAGAGTTGGTATGGCTCTACCACATATAAAAAAAAGCTTTTGAAATTTTATTTGAAAACTTGGTTGAGCTTGAATCAAAAACCAAATTGAATTTGAAAAAGCCTGCGGTACTCAGCAGTAAGCACATATATATTTTTAATCCATACAATTAATAATATGAATACCTTTTTCTAAGAAGTCAATCAATCTTCCAGGGGTGGCAATGACAATTTCAACACCACGTTCTAAAGTACGACCTTGGGGTCCTTTGGGGGCCCCACCGAATATACATGTGTTGCGAACTTGAACATTTTGACCGAAGTCTGTTGCGACCTGTTGAGAGAATTATTATTTTAGCATTTAATTAACAATCAATATACTCAATTTACATTTATGATAATGCTGCCAAATATTGACATCATTAACAGAATTATGTATTTTTTTAAAAATAATTACATAAAAAGCAAATAGAAGTTACTGGGAAAGATTTTAAGAAAAAAGATTTATATAAAAAATTATACACTATAACTACAATAAAGCTTGAAAATAAATAATATTAAACAATGTGCTAGAGATACTTTTTCATAAGGCATCTGTATCAAAGCATATAACTTTTCTATAATAGTTTTGTATGTATGTATAACATATTGAATTTTATATGAATTATATTAATTTTTCAAATTATTTTTTTTAAATTATAAAGAAAAGGTATCAAGTAAGACACCTGCACTCACACGCAATGCAGAATAATATGTAATTTATTATGGATTTTTTTGTAAAAGAAATTTCGTAGCTATTATAGAAGTCAACTGGATGAAGTTTTATCTTAACCCTTGAATCACAATAAAAATCCCTTTAAGTCGCATGCGTCTAGCAAATCCCGAGTGGTCGCATATGACCACACCCACACATAGCACTTAAAACCATTAAAACTTATATTTAGAGACTACTTTTCTATGAAGAAGTTTGGCATTATAAAATCTATACAAAATTCTCTATCCTGTGGTCTAAACAAAAGTCAGGTTTTACTTCATTACAAAAAAGATTTTATTGTATTTTGATAACAAAAAGAAAACATACCAAGTGAATGTCAGAAGCATGAAAATCACAATTATTTTTATATATATTACTCAAAATTATTTACGTAAAAAGATAAATTATATTCACACAAAAACTTTCATTACAATTTTATAATAAAACACTAGAAAAATCCAAAATCAACACTAACATTCATGCGAAAATGCGTACAAATGAATGTAGATTATAAATAAATATCCATAGGATAATTTTTCTATTGCACTAGAGGATAGAAAATTTCATATTGATTCTATAATGCCAAACTTCTTCATAGAAAAGTAGTCTCTATGTTTTTATGGGTTAAAGTGCTGCGGGTGGGTGCGGTCTCATGAGACCGCTAGGTATTTGACAGAATATGGCTGAGGTCTCATAATACCGCTAGGGGATTGAGAGGTAATAATAAGGTTAATATAAAACCTGAGTAAAGAGGTGAGATGAGCAGCTTGGAACAACTTAAGTAACAGCAAATTAAAATGGGACAAATACTTCCACAACTTTGGATTGCCTAATATTTAAGAAAACTGTTATTTACAAATATAAAAAAATTAGTGACTAATAAATCTCAATTGATACAGAACCCTTGAAAAGTTATATATAACAAAAAAATATTCAAACTAAATACATTGAAAACAAAAATATTAAAAACCAACAAGTGTTCAAACTAATTTAAGGTTACGTTCAAAAACCTTACCTAAATAAAACTGTAATTTAGAATTTTGAAATTTTAAGAATAGACAAACATTTTACATAATATGACAAATTCCTGAAAACATTTAGGTTTACGAACATAGCCTGCCAGTGTTGCTAAGTTCTACAATTATTAATATTAAAACTTTAATTTACTATGTCACCGTCGTTGGGATCTGTCATGTCTGCTGCGGTCCCGTTCATAGCAATCAGAGCCTTGTGCATGACAACGGAAAACACAATTTTTATTATTAAAATATACTTTTAAAAGCCTTAGTAATATATTTACAACCATAGATATTGATGAGTTGTAACAACTAATATTAAGGAAAATAATGCTATCTACATTATTTTACTTAACAGCACTAACCTCATTTCCGAGATTAAATCATACTTACATTAGATACATATAAATTGTGTAATATTATTTTAATAGAATAAATCATTGTAGAAATTGAAATTATTGAATTTTAATTATTTAAAATAAATAGATAAAATTTATTGAAAGCAATCAGCATTATAATTTGAATATGCACAAGGCTCTTAAGATTACACAATAATACCATATTTATTAATCTTTATCAAGCCAATGATTATCAAATATGACCCAATAAATTAATTCTTGCTTCCTTTTCAACCTAAGTGAATAATTTTTAATTTGTATCTGAGGTACATAAAATTAATGCAATAAAATTTACACATTGAATATATAAATCACATAAAAAATTTGCCACAATTACCTGTTGAATTTGCTGTGCAAGCTCCCTAGTAGGAGCCAGAACAAGTACTATGGGCCCCTCATCTCTCAACAGCCTAGGTTGGTTAATAATATGTACAATAGCTGGCAAAATATATGCCAAAGTTTTTCCAGAGCCAGTTTGAGCTATTCCAACTAAATCTCGGCCAGACAGGGCTATGGGCCAGCCCTGTGCCTGGATTGGTGTAGGATGAGGAAAGCCTTGTTTCAAGATTTCCCTCATAGCATAATCTGGGAATCCACCTTCCTCAAAATATATACTGGGCGCCGGCACATCCCGCCCTTTGACCGTAATCTGGTTTTCACTACGATATGCCTCGACTTCGGCTGGTGAACGCTTTTGGACATTTGGATGAGGTACATAAAAGTTCTTCTGGAATGGGGTCAGTGTTACCGTGTCCCAACGGATCTTTCGTAAATTACCGCCCGGTTGGTCATTCTTAAAGCTTCTAAAATCATCACGAGCGCCTCCGCCGCGATTTCCAAAGCCGCCACCACCTCTTCCCCCTCTGCCGCCATCTCGACCACGGGGTGCACCAAAACGACTACCCCTATCTTCCGATCTATCACTTGACCGCCCTCCCCGGGTACCTCCTCTGCCGGCGCCGCGACCTCCACGGCTCATCCCACGTCCACCTCCACGGCCACCGCGCCTGTCGTCATACCTATATAACAAAGCAATCATTAAAAAAATGCAAAAATGATCACGCCTCTTTGCTACTTTCAGTCACTTACATATTTCAATAAATAGATGACAAATTTATATCCTATATCACACTGTGTACCGTAAACCTTTTTCTAATAACGAATGTCTAAATGATTTTAATATTTTTATAGGTTTTATATCACAAATAGCGGACTAATTCGGCGAAGCTTCTGATTTTTACCAAGCCACTAAAACGCCGCCATGTTTAAGTACCGTAATACCATAGATATAATCGTAATACCGAGTTTTAGTAATCTATGGTACCGTTAAAGAACAGTTTCCTGTTAATAAACTCTTTAACTGTATTTCAATATTTAGAATTTCGGTGAGAAGTGTTTTATTTGGTAGAGGTTTAGTCACCGATTACTATGATAACGATACATCAATACCACTAGCATTATAAGGTAATGCACCGTTTTCGAGAAAAATAAGAAAAAAACTATTATAACCTAAAATATGTTAAACATGGAAAAACGTATGCAATATTACTATGAAAGCGAGATAGCATACATAATTTTGTATAAGTGTGACAAGGATGTAAGCCCATGCTAAAGACTAGCGTCACCGTCACGTTAATATACTTCTATCCGTAGACAGAGAATGTCTGTCTACGCTTCTATTATAGAGTTAGGATAGTAAGAGACGGACATACGAGGGCGACACTGAAAGTTTTTAGAACTGGCCACTTGTAAACGATATAATAAAAAAATAAGTTCAAATTTTGAAAATGGAACTCTTTGCCAATATTATTGTGTATGTATTTTATTAATTTGTCATTTCTTTACGATTTGGCGGTAAAAAGAAAATTGTCTATGTCACGTCAGTATGAATTTGATGCAAGAAAATTTTCGTATAATGATTTTTTTATGGCTTACGATGTCATTTAAGTCAACAAGAAAGTTATGATAGATTTCGATTGGCCTTTCACGATGAAGCTCCATCTCGTGCCACTGTTTATAACTGGTTTAATGAGTTTAAACGTGCTATAATCTCATCGATGATCTGCGTGGATGGCCTTCTACGGTGACGACTGAAGATAACATCAGTGTTGTGCGGCGTAGAGACTGACAAAAGAGTGACTTATCAGCACATTCAGATAAGCTTATGCATGGGTATGAGTCAAGAGCATAAAATCCCCCGCGAACATTTAGCGGGCAGGAAGCTTTGTGCCTCATAATTTGACAGAGGCCCAAAAACTCCGTCGTCTTGAATGGTGTCGTGAAATGGTTCAAAGATTTAACTGAAGTGACTCAAATGCTTGCTCAAATGCTATTCGACATACTTAAGGCTGACGAAAGCTGGATTTATTGTTATGATCCTGAAACTAAGAGACAGTCTGCTGTCTATGTGTTTCCTTCCGAGGAGTTGCCAACTAAAGTGAAGAGAGTTCGAAGCGTGGGAAAAAAGATGGTGGCCGCGTTCTTCGGAAGGATAGGTAGTTACGCAACAATTATTGTTTTAGAGGACCGAAAACAGTTACTGCAGGGTTGTACACTAACAATTGCTTGCCACTTGTAATGTAAAAAGTTCTGGAGAAACGACGTCGCAGTAGGATCCTCCTTCACTACGACAACGCCTCGTCGCACACTGCCAAGCAAACAATCGACTACTTGGCTACGTCAGACGTGGAATTACTGGGTCACTCGCCCCACAGCCCTAACCTTGTATCTTGCGATTTTTATTTATTTCCGAAAATAAATGAAAAAAATCGAGAAAAACGTTTTATGGACGCGGAAGAAGCAGTTGCTGCGTTTCAAAATGCCGTCGAAGAGATTCCTAAGGACGAGTGGGCAAAGTGATTTTCTCAGTAGTTCCATCGGATGCAGCGATGTATTGATGTAAATGTAAAAAAAATAAACTAATAACTTGCTAGTTCGTTCAGTTTTTGATTTTCTAAGAATTTTCAGTGTCACCCTCGTAGTGTGCAAGTAAGAAGAAAATTCCTAATGGAAATATAGCAAAATAGAAAAGGATAGCAAATCTCATGACTTTGTAACCGATTTTGAATGACAGATCGGCACGCAAGAAATAAACGCCTAGATATTTTGCTATTTTTTTGAGTATAATAGGCATTACATTTTAGAGATAGGCCGAATATTCGTTTCATATTCGGTATTCATCATATTCGGCAGATTTACCGAATATTCGACATTTTTAATCATAAAGTTATAAATTGTCACTCAGAAGTCAAAATAACACAATGATTTTTAATAACTTTTTTTTTCTTGGAAATAACCTTTTTTCTCACAAAAATAGTCAAAACATAAGCATGTGCCGGTAAATTGCTCAGTACTAGATAATGTAATAACATGTCAGGTGTGAGGTGGGGAGCGAGGGGCAGGGTCCGAAGCTAATCCCGCGCTTTACGGTAAAAAGTTTCTTTTAATGGGTTAGGTACCGAGGTGATCCTGTCGAATAATGTTCGGCCAAATATTCGGTTTGGTAAAAGTTTAACCGAAATTTTGGCCGAATATTCGTACTCGGTGAAATCCATATTCAGCCAATCTCTATCATTTTTGGTAATTAATTGTTTTCCAAAATGGTTACTTGTTCTGTGAGTGACTGTGGTGTTACTAATAGAAATAATCCTGATAATTGCACATTTCACAGGTAAATTCTCAAGACGTCGTCAATAATAAGACGCCTATTTTTGGTTAACATTTATGTTATATACTGTTTAAAATATAGAATGTTTTCAATTATTTTGTTAATTTTGATATTTTGTAAAGAAAAAATCACATTGTTGATAATTTGCATGAATTTGTTATATGGGTAACGGCGCCTCTACACGTTGGCCAACACAGTGGCGAATGTAGTGGCCAATAGCATTGGCCAACGTGTAGACGGGGTGTTTGGGCTTCATTGGTATGTATTGGAACGATGGCCCGCAAGTTGGCGCGAGATCCGTGTGGTGTCGGTTTTTTACAAAAGATCAAAGGATTGTTGGCAGAGTTTGGTCGCCGCGTCCACACGTTGGCCGCGAGTTTAGTTTGCTACAAGCTCCCAGAGTGATTACACGCATCTGATTAAAATTTTATATTCACGCTTTGTAAGGTGGATGACCCAATTACCAGCCTTTTAGTGCCAATTTCAACTTTAAACATTCCTACTACTTTAATTAGCGCGATTTAATTATTTTTAAACATTTGTTTTAATCGGTAAGCTATTTTAAAAAAAAATAATGAACATTTATTTACAATCAGATTATTACGAGAACAATTTTAAAATGAAAAAAGAATGAAGTACGTCGTTTATACGTGGTAGAACCATGCAGTTATATTAGAAGTATAGTTGTAGCACGAATGGGTCGGTTCGACCGGGGAAGGACCACGCTCTCACAGAATATCAATGTAAAATAGTAGCTTAATGATGCTGTGTTTCGTATAGTGAGTGTAGAGAACCAGAGACACTTTTTAAAGGAAACGAGGCATTTCATCTTAGTCCTCACGGGTGACAACGGTTGACAATGCATCTGCATTTTGATTCGTAATCGAGGATAGATGTAGATGTCTGTGGGCCATAGCAACTACTTACCATCAGGTGAACTGTGTGCTCGTTTGTCACCCTATTCCACATAAAAAAGCGTCGATTTCTTATAAAATAATCATGCAAGTTTTCGAATCATCATCATCATTACTGCTCTTCACAAGTCCACTACTGAACATCCTCCTCCAAAGAATGCCGCAAAGCATGGTCCTGAGCCACTTTCCTTGTTATGAGTTTTTCATTTATGTTCTAAGTTATAATTAGTACCTATTATTAAGTCAGTGTTAATTATATTTATTGCTATTGTTTTTGCCTTCTCAAAAAATAATTAAATTACCAAATAAATTATAAGGTGTTTTTTATATACATCAAATGTCTGATAGAAAAGCAAGTACATGTTTTGCTAAACTTTAAAAACAAAACCCAATTTTAAAACATAGACTAATCGATTATAACTCCTTTAACTTTAAAATAAGTTAAGTTCTTATTAATGGCATTTATTTCTATTCTCTAATAAATAAAGCTAATCGTATATCGTATATCTATTTACAGCCCCATTAATATCCACTATTATTTTATAATTCTTTTATAAAAACGTTAACCCCACACTAGGATTTTCTCCCGTATCGCGGAGGCAGTTTACAAACATAAATTGCACAAGGACACACATCCGAAACAATTATTTGTAGGACATACAAATTCTTGTTCCGTGGGGGATCAAACCCGCGACTCCCTGTGCAGCCACTCATTGCTGAGCCACTGCGCCACGGTGCTTATAAATTCGTCCGCATATTGGCCCGAACCGAATGCGCCCTCCTTTCTGCCAAGGAGGGTCGCGTTCGTATACGGCTTAGAGATCTCTAGCCAGATCGTTAAGCCATTTCCTAAAAGGCGGTGTTTAGTGGGTAAAAGTCTCCACATAACCACGCAGCCGGCTGCGTGGTATGCTATGAGCATTCACCGCCTCCCTCCCCCGCTTTCCGGAGGGTTGCCCATATTTGCTTCGGGCGCAAAAAAAAAGCCCGAACCGAAGTAAACTGAACGACCTTCCAACGTGTGGACGCCGTCACCAACTCTCGGCCAATATATTCGCCACTCCATTCGCCACTGTGTTGGCCAACGTGTAGAGGCGACATAAGGTACCTACCTAGGTAGGTAGGTAAGGTAAGGTCGTAAAAAATGTACTTTTTGAAAGTTTTGAGTGAGCAAATGTTTGATTGTGAATACCATACGCTAACAAAAAGTATGATAATATTATTAATAATTAAAACATTGATAATCATGTTTAGAATACTGTAGAAATAACCATAATATTCAAGAGGCATAAACATAAAAAATAAAAAATATTTTTGAGTCAACAAAATAAAGCTGCATGCAAAATTTATGTGTCTCCTATCAACTTACGGGACGAAAAAATGCAACAAATAAAATAATATAGCATTATGGTTTTAAAATTGTAGTTTACTTTGAAAGCAATAAAGATGCCGTGTGATAATGTATAAACTATTGCAATAATACAATGCTAGTGGAAAAAAATCTGATTCTAATTTGTGTCTCCAAAAGTTATCCAGTGTGTTACTCCGATCCGATAAGGGGTAGATTTTTTGTTTTCAACATTAAACAACATTATTGACCTAATTTCGATGAGGCAATGCCGTAGGCTTACTGTCAAATGCCAGTTAGACATATTTTTTTCATTTGTAGTCGTGACCGTAAATAATTGTAAATTCCATAATTAAGAACACAAATTTCGGGCAGTGTATATGTGAATTCTATGTGAGAAGTACAAAGTTATCGTTTACTAGATTCCTGATTCGAAATTAATAGTCAATTATCAGTGTATGTCAAGTTTCATTAAGTAAATCGCGCATGATTTATGACCGGTATTCATTGTTGAGTTTTGAATTTTCGAGTGTGTTTGTTACAGTTACGTGTGTGTTATGGTGTTTGTTATGTCACACACTGGAATGTTATAAAGGAGGCTGTTCACACAACTTACCCGACTACGGTGAAATGAAAAAGGTGTAATGTTATTCTGACGTACCTACATAAGAGTGGAGTGTTTTACTATTCTGATTTATTGTAACTAGTGGTCCCTCAGTAGTCGCATTAGGTCCGTTTTTAATTAAGAGGTCGTCGCCTTTCGTCAACTTTTCCACTCGCTGTGTATGTTAAAATCATAAGAAGCATTTTTTTAAATTTTATTAAATGGCAAGATATAAATAAGTTATTATTAAAAACACATTTTTAATGTGGCTTTATTATATTTGTATGCTGAGCTTATTGCATAAACATAAAAAGTTTTTTTTAATCATTACATATTAAATTAATACTATATTATAGTTCGCCTATTGATTACGTTTAAAAAACGCATTTTTAAATTTCAATTTCTTCTTAAATATGGCTCTGTGCGAACGCGAATAGTGTCAAATGGGATAGCCCTTATAATTAAAAAAACAGTAAAAAAATCTGTGATAAATGGTAATAATTACGGTATATGTACTAATTGTAAACTGTAAACACATATTTGTTAAATTCGTTATATTTCTTTTATGAATAACATACTTTTAGTACCTACTGTTTTTTGTAAGCACATTATTTTGTTAAAGGTTTTAATTCTACTGTGTTGTGTTATTCCAAAATATTTAACACCAATGTTTAGTTTCGCAAACATGCAAGATATGCATAGTCTAAGATTCGTTTTTGATTATTTAATTTCATGAAAATAAGTAATTGATAATATTTTAAAATGGATTTTACTTAAACCTTTTTCCAAGTGAACATTGACCTTTACATTATTCCAGTACGTTATTGTGTTATATCTTCCAGTACGTTATTTACACCTTTTTAGGACCTTACCCATATACATTTTTTATACAAAATGTTTTACATGTATACTAGGGATTGACTCAACTATATCAAAATTAATGTCGATATTTATCTTGAATGTTTGTAATGAATCGATAGATTTGCCCACACAACAAGAAGAGGAATGAAAATAATGCTCCATTTACGTTCTAGAAATGTGATTTTATTACCTCCTGATTTTGTAATTATATAAAAATGGTTAAAGATTCAACTCAACAATTTGCAGCAAACATTTTCTTAAGAAGTATAAAAGAAGAGGAAGAAAAAACAATTTTATTAAAAGGAGCCATTTCTACATTATTTAGTTACTATAATATTATGATAATAAGCCTTCAAAAATTTATCTTCAAAACTTTCGTTAAAAATGGAGACAGATTTAAAAGTTAATGATAAAAAATCTTGAGGTTATCCTATACGTGGTAGATCCTTTATACATGGTAGAGCCATGCTGCAGTTATATTAGTAGTATTGTTGTAGCACGAATGGGTCGGCTCGACCGGGGAAGGACCACGCTCTCACAGAATACCAGCGTGAAATAGTAGCTTAATGCTTCTGTATTTCGTATGGTGAGTGTAGAGAACCGGAGACCTTTTTTACTGGAAACGAGGCATTCCATCTCAGTCCTCACGGGTGACAACGCATCTGCGTTTTGATTTTTAATGGAGGATATATGTAGATGTCTATGGGCCGCAGCAACCACTTACCATCAGGTGGACTGTGTGCTCGTTTGTCACCCCATTCTATAAAAAAAAATTTAAGCCATTAAGCACCCAACTAAGTATCTATTTATCAACCGAAAAAATGTTTAACCTTACTTAACCACCCGCATCTTTTTGTCACACTAGAACAATATTCATAACATCACGCTATTTTCCCCAAGGGGTTGAGCGAAGCTTTGGATTATATTTCCAATTCACAATGATAAAACTTAGTGTAGTTAGTTATAAATATTTATAGTATAGCAATGCCCCTGAAGCCCCGCTAGACACCCGCGCATGTGACACGTGGTTCAGTGTGTTAGGATTTTTTACGTTACGTTTTAGTAGAGCCACGTGGCAGTTATATTATAGATGTAGCACGAATGGGTTGCGCCGGGGCAGAACCACGCTCTCACAGAATACCAGCGTAATGCTGCTGTGTTTTGTATGGTGAGTGTAGAGAACTGGAGTTCCTTTTTACTGAAATCAAGGCATTCCATCTTAGTCCTCAGGGGTGACAACTCATTTGCATTTTGATTCTTAATTGAAGATAAATGTGGATGTCTATGAGTCACAGCATCCACTTACCATCAGGTGGACTGTGTGCTCGTTTGTCACCCTATGTTATAAAAAAAATTAAAATTCCGTAGTATTTGATACCTACAACACTCGACGCCCGATTCATGCTTGATAGCATCAGTTTATCGCCTAAAGCGTTAGTCGTAGAAAAGAGGAGGTCATGGTTAAGTAAGAGATGCGCGGATCAATAAATCTGCGAGCTTAAGCTGCACTTGCCGCAGTCAGTCCATGGGTGCATGACCGTTTTCTTAACATACATATACATATAACATAGATTAAGAGAATAAAGAGTGCATAATATGTATTCTCAAACACTTGGTACACTTTAATATCATCTGCGTATTTGTCTAGTCTCTGTTAAGACCATTATGTTTTTAAAATCATGCAGCTAAAATGATAATAAGTATATACGGATCGCCGTAACGCCGTTCGAAAAATGAATGAAACGCGTTGGTCTTGTTTAAATAGGAAGCAAGCGTCGGTGAGGAGGAACTTGCTGTTGCCTTTTCAGTGGCTGAAGAGCGACTGCCGACCATACCGGCCGGCCCGTCTTTTATATGATTTGGCCGCTGCTGGCCAGCGGACCCTTGCCTCACCTCTGCGCCTTTCTTTATTTGGTTATAACTCTTACAAACTAACAAACAGAATTAAATGTGTAATATTCTTATAACTACTTATTATACTATTACGAACACAACAATTTTTTTACATATTAAAAAGGTTTAAACTTTATATTTAACAACTTTAGGCTGAGGACCCTGCCCCGCGCTACAACACTCTAAATATAAAACGTCGTGGCGCGGTGCGCATGGCCACATTTGCTCCGCGGCCGCGTCACGATAACATGCCCTGTTTTAATTAGTAGTTGTTTTAATTACTATACAAGAAAGGTAATATACAAGAAAGGTAAATTAGATATAAGAACAAATACAATTTACATTTTAAATCTATGCTAACTCTCGCTATTCATTTGGTGTCTTTATTGGGAGAGTTATTGCATAGTTACAACACTATTCTTTTTATCATCGAATATAAAGTTATATTTTTTAACATAAATATATTGAATAAGGCTGCGCCTATTTTTCCGAGTTGCTGTGTCACCCTTATGGCTCCGCCCACTGCCCCTAGGTTGTTCAACTAGCGTCGGTTACAACAAGCATGTATTTCGTTCGATGTATCATGTTGTTTGCGTCGTGCACATTCTCCCGCCGTCGCCACGCTGCGATCCCTTTAGTAGCACGACGATCTTCTTTGTCGGTCTTCGTAGTACATGCCCACTGCCAGTGGTTACGTCCACTACTCGTACCTCTCCGTCGACGCCAGGATATATGTTGCTTATTTTCCCCTGGGCCAGATGTTGCGTGGTAGATTGAAGTCACAAATGATGACCAGGTCTCCAATCTTCGGCGATACGCCTATGCTGCTGGGCTCCCGCCGGTGTTGGAGTAGGGGCAGGTATTCTTTTACCCATCTTCTCCAAAACACGTCGGCTAGGGCTTGAGCTCGTTTCCACTGCCGGCGGGCCGTCACATCGCTCTCGCTGAAGTGTCCCGTCGCAGATACGTGCGAGTTGGGACCGATGATAATGTGATTCGGCGTGATGGCTTCTGGGTCTCCTGGGTCAACTGAGACGTGTGTGCGAGGTCTTAAGATAACCGTGTTTTCGAAATCGGCGAGCAAGGTCACCAATGTCTCGTCACTGGGATAGCGCTCCTTGAGGGTGACGCGTAGGGCTTCTTTCACGGAGCGAACTATTCGCTCCCATGCGCCGCCCATGAACGGTGCTGATGGTGGTATGTACTTCCACACAATTTGTCGACATGTGGTTTCGTATTCGAGGGCTGCGAGTGCTGTTTCGGCCAGCTCCTTGTCTGCTGCCTTGAAGCACGTAGCGTTATCACTCCAGATTTCTTTTGGGCATCCTCTTCTGCTTATGAAACGCCTAAGCGCCGACACGGCTGAGTCGGCGCTTAACTAGTGGGTTACTTCTATATGTATTGCTCGTGACGTCATGCAGGTAAATAATGCGCCATAGCGCTTTTCACGATGTCGTCCCACTGTGACTTCTATTGGCCCGAAGTAGTCCAGTCCGATGTATGTGAACGGACGTGCGTGATGAGCGAGGCGTGCGGACGGCAGGCACGGTAGGCAGCCTTTGACGACAGTTTTCACTACTGGACGTATTTTTCTTATGTACAATCTCTGTCTTAATTCGTTCACAACTGTTTCCACGCCTCCGTGATGAAGCCTCTCATGTACGCTATGTACAGAAACACGCATTGTAACGTTGCACGTACATGTATGCATAATTATAATTAAACGGTTTATTAAAATTAAATAAACATTTAATAAACTAAATAAAAATAAAATAAAAGTTATTAACAAAAATAATTCTATAATTAACTTAGGTATCCTATTAATAAAACAAATCAGTAAACTAAAAGAACGAATTAAATAATAAATCAAATATTAAAATATTGTATTTCGAACAAACACTCTGACGCTTCGTTACTCTATGCGCTTTGCAACTCTCGCGTCAGAGTTTTACCCGGCCGGTATCATTCCACGGCGTCGCGCTCCCGGTCATTCTCCGCCCGAGCGCCCTGGGAGGCGCACACTACCACTGCAGCCGCGTTCACAAGCTCTGCTTTGTGTCCTCGTACGCGCTTGCAAATTTTAATCCCATTTTGGAAAAAGTTTAAAATAATATAATAATTCCGGCACTGTGGCCGTATAGTTTTTTCGTTAATTCTCGTCACCGAGACCTCCGTATCGTCTTGCACCCCGTAAGGGGTGCAATTTTACGACTACAACCGTGGCGGTCGTCCTTCTTAAGAGGGCCTAGGCCTCCCCTCGACGCCGCCACCGCCACAGCCAGCTGCCCACGGCGCTCCCCGTGAACAGTCCAACCCCCCGGCCCTGCTCGACCACCTCGCGGCCACATAGGGGAGTACCTGACCCTGCCAGTGAAGCCAGACGGGCATTTTTTTTAAATTATCGGAACCACGCCCACGACCTTTTCTTTTACCAATATATAATTTTTTTTTATGACTGGTTGTTGCCTTATTTTAAACACCAACCGCCACACTGGCGCCCATAAACGTGGTAAAAAAGGTCTGGTTTCACTGCGTAGGAGTAGTTGGTGTTTGTGTCGTTTTGTGTTTGTGAAACGTTTTTGTTTTTTTTGTTTTTTGGTTGCAGCAACTAATGTGTACGAATTTCATTATTGTGTTTGTTTTAGGAATTTTATTGAATTTCAATTGATTTATTTATTTACTTGTATTATTTGAGAGATCATAAACTTTAATCCCTAACTAAGAATTTGTTTAGTTTCGAATAACTTTTCGTAATCACTCTATGCCGTGCACTACCCTATGTTGTTTACGTTCTATCATTGTACAGAGTAGTTAGCGTGCAGAGTGGTCACTGTGTAATCTGTGATAGGGTAAATTTAATATTGTTCCGAGGTATTACTATTCTATTCTGCAGTAGGTTTTTTTTCTCGTGGTTTTTTTTTCTGTGATATTATTATTATTGAAATTTTATGAATTGTAACTATTCCCTATTGTTGCTGCAGAACTCTAGTTCAGTTGAGTCACGCATGCGTTGGTAGTATTTTAAATTATTCAATCAATTGTTTTTTATTTTAATTCTTAGGCATATTATTATTATCTTGTTGTTGTTTTATTTAATTGTTCGAGTACACATTAGTTGCGTATTTTAATTTTTTGTTGCGCTGCTTCTTTTATTTTGGTGGCAGTTGCTTTATTCTTTTTACTGCTTCTTTTATACGCCAATCGTTTTAGTCAACCAGAACGTTCTTAGTACCTGATATTATAATTGTAACGGAACGGAGTAGATTAAGTCAGTAACGACTCAACACTTACCTCTTTGCGGTTATACGCGTGTTATAATGGCGCACTCGGTTAAATTCCTATCGTTGCAAAAGTCGGAGTTAGAATACGAAGTTGCCATTAGAGGTGCCACCCCGGCTGACACAGTCAGAGAGTTACGCGAGCAGATTGCTAAATTAGGTCCACTCTTTCCTTCGGAGGACATTCTCGAGAGCGTTTTGTCTGTCGGCGATGATTTAAAGGGAGTCAGCGATGCTTTAATTAAGCTAAGAGCATATATCGAGGCGCCTAGCGATGGGAATGCGTTGCTTCGTGCTCGCAACCTCATTAACCACCTCCATCATCGACTCAACCGTATAGTTTGTGATAGCACGACCCAGCAAGGGGTGGTGGATACGTGTGTTTCGGAATACAGGCAACTTTTGGAACGCTATAATGCTATTACTGCTACTGATTCCACCCCTTCTCTGGCATCTAGAGACCCTCAGTCTACTGCTGCTTTACCTCTCAACGTTAACGTAACTTGTGAGCGCGGCGTGGCTAGTGAGTTCACTAAGTTTAAGTTCGACGGCAAATCTTGCGTTCGTGCATTTATCCAGCGCATCAATGAATACAGCCAGTCGAGGAATATACCGGGGGGAAAAACTGCTGTCTTACTGCGCTGAGATTTTTACCGGCGATGCCTTGCATTGGTATCGTGCCATTCGGGACCAGGTATCTAATTGGGACGAGTTAGTTTCCCTTCTTAGAGAAGATTTCGACCAGGCCGATTATGATTACAGACTCTTGTCGGAGATTCGGGCCAGAACTCAGGGCGAGTCTGAAAATATAACTATTTACATTTCTATTATGACTGGGCTATTCTCACGTTTGTCCAAGAGCCTGTCTAACGAAGACAAACTTGAGATCATTTTACATAACATCCGCCCATGCTACGCCAGCACCTTAGCTTCTGTCCCGAAGATCTCAGACCTCGACACCTTGCGTTCGCTCTGTCGTAATTACGAGAACATTCAGGCTCGCCTAGTGGGATTCCACGAACCTCCGAAGGTCTCTTCAGGAACACTGGCGCCAGAGTTTGCTTACGCTGGTCAGTCTGCAAGTAGGTTTAATCAAGGCAGCGGCCAAAGTTTCAATAAAAGACCTTACAATAACTTTTACAATAGAAGCAACAATAATTACAATACAGGTAATAAAACTTATACTAAAAATAATAATTATGTGCATGCGGTGCAACAGCAGTACCAAAAGTCTCCTTATTGTCCTAGGTGTCGTAATAACACCCACAACCTTCGTCAATGCAAAGCAAATAGGGATAGAATATTTTGTTTTGTTTGTGGCCAGGAAGGCGTCAAGTCACCAGACTGTCCGAAGTGTGGCAAGGATAAACCGAGCACTTCAAAAAACTGATAGACCAGCAGAATTGTACTGAAGTCCTGCCACCCAAGTTTGACCAAGAGGATTGGCAGAGCTGGCTTAACACTGTTAATGTTTTCTTCAATTCTTATAAAGTTGATACAATTCTGCTGGACAAACCATTGCATGATCCTAGACCTTACGCTTGTGTACAAATCAATGATTTTAAGCTATTTGGCCTCTTAGATTCAGGCTCAGCTGTGTCCATTTTAGGTGATAAAGCTTATAGGAAGCTAGAGGAACGGGGTTTACAGCTGCATAGGGACAACTTAATTACAGTCACGGCTGCTGGGGGTCAATCTATGACCAGCATTGGCTATATGTTTCTCCCTATAAACTTTGAGAATGAGTACCATATAATTAAGTCATTTGTTGTGCCAGACATCAATATTGATCTCGTGTTGGGGATCGATTTTTGGCGCGAGTTTAACATTTTTCCTAGACATTTCTCAAGCATTACATTTTCTAATGCCGCAGTATTGAATGCTAGCCTTAGTACCGATTCTACCACTTTCATACAAGCGTATGACCACTTAACTGTTTCGGAGAGATCAGTGGCGGATGACATCATTTCTCAATTTAGCGACATTTCCGCCGAACGTCGGGGTTTGGGCGAGACGAGTTTGGTCACTCACCGTATTGATACGGGAGATGCTGAGCCAGTTCGTCAAAGGTACTATAGGTTGTCTCCAGAGAAGCAGCGGATCCTTGCCGAGCAGGTCGACGAGATGCTGGCTCTGGACGTAATTGAGCAGTGCGAAAGTGCTTGGTCATCACCAGTTCTCATTGTTACGAAGAAAAACGGTCAGCCTCGGTTTTGCCTCGACAGCCGCAAGCTCAATTCCATCACGAAGCGCGACGCCTATAGTCTACCCTACATTTCCGAGATCTTGGATAATCTTCGCGATGCTCGCTACTTATCTAGTATCGATTTATCCAAAGCCTTTTGGCAGATACCTATAGCACAGGAGGACCGGGACAAGACTGCTTTTTATGTGCCTAATCGCGGTACCTATCGTTTTAAGCGCACTGCTTTTGGTTTAACTAACGCCCCGGCTACACAGCAAAGGTTGGTTGATCTGTTATTTAGGGAATTTGACCTCAAAGTCTTTGCATACCTAGACGACATTATTATCGTCTCAAACGACTTCAATTCCCATGTTTCCCTGTTACTTCGGGTTCTTAATAAGCTGAAACAGGCCAACCTCACTGTAAACCTAGAGAAATGTCAATTCTTCCGCAGTCAGCTCAAATACCTGGGTTACGTCGTTGATAGTAGTGGTTTACGTACCGATCCTGAGAAGGTGGAAGCAATCCTCAATTACCCGACACCTACATGTCGTAAGGACGTTAAGCGCTTCCTCGGGACTGCTACTTGGTATCGTCGTTTCGTCCCCAATTTTAGTACCATTGCAGGCCCCTTAAACAAGTTAACTTCGAGTAAGAAGGGTGGACCACCTTTTGCCTGGTCTGCCGAAGCTGATGCTGCCTTCAAGAAACTTAAGGAGTGTTTAGTTTCCGCTCCTGTTCTTTCCTGCCCTGACTACGATAAGCCATTCGAAGTACACACCGATGCCAGCAATTACGGCGTGGGTGCGATGCTGACGCAGACTATAGATGGTAAGGAGCACCCCGTTGCTTATATGAGCAAGTCGTTGTCAGCAGCAGAGAGGAACTACAGTATAACGGAGCGTGAGACATTAGCTGTCGTCATCGCCCTGGAGCACTGGAGGTGTTACTTGGAGAACGGTAGGCCATTCACTGTCTATACTGATCACAGTGCGTTAAAATGGTTTCTGTCTCTCAGGAACCCTACCGGTAGATTAGCTCGCTGGGGTGTAAGATTGTCCTCATTTCATTTAGAATTCAAGCATCGTAAGGGTGTGGACAATGTGATCCCCGATGCCCTCTCTAGAGCTCTTCCCGTCTCGGCGATTAGTACTTCCGGTTCGAACATGGTGACATCGGATTCTTGGTACAAAAATATTTATAATTCTTGCCTTTCTAAGCCGCAAACTTTCCCGAATTTCATTATCAAGGATGGCAAGTTATTCAGGCGTGCCAAGAATAATCACTCACTTTCATCCGAGTTCTTATGGAAGGAGGTTGTACCTTTTGAGCTACGCGAGCAGGTGATCAACGAGAATCATGCGGAACCCACGGCTGGACATCTCGGCGTTTTTAAAACATACCATCGTATTGCCTTGCGCTACTTTTGGCCTGGTATGCACCAGGACGTGGTGAAGTTCGTTGCCTCCTGCGAGAAGTGCTTGTCTTACAAGGCTCAAAATCACCAAACCTTGGGAGCAATGGGCCGCCCGAAGCAGTGTTCTAGGCCATTTCAAATGATTTCAATTGATTTGATGGGCCCCTTGCCTGTCACTAGGAAGCAGAACACTTATATCTTCGTAGTCACATGCTGCTTCTCGAAATATTGCCTAATTTTCCCATTAAGAAGTGCTACTGCCACTACAGTCACGAAGTTACTGGAAGAGTCTGTTTTCCTCGTCCATGGTGTCCCTCAGACCATATTTTTGGACAATGGCGGCCAGTTTATTTCGAAGGTCACTGAGTCACTTTTCCATCGTTATAAGGTCCCTAACGTGTTCTTCACGCCAAAGTACACCCCTCAAATTAATTTGGTAGAACGACATAATCGTTCAATTATCACGTGTATCTCAACTTTCGTGGACAACGATCATCGCAGTTGGGATACATATATTCCGAAGGTTCAGTTCGCCCTCAACAATTCGGTGAGTGAGGCGACTGGTTTCACTCCATCCTTCCTGGTGTTCGGCAGGGAGCTCGTTACATGTGGCTCGCATTATTTAGATAACGATTTAGGCGATGAGGTTTTATTCCTTCCCCGTGACATCTACGCGGAGGATTTGGGTTGTCTTAAGGAAGTTTTCGATACTGTAAAGGCCAAATTGTGGCATGCTCATGCTAAAAACTCAACCCACTATAACCTTCGGCGCAAGCCTATGGAATTTAACATTGGTGACACTGTAATGAAACGCGCATATGTTTTAAGTGATAAGGATAAGTTCTTTAGTAAAAAACTTGCGCCAAAATTTATTAAATGTCGCGTCATCGGTAAAAAGTCACCCCTAGTTTACATCCTGGCTGACATGTCTGGGAAAGATATTGGCACCTGGCACATCAAGGATTTGAAATTAACAGGACACAATACTTAGTCATATATGTATACACTTTTTTTTAAAGTGGCACTTCCCCGTGTGGTGTCGGGTTAGAATAGCACCACCCCATTTCTTCCTGTGGGTGTCGTAAAAGTCGACTAAGGGATAGGGTAGTAGTGTGTTGTGGGAGATGGGCTAGCAACCATCACTGCAATATCACAAGATCTCCATGTTACACCTACAAGTACACTTAATTAAGTTGCATGTGTTCTGCTTGTTACTTAGGAATACACTAGCGTTATATTTATATATATACATGGTGCTCGTTTTACCCTGGTCACACTTTTACATCTTTAGCTCTAGGTATTCGTATGGGTCTTCCAGTCTAACCGATGCTGGAACACCTTGCCAAATGACAGGATGCGTCAACTACCCTATTGATGTTCGTTGACGCTGATATAATCGCGTGAAGTATGAGAGATGTTGTATAAAAGGATAATGCGAATACATAACAATTTAGAGCGGATTTTATTAATTAAGAATAATAAAATCCTTATGTAGCGCGCGGGGTACTGTAACGTTGCACGTACATGTATGCATAATTATAATTAAACGGTTTATTAAAATTAAATAAACATTTAATAAACTAAATAAAAATAAAATAAAAGTTATTAACAAAAATAATTCTATAATTAACTTAGGTATCCTATTAATAAAACAAATCAGTAAACTAAAAGAACGAATTAAATAATAAATCAAATATTAAAATATTGTATTTCGAACAAACACTCTGACGCTTCGTTACTCTATGCGCTTTGCAACTCTCGCGTCAGAGTTTTACCCGGCCGGTATCATTCCACGGCGTCGCGCTCCCGGTCATTCTCCGCCCGAGCGCCCTGGGAGGCGCACACTACCACTGCAGCCGCGTTCACAAGCTCTGCTTTGTGTCCTCGTACGCGCTTGCAAATTTTAATCCCATTTTGGAAAAAGTTTAAAATAATATAATAATTCCGGCACTGTGGCCGTATAGTTTTTTCGTTAATTCTCGTCACCGAGACCTCCGTATCGTCTTGCACCCCGTAAGGGGTGCAATTTTACGACTACAACCGTGGCGGTCGTCCTTCTTAAGAGGGCCTAGGCCTCCCCTCGACGCCGCCACCGCCACAGCCAGCTGCCCACGGCGCTCCCCGTGAACAGTCCAACCCCCCCGGCCCTGCTCGACCACCTCGCGGCCACATAGGGGAGTACCTGACCCTGCCAGTGAAGCCAGACGGGCACTTTTTTTAAATTATCGGAACCACGCCCACGACCTTTTCTTTTACCAATATATAATTTTTTTTTATGACTGGTTGTTGCCTTATTTTAAACACCAACCGTCTCAGCATATACTCGTATGCGTGTTTCCCGTCTAGTATGGGAGGGTCGTACGTGTCCTCCTCTACTTCTGATACTGCTTTTATTCGACCTCTGAGACGTAGGGTCCCCTCTTCATCGACATGTGCTCAGGTGGCCTAATTTGTCGTCGCTTCCCGGAACACTTCCGATGGCGATCCTCTTGAGCTCCTTCGTAAAGCTTTCCCGCTGACTGGCTTGCACCCACAGTTGTTCGGCTCTTATATGATAAGCGGCTGGTATTCCTACAAGCGATGAGACAGTAGGAGTTGCCTTTTTCTCTTTGGTGGGGGTGTTGTGTCTGTTTGTTCTTTGCCAGCCAGGGTCGCTATCTTATCTTGCTCTGTTGCGTTTACGCCCAGCCTTCACCACGTGCTTGTTTGGTCTGCACATGTCGATGAATAGGACTCTCGCTGTCGCCCTTATGAGGCGAATTCATTTTGAAAATCTTTCTATTTGTGGCAGATGTGTTGTTGGCGAGTCATTACTTTTAACTGCGATGTTACATATTTCTCGTTCTTCCCCGGTGTCGTATTGTGTCGTTTTATCTTCCTGCGGCCATTCTGCCGGTGGACGTTGCAGAAACGGGGGCCCTCGGAACCACCGGTGCGACTCGTCGAACCTTTCTGGCGTGGTTCGGGTCGCGTCGTCTGCCACGTTTTCTTTAGACGGTAGCCAACGCCATTCGTTCTTTTTAGTTGTATCTTCTATCTCCGCCAGGCGATGAGCGACGAAAGCTTTGTACGCGCGAGGCTCCGACCTTATCCACACTAGTGCAGTACGAGAGTCGCACCAGTATGTCTTGCCCGCTATATCGTCATCGTGCTCATCGATCACGGTCTGCGCAAGACGAGCTCCCAGTAGTGCCGCTTGTAACTCGAGCCGTGGTATGGAGACTGGTTTCAGTGGTGTTACGCGGCTCTTGGCGGCGGCCAATGATATGTTAACGCTGCCGTCTGCTCGCTCCGTTCTCCAATACACGGCTGCTGCGTAGGCCTCCTCGCTTGCGTCGACGAATGTGTGTAGTTGGCGCGTCGACACCGGGTTGTAATCGTAGCATCGCGGTATTCTCAGTTGTTCTATGGCGTTAAGTGAAGTAATCCAGTCTTCCCATTTTTCTTTTAAGTCTATTGGCAGAGGGTCGTCCCAGTCCGCCTTGTAACGCCATGTGTCTTGGAATATTCTCTTCGCTGGGGTAGTCACTGGTGATATTAACCCCAGCGGCTCAAATAATGCCAATATGACGCTCAGCGCTTCACGTTTAGTTGGCAAGCGTTGTTTTTCTTTTACATCGACAGGCATTTTCATATTGTGAGTATTAAATCTAATATGATCGCTTTGTACATCATGCCAGAGCAAGCCGAGCGTCTTCTCAGTTTTCCGCCCAGGCACACGGTCGCGTAATGTTGTTTATGCTCTGTCGTTATTTCTTCTACTGTTTTCTCTTCGTTCGATGTCCACCCGCTGAGTACGAATCCCGCTTGTTTGTGGACGAGATCGACTGTTTTTACCGTTTGCTGAGCTTCCGTGATAGAGTAGAAGCTCTGCAAGTAGTCGTCCATATAGTGATTTCTTTTTATGGCGACCGCAGCTTCTGGGTATGCCTCCGCATGTTCTTCAGCATTTTTATTTTTGATGTATAATGCTGTGCATGGTGATGATGTCGCCCAAGAGATGATCTATGTCATCCTATATTCTTCCGGTTGGTCCTTCCGCCGCTTGCCTCTCCACAAGAAACGTAAAACGTCTCTATCTTCTTTGCGCACTTTGATCTGCATGAACATTTCTTTTATGTCGGCGCTCATTGCTTACGGATACTGTCGGAACCTCATCATTACTCCGGGCAATGATTGTAATAAGTCGGGCCCCGAGTGAAGCATATCGTTGAGACAAATTCCGGCTGTCTTCGCTGCGGCGTCGTGCACCAATCTCGGCGGCTTGTTTGGTTTCGCAGGGTTGATGACTGGGAAGTGTGGCAGATACCATGTCCTTCCCTGTGGCGGTGGCATGGGCGCGCTCTGCGTAATCCGAGTTGAATAGGTTCTGTATGCGTTCTTCGTACTGTAGCTTGAGATTGCTGTCTCGGTCGAGCCTCAGGTGTGCAGACGCCTTTCCGCGTCTTTGTAATTATTTGGTATTTGGAAATCCTTTTATTTCCACAGCAACCCTGTCTCGAATCTGCCGTCCGCCGAACTCTGGCTGGTTTCCCTCAATATTTGCATAGCTCGCTGCTCGGGATCTTCCGGTCTTCTTGGCTCGATGCACAGCGATTCTAATTTGAAATAATTTTTTATTTCTTCTTCTATCGGCTGTGCCTTTTCCCTCTGATGTAGCCGCAGAAGGTGACCGTCGACGTCAATGAGCTATGACAGCCATGCAGAACCCAGCCCAGGTTGGTGTATGAGGCGACTGGTTGGTCTCGACGACCGACGCGCAGTTTTCTAGACACTATGAGGTGCCAGTTATCTTGCCTGATTTGTATTTTCGGTGAGGCGCGTTCGTAGGTGATATCCTCTTTGATATCCAATAGATGTTGGCAATTCTCCAAGTGATTTTCATTCACGCATTCTGGCGCGAAGTCCAACCGCTATACCGTACGCACTGCTTCTATGTTGTGTTCCTCTTGCGCGTACTTTCCTCTTATTTTAAGGCTGACGATCTTGCTCTTCTCATGTTTCACCTCCGAGCCAACCCCTTGTATCCACATTGCGTGGGCCGGGCTGTCCGGCGCCGATGACGGCTAAGGTGACCGTGCTTCCTTCATCCAATAATGCGTATGTTTCGACGCAGCTTAGCGGCCCCCTTATTGTTACGGGCGCAATCTTTAGGTAAGCGCGGCGGTGTTTGTACGGTCGAGTCGTTGTGATGATCTCCCTTGCCGATGTTGCGGTTTCCATAGCGGGTTCTTTTTCAATTTCTGCTGTTCTGTCGTGATGCAGCAATTTATGGTGTTTCGTCATGCATCCGCCTTTTCCGCACGGTGGAGTTTTACACAGCAATTGGCGATGTTTGCCTCGCAGACAGCGGTAGCAGATATTATACTTCTTCGCTACTTCCCATCTGTCATTTGTGGACAGAGCGGCGTATGACTTGCAATCGGGCAGTTTGTGTTCTTGTTTGCATTGAGGGCAGCGGTCTTCATTTTGTTTCTTGCTTGTGGCGAAGGCACGTTCTAATTTTCTCGGCCTTCGCTCTCTCGTTTCGCTGTCCTCTGCGATGAACTCCGGCAAGGCATACGCGGTGCATTTATTTAGCTTATTTATATTAGCTCCCTGGGATTGTCCGTAACTTTGTTAAGCAGCTTCAGCTTCTCTATTTCTAAGTGAATTAACGCTTCTGGTCGTCCGAATCTCCTTTCCAAAGCTTCTATTATCATTCTGGGATCTGGTTGGCTTATAAGTAGGCAACCTGCGGCTTCTTTTGGTGTCCCTTTTAAGCTTCGGCGTATCCTCGCTATGTTTTCGCTCATCGTGAAGTACTTTGAAGATTCTTCGTATGTTGTTTTGAAGCTAAGCCATTCTTTGCTGCTACTATTGAATGTGGGTAGCTCTTGCAAATATTTCGGCGGCTCCCTTGTGCTTCGTACTGCTTGTGATAGAGCAGCGGCTAAGGTAGCGACGCCGATTTGTTGCTGCGCCTGTCCATAATCCTCTTTCTGCGGCGCGGTATGTTGCGGAGCGTATTGCGGCGCATACTGTTGAAGTACGGGTGGTGCGATCTGCGGTGCTGGTTGACGTGAAGTACGACGTGGGTTGTGTTGCAAACTGCGGAGCGGGTTGCGGGGCGAACTGTGGAGCGGGTTGCGATGCGAAGTGCGACGTGGGTTGCGGCGCGGGTTGCGATGTAGGTTTTTCTTGCAACCATGTACTAATACTAGTCCGGCAACTTGTTCTATCACCGGGAGGGCGACCATCTGTCCCAAGGAGGTGTCGGATTTATCGTCCACAAATCTCTCGTCAACAACGTTGTAAAGATTGGGAGTGTGTCGACGAGGGTCGCGTACCTGATACTCAGAATCACCAAACGGTATTCGCTGAAGGTCATTCAGGTTTACGCACCAACCTCGGCACATCCCGATGAGGAGGTGGAGGAAATGTATGAGGATATTTCCAGAGCCATACATTCCTCCAAAACCTACTACACGGTGTTGATGGGAGACTTCAACGCAAAACTGGGCACAAGAGAAAGCGGTGAGCTGAAGGTAGGGAAATTTGGAGTAGGGCAACGGAACCGAAGGGGCCAGCAGCTGGCCGACTTTATGGAGAAAGAGGGACTCTTTATGATGAACTCTTTCTTCCAGAAGCGGCCCCACAGGAAGTGGACCTGGTCGAGCCCCGACGGTTCGACAAAAAATGAGATTGACTTCATTATGACGACCAGACGCCAACTGTTCAGTGATGTCTCAGTGATCGCAAGGGTGAAAACTGGCAGCGATCACCGAATGGTTAGAGGCACACTGAACCTAAACGTTAAGTTGGAGAGGTCTCGTCTAATGAAGTCAACGCTCCGTCCCCCTCGTGCTCTAATCCAGAATCCCGAAACCTTTCAGCTCGAGTTACGTAACCGCTTCCAGTGCCTAGAAGATTGCAATGCAGTGGACGATATGAACGACAAGCTCGTGGAAACTGTCCATGCGGTCGGAGCTAAGTTCTGCAAGACCCGCCGCAGAAGAACACAAAAACTCTCCGATCACACTCTTAATCTCATGGCTGTTAGACGGGAGATGAGGCTGCAATCGTCAACAGATTTGACAGCATACAGGCAACTGAACAGACAGATCTCCAAATGCATACGGCGAGACTTACGCAACTTTAATACTTCTCGTATTAAAGAAGCGATCGAGCGGAACCAGGGCTCCAAAGTCTTTGCCAGAGATCTGTCTGCCAGAAAGAGCCAACTGTCAAGGCTGAAGACTGAGTGTGGCAACATCGTTTCCGGGACACCTGAGATTTTGAGTGAGATTGAGAGGTTCTATGGGCAGCTGTACACATCATCGTTGGAGCCACACGCAAGTGTGAGTAACGATCCAAGAGCAAGTCTTATCCGACACTATTCCGATGATATCCCGGACGTCAGTCTAAGCGAGATTAGAATGGCTCTCCAGCACCTTAAAAACGGCAGGGCCCCAGGCGAGGATGGAATTACAGCGGAGCTTCTGAAAGCGGGTGGAACACCGGTACTTGAAGTCCTTCAGAAGCTCTTCAATTCCGTCCTCCATGGTGGCACTACTCCAGAGGCGTGGAGCAGAAGTGCGGTGGTCTTGTTCTTTAAGAAAGGCGACAACGCTCTCTTAAAGAACTACAGACCGATTTCCCTTCTGAGCCGCGTCTACGTGCTGTTTTCGAGAGTCATTACGAATCGTCTCGCACGCAGACTTGACGACTTCCAGCCTCCCGAACAAGCCGGTTTCCGAAAAGGCTTCAGTACCATAGACCACATACATACCCTGCGGCAGATTGTACAGAAGACTGAAGAGTACAATCTGCCACTTTGCCTGGCGTATGTGGACTATGAGAAAGCCTTTGATTCCGTCGAAATTTGGGCGGTGCTACAGTCCCTTCAGCGGTGCCAAGTTGACTGTCGGTATATCGAAGTGCTGAAGTGTTTGTACAGTAGGGCTACGATGGCTATCCGAGTACAGAACCAGAGCTCGAAACCTATCCAACTGCAGAGAGGTGTAAGACAGGGTGACGTTATATCCCCGAAGCTCTTCACCGCTGCATTGGAAGACGTTTTCAAGCTACTGGACTGGAAAGGATACGGTATTGACATCAATGGCGAGTACATCACTCACCTTCGATTTGCCGACGATATAGTCCTTATGGCAGAATCGCTGGAGGACTTAAGCACTATGCTCAATGACCTCAATAGTGCCTCCCAACGGATAGGTCTTAAGATGAACATGGACAAAACAAAGATCATGTTCAATGTCCATGTCACACCTATGCCGGTAGTTGTTGGGAGCACTATGCTCGAAGTTGTTGACGAATACGTTTACCTGGGACAAATAGTCCGACTAGGTAAGTCCAACTTCGACCGAGAGGTCAATCGACGGATTCAACTCGGCTGGGCAGCGTTCGGGAAATTACGGCATATCTTTTCGTCAGGTATACCTCAATCTCTAAAAACTAGATTGTACAACCAGTGCGTGTTGCCAGTGATGACTTACGGATCTGAGACGTGGTCCTTCACTGCTGGCCGTATGAGGACGCTTAAGGTCGCTCAGCGAGCTATGGAGAGGGCTATGCTCGGAGTTTCTCTGCGTGATAGACTCAGAAATGAGGATATCCGCAGTAAAACCAGAGTGACCGACATAGCCCAACGGATTAGTAAGCTGAAGTGGCAATGGGCCGGCCATATAGAAGAAAGGTTCTCGAGTGGCAGCCTCGTACCGGTAGGCGTAGTGTAGGGCGACCCCCACTAGATGGAGTGACGACCTGGTAAGACATGCAGGAAGTCGATGGATGCAGGTGGCTCAGGACCGTGCTTTGTGGCATTACTTGGGGGAGGCCTATGTTCAGCAGTGGACTTGTGAAGGGCTGTAATGATGATGATGATGATGATGATGTACTAATGCGCACTGGTGCTAAATCGTCTTCTATTTCTTCATCTTCATCATTGGTTGATCCGACTTCTGCTTGTAGTCGCTGCACGTGTATTTCTTGCAATTCCGTTCTTGTTTGCAACTGGGCTTGCTCGAGCTTGAGTTCGGCTAACCGCTCTTTCGCCTCTAACTTCGCGAGGAGTCTCTTGCGTGAGACTACGGAGCGTCGCGACCTAGTCTCGTCGGGCTTTAATGTGCGCTGCGATCTTTGATCACTCTCTTGCTGGGTTTCTTCCGTTGCGGTCGTTTTATCGGTCGCAGAGGTAGCGGTTGTATCGCTGACCGTTGTGGTGGTGGTTCATCAAACACCACTAGCGGCTGAGTCGTCCCCGGAGGCCTCTTCCGTGGCCCCCTGGGTTATCTTTTCATATTTGCGACGCTTCGATGATTCTCCGTTGTTACTACGCGTAATCACCATTTTTCTTCAAAATAATATTTTTTCGTTCTTGCGGTTTGCTTCTTTCTTCTGGCAATACCAAGACCGATATTGTCTTTTTCTTCTGATAATCCGACTTCTCGAAGGATCATTAATGTTACGGATCGCCGTAACGCCGTTCGAAAAATGAATGGAAACGCGTTGGTCTTGCTTAAATAGGAGGCAAGCGGCGGTGAGAAGGAACTTGTACTTTTTCTTGCTGTTGCCTTTTCAGTGGCTGGAGAGCGACTGTCGACCATACCGGCCGGCCCATCTTTTATATGATTTGGCCGCTGCTGGCCAGCGGACCCTTGCCTCACCCCCGCGCCTTTCTTTATTTGGTTATAACTCTTACAAACTAAAGGTTTAAAAGGTTTAAACTTTATATTTAACAACTTTAGGCTGAGCACCCTGCCCCGCGCCTCAGCACTATAAATATAAAACGTCGTGGCGCGGTGCGCGTAGCCTCATTTGCTCCGCGGCCGCGTCACGATAACATGCCCTGTTGATGTTATGATATCTTATTTTAATTACTATACAAGAAAGGTAAAATAGATATAAGAACAAATACAATTTACATTTTAAATCTATGCTAACTCTCGCTATTCATTTGGAGTCTTTATTGGGAGTGTTATTTCATAGTTACAACACTATTCTTTTTATCATCGAATATAAAGTTATATTTTTAACATAAATATAAATATAATGAATAAGGCTGCGCCTGTTTTTCCGCGTTGCTGTGTCACCCTCATGGCTCCGCCTACTGCCCCTAGGTTGTTTAACTAGCGTCGGTTACAACAAGCATGTATTTCGTTCGATGTATCATGTTGTTTGCGTCGTGCACAAGTATATTATTGCTTTATATTTTTCAGGGACAGATGAAAGATAGAATAGCCTTATAAACATATTGGCCCTTAAATAGAGCAATCTTATTTAACTGATTCCTATAAGTTTTCTTACTTAAAACATTAAGTTTACATTCATATTTAAGACGAATATTTAAATAAACTTATATTATGTATGTAATTATTAAATGTTTGTAATTATTAAAAGTAATACTTAAAATATAAAAAATAAAGCAGCCCTTATGTCCTCCGTGTCTCTGTTTTTTATTTCACCAGCAAAACATTTTATAAAATATAAATAGGTATTTACTTAATAAAGTATCTACCTATTTATATTTGATTAATATTATGTTAAAAAGAGGCAACTGTCCATGACAGTAATTAGTTTTTTAAAGGTCATAGCTCGAAAATACACTATCCAATCTGATTAAACAAAATTTTTGCGAATATGGTATATAAATATTTTTCGAATATTTTAGAATATCATATTAGAAATTCAGTTAGTTTTTGAAGTTATTCAGTTTCGTACAATAACTATTTTTTAATCTATTTACCACTTTATCAACAATCATTTTTCGATATTTCTTGTAAGAAAAATATACATCACTAGCTAACGCATACATTATACAAAACAAAATTTGTCACGCGGTTTCAGGCTGTCAGATCGTCTATACGCCAGTTCTCTGTTCTCTTAGTCTATGATTTCTATGGTATTTTCTATTTTTATTTTTCTGTGACATATACTCTGTCAAGTGTCAAATCGCATGACGTATACTAATTTTTATGAATTCCGCCGTCGTAGGCAGAGAAACCTATAGACAAATTGACGCCTACTTTCGCTTTCGCACACGAAAAAGGTAGATTTATGCATACGTCTTGTATAGAAATGAGACAGAGCGGTGTGATTGTTTGTCCCTTTCTCCGTGCCAGTTTTTTTGTTTAGCAAACTACACTTTGCTAAATAACTTTGACAGTTCGTTGCGATCTAAGGAGTTTACAAGTTGGTTTAAGTGAGAAAAAAGTGTTTTGTGAGCTTAAGATTGGTGCATGTTCTTGCAGATCGGAGCATCAAGGTCGTTGTAGACGGTGCAAGCTCCGATTGCAATCCTATTGCTGGTGTTCCACAAGGCTGCGTGCTATCGCCAACGCTGTTTCTTCTGCATATCAATGATATGTTGCAAACCCGTAACATTCATTGCTATGCAGATGACAGCATTGGCCGAGCCAATATTTCTCGGGAAAACGTCTCCGAGAGCCGGGACAAACTTGTGTCTGAAGTCGAGTCTTTGCTGATCAGAGTCTCGGATTGGAGGCGACTAAATCTAGTCCAGTTTAACCCCCAAAAGACACAAGTTTGCGCGTTAAGCGCTAAAAAGAACCCCTTTGTCGTATCTCCTCAGTTTCAAGGCACTCCCCTTGTTGCCTCAGCCAGTATCGGAATTCTCGGCGTTGACATATCTAGTGATGTGCAGTTTCGTGGTCACTTGGAAGAGAAGGCCAAATTGGCCTCTAAAAAGCTTGGCGTGCTCAGCAGAGCGGGACAGTATTTCATGCCGGCACACCGCCTGCGACTTTACAAGGCGCAGGTTCGGCCGCATATGGAATACTGTTCCCATCTCTGGGCTGGGGCTCCCCAGTTCCAGCTCCTTCCACTTGACCGCATCCAGCGCAGAGCGGCTCGAATCGTCGACGACCGAGTGCTTTCCGATCGGCTCGATTCACTGGCACTGCGAAGAGATGTTGCATCTCTTTGCATTTTTTTCGCATCAAGTGCTCTAAACGGATTATCCCAGCCGCCAAATTTTGTGAACGCAATACGCGGCAAACGTCCCGATACCATCCACACCACCTGGATGCTTGGCGGTCCACCACAATACGTTTCAAAAGGAGTTTTCTTCCGCGTACAACCTCTCTGTGGAATAGTTTACCACCGGCGATTTTTCCGGACCGATACGACCTGGGGACCTTCAAGAAAAGAGCTTACTCCTTTCTAAAGGGCCGGCAACGCACCTGCAATTCCCCTGGTGTTGCGGTTTATCATGGGCGGCGGTAGTCACTTAACATCAGGTGAGCCGCATGCTCGTTTGCCCCCTCTTCTATAAAAAAAAGTTTGTTCGAAACCAAATTTGTTAATAAGAAGTCTAAATTATCCGTCGAAAAAAATCTGTAACACAAATTCAATGCGGTAAAAGTCCTTCTAACTTTATGCACGTAATATTGCATTTTATGCATTTTAACCATAGTGCAATTATATTCAAGCAGATGCAGTTTTTCGTTTTGCAAAAAGTACCCAATTCTAATTATTTGAAGTTATATCTCGTCATAAGTTCGCGAGATTCACTCTTTAGTGTTTTCCTTGTTTTGACATTGTAATAAGAACAGTGCAAATCGTTAAGCAATCGGAGTCCAAATTATAGCCACGTAAACGTCAAGTGAGATTAGTTCAATTGTAAAAGCAGGGTCAGAATAACACAACACTCTTGTATTCAAATTGTCGATTTTAACCAAAAATTATTCGATTACTTCAGTAACATCCTGAGCGAAACGGTTAATGCCTCGTAACCTTGTAAGTAACAGCCTTTAGTTCATTTGCAATTTAAATTGTGTATTCTGTTTAAAAAGGTTTATTAGTCAAAATAAATCGTTAAATTGAAAATTGACAAAAAAATTGTCCAATTGTGCCGTTTCAATTTTGAAAATATTAAATAACTAGCTGTGCCCGCGACTTCGTTCGCGTGGAAGCAGTAATTTTGCTATTCTAAGTGCTGATGATTTATTTTGTAAATTAAACCGTCGCGAAGACTCATAAAGACACTAATCTGAATAAAACATACATTTAGTCGGTCAATTAGACAAACAAACGAACGAACAAATAAACGGACCCACAAGCGAACCAAGAAATATGGTTGCGCGGAAAAGCAAGTACTCTCGCATTTTGCTTAGTTGTTTTTTATCTAGCCTGTGCCTCTCTTCATCCCATCCGCGCATGCCTTTCACACGCACTGACAGGGGGGGAGGGAGATAGAATGTGGCGTCATCTTTTCGGCCAATAAAGAAACGCACCCCGCCGAGATGAAAGTTTAGATGGCCGACCAATAAAAGAACGTCCGAACCGCCGCTCGCTCTCTTGCATCGCAGTTGAAGATAGACGCTAGATGTGATTGCACCTGTGGCAGTCGGCCACAGACCAATCTAGAAGTAACCGCTTCGCATAGTGCAATTTGTAGTCGCGCACCGCTTCTTTCAACGCAGTCGCAACATCAGGGGCATAGTAACTGAGGCCGCCAAAAGAAACTCACCTAAGTGCTTCCATCTAAATTCTCTTGAGCCGTTCTTTTGTTTTCTTTTTTACAGTGTCCCCTTTCTCCTAACAGCTCATGTTTAATTCCCGCACTGGGCACCTATGCCCTGGGACTCTATGTAGGTCATATCCAAAAATTCAATTTGGGTTTCCCGAATATGTATTAAGTCTTAAGTTTCACTAAATAGTAACTTTCTAGACTTTTTTCGGCATCTATATAAGGTCTTCTTGCTAATAAAAGGATCGAAAGTTAAGCATTTTAAGGATATCTTGGTTTGAAGATTTTCTACTCTTTTTCTGGGAATAATGTCCCCGAAACCTTCCAATCTTCTGAAGCTTTTTTTAATAGGCTCTCAATTGGCACAATTGCATTGTGTTCTAATTGGGTTTCGGTTTCGGCCAAAGAGTAATATCTTCATCCGCGTCATCAATTTAAGAGGCATCAAGGAGATCGTAAAAATACTGAAATCATCTTGGTCCCCTTTCATTTTCTGCTTATATCGGCTCTGAACGGAAGCACCATCAAATCCCCATTTCGATAAAAGAGTCAACTGCTTGTCTGTAACATTTTTGGACAAACTGGCAAAGATCATGTTCACCGTGACATTAAGCAGTGAAGCGTTATCTTAGCTGCCGAATCTGTTATAGCTACTGATTGTTTCGGCGAATAGCACTGCAACTTTGCCTGTTGGATCTTGATGATGATCTTTCGAATTGTAGTTTCCCACAAAGTGATGTATTGCCACTTACTTAATTTGAAATAAGTGGCATTACATCACTTTGTGTTCAGTGCTTTTTCTGGCGTAAAAGCTGACGGTTTTATAAAATCATTTTGTTAAATTTTTCAGCTGCTTCAGGATCTTTGAGCATGTGATCAATAGCGGAAGCGATATCATCACCATCATCTTCTTTCATAAGTTTTGCAGCTGAGTGCAGTAATTTGATTGGGTCTTCACCTATATGTTCGCTAGACCTTTTCTTTTTCTACATTGTTCCTAGATCTTCGAAGGGCTTTCGAGATATTTTTGTCATCGTTGCAGCTGAGGATGAATTTGAAGGATTTGCAGCTGTAAAATCTTCACTCGATGACTCTTCCTGTCGTTGTTGAATGATAGTATGCACGCAACTTTGCCAATCTACATTAGCCTCTAGCCAATGTGCGTATTCTTTCCGAAATTTATCACTATTCCGACCGGTTGTCTTCCGCCTCAGTTCAGCAGCAAGTGTGAATCTCCGACAAAATTCTTTGAGGGTAACAATGTCTTCTACAGAAAGCCTGAAACATAGTCGACTTCACTTAGCAGTACTTCATGATTAAATGAAGTACTCTGACTTTTCAGATTTGTAACTAAATCCAGTTCAGTAGTTACTTTCCATATTGTCAATCACTGATGTTCGTGATTGAGAAGTTCAGAAGAAACTGAGGAAATAAATTCATATATTTTAAGCCTATTTATGACCGTGTAATAATGATCCATTAATGACACGATATTTATTAAGTAGTATGAAAAACAAGAAGTATTTATAATTAGCTCTAACTCTTGTGAACTACTCGCTTGTAAATATAACAGAACGCGAGTAAGACCTCCTCAGAAATGAGAGGAGGCCTGTGCCCAGCAGTGGGACGTATATAGGTTGTAACTTTACATTTTTTACTTTACTTGTGAACTACTGCTAATTATGAGATTATTAATGATCTAAAAAATCATGTAACTATTGTGTCTAGAAGCTTTTGTTAGTTAATAAGTTCTAAAGAGATCTGACTACGACTCATTATCATCACATCTATTACGACACAAGCAAACACTAATGATTTTATTATTGGTTTTTGTTTAGTTCTTAGAAGGCCTCAGTAGAATCAAATATGTTTTTATTACCATCGGATGCAGGGTGGTTTGACGTCGTAATAAACCTTTCTTCTGACATATTTTTAAGCAAAAAAGAACCGGTATCAGTTGTCTTTCTGCATTAAAACAAGTTTGAAAAATAAGAAAAAAAAATTTAAACGATTTAAAAAAAGTGCAGTATTTTCCGTATTACGAAGTATGTCAAAAATCATAGATAATTAGTACTATAACCCCCTAAGGATATAATGCGCAATTGTGCGGTTCCAGATAAAAAAAAAAAAAAAAAAAAAATAAAAAAAAAAAAGGTTATACTGATTTTTCGTATTTGCTCCATACATTTATTTCATTTTTTTTTTCGTAAATAACATCATAAGTCGTCAGTTTTTAAGCCAAATTACTTTGTGTGACATTTTTGAGCATAGTAATAATAAACAGAAGCCATTTCAAGCTTAAAAAACGACACTTAAAATTTTAATGGCCAATTGTTCGAAACGCGATTTTCGATTAAATGTGCACCGGCTAGATAATAGATTAGGTAATAGCGAGTGCAGTGCCCAAGCCTGCCACGTGCTACGCCAGCCATCTTGCTTAGTTATAGGGAACCACGCGTGCAGTCCACAAAAATTGATCTTGCATAATTAATATTGGCCCGACCCGGGAATCTAACCCAGGAACCATTAGCGTCACCATTTTCTGGTTTCTTCGACCCGGATTAGAATCGGGACTATTGGAAATGAATGGAAATGATGGGGCATTTTCTGGCCCTTCATTCCGGATATCATTGAAGTCAGTAGCGAGACCAAAACGAATAGGTAGGGCAAACTGTACGCTTGTGTTTTATTTTGTAAATAAACAACAAAATGACCGCAATAACGTAATCCCTAATTTTCTCCCGTATTTCTCTAGCCAATACTTAGTTTCCATACAACAAATAAGATATTGTCCTAAATAAGCAAAAACCATTACTAATTATTGATATTGAATGAAAAATTTGAAATGAATCTACTACAATCCAAGGCCTACCTAAATCTAAGTCCCTACACTAACGAAATAAATGAAATTGAAATTGAAGAAAGCCGTTTTATCTGTATCTGATCTCACTTTATTTTTGTTGTCGGATTACTAACTCGGACATAATGATAAATAGACAATTTTGAATATTTTGTATATAATGATCAATAGGGGCAGATTTTTGTAAAGTTCTATAATAATTGTGTGTTATTCATAATTATTGGAATTTCCTTTTATGGATTTCTCCACCACCATGTAATTAAAAACTATTTTTTCCGCGCAAACCATGTGGGCGTTTTTCAAAAAAAGTGTATGTGACGAACGGGAAATTGAGTGAAACAAAATTTTTAATCTGCAAACTTTTATTACCAGTTACTAAATAATAGTATAAGGGACATATTTTTTAATTTCACGTAAAAGTATTAAAAGATAATCATCAATCATGTAACATGAATTTTTCGTTACTCTTATAAAAATATTCCGATGCGTCACAAAAGGAAATCTAATATTTATTTTAAAATATTAATATTATTTTAACGCGCGTGGCACGTAACAGATTATAGTTCCCATCATGGGTTTGTGATATCAAGATCCTTGGGGCTCTTTAACATCAGCCAGCACCCGCCCCGCAGTTCTGGCTTTTACTCGTTTCCCTGCTGCTGCTGGGCGGTGCTGTTGGCCGCACTACCCTCCTGAGATCTTTCACCTTCCCTTTCTAGGGTTAGCTTAGGGCAGCTGGATCGAAGATGGCCCCTTTCCCCACAGCCATAGCACCTAGGGCTGTATTCTTTATTGCGGCCGCGAACTGTAGCTGCTGCAACCTCCCTGACGCGATGGGAACGATGATCCTGCCGCACGGCTTCCACCTCCAGTGCCAAGGCGTCCTTAAGCGTCTCATGGTGCCCTAGCCTCACAGCAGCTCTGACTACAAGGTCGTGGATGCCGTCGATGAATGTCTGCACCAGGTTCCCTTCAATGAGCGCAGGTGCAGACCGGTATGCTTTTCGCACCAGCTTCTCCACCTCAAGAGCCCACTGCTACAGTTTTTCGTTGATGCGCTGCACGCGATCTTTAAGCTGCGCACGAAAGACATGTTCCAGGTGAGCGTCGCCATATCTCGCCTCCAATGCTTTAAGGAGCTGCTCATAAGTCACTTCCTCACCGAGAGCTTCCAGAACAGTTAAGGCCTGGTCGCGCAGGCCTAGTGTGAGAGCAGTCATGGCCTGACTTTTATTCCAGCCGTCCTTAACGGCTTCAAACTGGATTTTGTAAGCTAACCAGGAAGAAGTCCCGTCGAACGGCGGCACTTTGAACTTTGAACCCACGTAGCGAAGGTGTAGTAGCTACCACGGGAGCTGTAGTTCTATCCCCAAGTTTGAGTTTGTCTAGTGATTTCTTCATGTCAGTCATTACGTTGTCAACCCGATTGTTTACTCGTTCGATTCGGGTTTCAGCTTTCTCGATTCGGGTTTCAGATTCCGACAGGTGGTTGTCATGTTGAGCAACCCTATCCTTCACCTCCCTTATCTCTTTCCCAAAGGTAGCGTGAAGTTCCTTCATAAGGAGCATCTGCTCTTCCAACCGACGGGCCTGTTCCTCTTGTCCACCCCGCAGCTGATCTTCCAACACGGCCTCCCCCTCCCCCCCCCCCGCCATCTTCCATCCGACGGGCCTGTTCCTCCTGTCCGCGCTGCAGCTGCTGCAGCATCACCGTCAGAGCACCTAAGTCAGGTGCTACAGACGTGGGAGCTGCTGACGGGCCGGCCTCCGTGGCAGGTGGCTGGCCCTCCGACGTCTACGGCGTTACACCACCAAATCGTCTCTGGTCCGTCTCCTGCTGGCGTTGACTTCAGAAATGGACACCCTCCGTATCGTCCTTCGTTAAAATCGGCATGATTTGATCCCACTTCTAACACCAATTGTTACGAGCTTAGGGTTCGTGACAATAAAAACTACCGATTTAATTACCAAAATTGACACTTTAATTACTGAACACCAATTAAAACTTAAATCACACTAATAATTAATCACACTTAACACTTTATTGGTATGCTTCAGAACGGAACGGTTTATCTGCTGCCAAATAGCAGTGCTTGCACTTTTCGGATGTATCCCATGGAACACCGCGACGCAGCTCCACCTGATTGTGTTTTTGGCGGCGGAAGAAAAAGGGGAGATCTCCCATCGGGAAAGGTGTTCTGCCCGGGGGCGGCCAACGCTCTCACTCGCTCTCACCGTTCTCAGATCTTCAGTATAGTTCGTTTAACTCCTAGATGGCCTTCCGAATAATCATTACGGTACATCTGTAGAACATCCGGTACTTTAGCTTTAGGGACAACCATTTGCAAATGACAGCTGTCTTCCCGACCATTTTCCCAGAACTAGGATAGAAATAGGTCAGCGGGTCTAAAGACAATACAGCATATTATAATCTATTAAATCGATAATACAAATTTCGACGAATGATTAACTTTGTTTGTAATCTTAGTAGCCATTGATTACTAATAGTAGACTTGTATCGACCAAACTTCTTATTATTTCGTTACTATAGCTTTGAGGGTGATAGGTTTGTTTACAATTAGATATACTTTTTCATTCAATAGTGTAAGTAAAATAATGGATTCATCCATCCCAATTTTTGAAAAACCTCACCCTAAAGTCAGTGTGCTAGACTGGACACGAAATATTCAACGACTTCAGAATGAAGCTAGGTTGCGTAGATTTGAGTCGTACGAACTGAGACAAAGGGCTCACCAACTTCGTAATGAAACGTCTGTTACTACTTATTGGGATAACTATACTAACAACGAGTTATTAAGAGACAGGTAAGTTTATTTGACCTTATAAATCATTTGACTTATTTGAATGACGGACCCAAATAAGTAACTAATGGTACCGACGAATAAAAGTAAGCAACTCATCAACTGCTACCTGCCGCCTGAAGCTGTGCTAACTAGCCGACTGGCCGACTGGTAATTAAATAGAATATGGGTGACAAACGAGTACACAGTCCACTTAATGGTAAGTGGATGTTGTGGCCCATAGACATCTCATTCTATTTTCGATTAAGAACCAAAATGTAGAAAACGTTGTCACCCCTGGGGATTATGATGAAATGCCCCGTTTCCATTGAGAAGAGCCTGCGGTTCTCCACACTTACCATACATACAATAGCGGCGAAATGAGTTTGTAAAGCAATACAAAGGTGCGTGGAATGTGATTTTTGGAGCTAAAAGATATACAAAAAGTTCTTATATCACCTTTATAGAATTTGCACATGATTGCGACGCGACTGTAACTCGTAACTAAACCTTAAAGCATCTGGCAAAGCTATTTTTTACATGTTACACCTATATTATAATTATTATAAGAATTAGTGACAGAACAGAAGTATTATTTCAAATTAATTGTGATGTGCATAATGATTTCATTTCACTTTGTTTACGCAGAATATTAGTGCGAACATCAGTTTTCTGTCAAAATATGTAAGTATTCATTGATTAATCCAAATGCATCATGCGCTCGCGAAACTTGTAGAATTTGCAATTATAGTCGGAGAGCTGGCGACGAATTTTGGGGATGTCTTTTTGCCAAGTTGAAATTGTGAAAAAATTGTGATAAACCTTCGTCTAGATCTAGGGCATCCCTTCCCGACTCTATCGTTCGGATCCGCAATATAAATTTCCTTTGTAACTATTTCCTCATTCATTCTTTCTACATGACCAAACCACCGAAGCATTCCTTTCTTAATCCTGGTCGCAACATCATCTTAAATAAAGATAAAAAGTTAACACTTAATATATTACATTAATAATCATATTCAATAAATATTAGTTAATTTTGTTATAGGTAGGTCTTAAAAAGGACTAGGTTCTCAATTCCACCTGGCTTATATTTTCGCGAAAACTTTATATTACGGATTTTGATATTTTACGTATAGTTTAGTTTTTTTTAAACCTGACTAGTGTTTCGCAGCACTAGTCACGGAAAAACTAGGGCGAGTTTCTGATATCATAGTTAAACCCAATTTTAATATTTCCGATCTAATGGTTTACGCAGAATGAGCTCTAAGCCTAAGAGAAGTCTCCAAGATACAGTAACCTATTATTCTGGACGGTAAACATGAGTTTGTGATAATGATGATTACGGTCACGCCAATGACCAGACGATGATTAATCGCAGTTTACCGTATAACTGCCAATGGTGTACTACATCAAATTTCGGGAATCTTTCATTGGAAAGGGTAGATCATCACGAAACCACCTTTCACGTGTTTAGCTGTAGATTATTTTTGACCCATGAGAGTAACGGTGGGATAGCGACATGAGAAGCGCTGGAATGTGCTATTCATATGTCTAATTACCAGAGCAATGATTATGACGTTAAGGCGATTTATCGCCAGAATGGAAAGCCGTCTGTTATGTACAGCGACAACGGCACGAATTTCCCAGCTGCAAATAGAGAATTAGTGCAAGCATGCGAAGAGCGCTGCGCAAACATGAAAAATGTATCATAACGAGTGGTAAAATTAAAAAATTTTACAACCGATTCAATATGACCGAATCAATGTATTCGCAGTCGATTAAATATACATTATTAAAGATAACTCAAAAACTACTGGTTAGATCTTGATTAAATTTATATGGGACCACACGAGAAGAACCAGCTTTCAGATAAGAAAAGAATCATCAAAGTATAAAACACTTAAAATACATACAGTCAAATTGAATAACTCCTCCTTGATTTAAACTACTTTTACGGATTTTATCGCGTTTAGTTTATTTGATTTTTGATTCCCGACGTTTAGGGTGCTTTCCAGGACCCATGGTCACGGAGGACTGAGGTGACTGACGTCCCGATGTCAATGTGAAGCCAAAGTACCTTCAGCTTTTTAATTATTATTTATGGTCAGATATACGCAGAATGAACTTATTGTGTCTTGAAGTCTTGCAGTGATATGCTTGCGTTTAGTTTTAATTTTATTCTGACTTCAGACTTCCTGCAGTTTGTGATCAAACGGCCCCCACCATTACATCAGTTATGATATACCACAAATCCTTGCGAAAGAACATCGATTCTCACCAAGGATGATACGTGAGGCTATTGAAATTGGCACCTGCTTGAGACCCTGTAATTAATAAAATTAAAACTAAACCCAAGCATACCACTGCAAGACTTCAAGACATTCCCCTAATGCAGTTCAAGTACACTTGCCGCCCACTTAAAACAAAAAAGGCGTGGGCCTGGCCTGTAATTAGGTATTATGGCATTTAATATACCCTTCGATGACCCTATGAGAACAGCCGAGACCGGTCAGAATGGAGGACTATAGTCATCAGCGCTACGAAGGCATTAAACTACAGACACGACCTTCAGTCACGAAGAATACGACCAAGAAGATATACCCTTCAGACCGGGACTACTATTGGCTACAGAAATAAATATGAGGGTAGTACCCAAATCCCAAACGAGCCAGGCAGAAGTAGAGCTGTTACATCCCCTAGTATCTGTGCGTGGGTTTGTACTTCTTTTCATTAATTAGGATCAGAATCAGCTGGTAGATTAAAATTACCACGAGTTTTAATATCCGTAGTCTCACGGATTATCTTTGGTACGAATCAATATTCTTTCCCGAAGATTTGTGGCCTATATAGTGTTACCATGGTGCTCTAAATAACTCGAAACGCCGGGAGTTAAAAATTAATGAAAATGAGATAAATTCATAAAGTAGGTAGTAGTTGTAGCACGAATGCGTCGGCTCGACTGTACAGGACCACGCTCTCACAGAATACCGGCGTAAAAATAGCAGCGTAATGGTGCTACGTTTCGTATGGTGAGTGTAAAGAACCGGTGACTCTTTTGATTGGAATCGAGACATTCTATATTAGTCCTCAGGGGTGACCACGCATTTGCATTTTGATCCTTAGTTGAAGATAAATGTGAATATCTATGTCACCCAATGGTATAAAAAAATTCATAAAGTTCAAATAACTGAAATAAGAGATTGACGCTCCGGGAAGACAGTGAACTTCTTCAAGATAGCCAACATGACAAACCATCACACAGTCGTCGCCACCTGATTGTGAGTGAATGTTTGACTGAGAATCAAAATACAGATATGTTTAGGGCCTGATTTACCCACAGGCTAGCTAGGCTCGAGCTTCGAGCGCAAGGTCGAGGAGGCGCTGAGTTTTCCTTTGCAAGCACCACTTATGTACACTACAAAATTTGGTATTATACCTATTGCTAATAAATAATAAAGTTATATTGCCGCAAGTGTTTTACTTGTTGCTATTTCTAATTTTTTGGTACAAAACAAATAAATAGATTGTGAAAATAAAACTGAATTATTTGATACCTTTCGTTTTTCGTTGACAGACTGGACGTGATTCAGATTTTAAACTGCTCAAGCTCTCTTCTCTACGTCTAATTTTATTAAGGTGTTTTGCCAAGGCTGTCCAAGGAAACTTCTATCAGTGTTGTCACCTCTAAAGAAGAAAGAAGATGGAATGCCTCGTTAATAGAAAAAAGGGTCTCGTTATACACGATACGAAATACAGCAGCATTTGCTTGTATTAAGGGAAACAAACGAATTTGCTGTAACTTTCTTACTTCTTTCTTTTGTTTTGATTTAAAAATATATACGTCAAACTGCGTATATAATCACTACCCCATGTCATCTCGGGGGTGTCGTAAGAAGCGACAGAGGGAAACAAATCAGGAGATGGGCAGAAGCGTCTTACTTTGAACAACTTTAAAAAAAACTGCGGCTACTAATCGACTACCAAGCGTGTCAAATATGAGGAAATCTTTGCGGAGGCCTATGTTCATCAGGGGACTTTAATAGGCTGTAACGGGTACGGTAACGATATAAAGCAAAACCGTACTTACGAGAAGATATATCTACTCTTCCTAAACCTTTACCATAGTAAAAACAGAATAGCAGGGTACTCCCGCGCCGCGCGATGGCACTGCCTACCGTTGCATGGTTGTCACTGTCTTATTGTTTAACAGTTTTATAAGTAGTTATAATATTTACAAACATGATGCATACGGACACGTACCTATGCATCATATTTGTTAATCATTTCTTTAGTTTCCTCTCAGTAATCAATGTTTGTCAAAAAAAAAAACAGATTTACACTACAACAAATGTCAAATAACTAAAATACGAGTATATGAACACTGAGCATATAATGTCAGCTCAGATTTAATGCGTAACATTATTATATTATCTGATGCGATATGATAATTAATATAGTTATGAAGTATGTATATGATGTAATATGTCATTACAATTATAAAAAAATAAAGATTACCTGTAATGACCTACTCTCCATCCTAGCATCTAGTAAAGTTTCAACTAGCAATAATAGTGTAGGTGTAGGTTATGTTACTACATATATATAAGTATATATATGTGGTAACATAACCTTTTAATAAAAAGCTAATTTACTTAAACAATCGCATATATTAACTTATTTTACAAAAAGAGAAAATAAAATGAAATAAAGACTGCTAGCAAAATTTTGTAATATACAGTCTCAAACAAAGAAGATTGCGGAGCGCGGCGGTGGGCATCTTCGACTCGGCCTGATCTTCCCGACTTTGTTGTTGACGTTGCAAATGTCGTTGTGTGCGTGTTGAAGCTCGTGCGTACGAGTTCGTAATGTCACGTGCCAGGCACGCACACTTATTAGCGGAGTTCTGTACATTTCTTAGAATAACGCCTACTATTCTGTTTTTACTATGCCTTTACCTAAAATCGACAGCTGTAAACTTATAATATAATTGAAAACCATCAGACATTCATAATTATTATTGCATTATAGAATATTTCATGTTCAGTCATGGCGAGAGAAACAGAGGTTCACACGGGAATGTTTACGGGATGAGATACGTATTTTGAAAGAAGAGAAGAACTCTACAGAGCTACACTTAGAGTCTTTGCAGGTGCCACTGATGGTAGTGTCGCAATGCCTTTCAAATAGAGACCAGAGAGTGCCTCCGGAATTGACAAGAGATCAACTTGGAGAAGAACTCAATAAGGTATAGTTATTAACTTATTAACCAGACTCTCAAAATCCACTATTGGACATAATTAAAGATTTGTAAACTGGTTGACGTTTTCAAACGTACATATCGGTCGCTAAACCCTCCCTGCCCGAGGTTAAACTTTTTTTTAGTATTAGAAGCACTCTTCTCACGACTTCTAACTTCTTTGAACGAGCATCTAGTCCAACTGATGTTAAGTAAGTGGATGCTACATTCTGTCACCCCTGAGGACTTGGAATGAGGACTGAGGAATGAAATACCTCCACACCAGTAAAAAGGATCTCCGGTCCTCTACACTCACCATACGAAATACAGCTGTATTATTCTTCTATTTCACGCTAGTGTTCTGTGAGAGCGTGGTCCTACCGCGATCAAGCCGACCCATTCATGCTGCAGCCACGTGTAACTAGCATAGCATTATTGTGGCTCTACCACGTAACTGAACACTAATACGACATAACTGGGCTGAAAAAATACAGTATTAAAAAGGTAACATTGTCTATGCACTGATGGTCATCATGACGATTGAATAAATACCTAACTATCTAACTGACCCCGATTCAGTTTAGCACACGGCTTATTTATCTAAGCAAAAAGATTTGTACGATGCGAATTAATATTTTGACCGTCTGGTAGCGGATCAATCAATCAACGAACAACTACCACATACCGTGTCGTGGGTGTCGTCAGAGGTCACAGAGAAAAACAGAAGATATGCAGCAGAAATTTCCTGCCAACAACTTAAAATTATTAAAAAAAAACTTGTCAACCCACCAGTCAAGCGCTGGTAACTAAGGCAAAATTTCCCCAATTAGGCAATAATTGGGGGAGGCCTATACGCAACAGTGAACTTTTATAAGTACCTGTAAGTATTATTATGAATTCTGTGGTTGTAATTGAAAGATAAACTTAACATTTAATAGAAACGCTTGGGTACAAAACCTATGAGCTTAATATACCAACGTTCTAGTAAATAATTGTGTGTTGAACAAATCCTCTTTGTGTGTTGAACAATTCGTCTTATCCCAGTCACGCAATCATCCATTCGTTACAACAATGTAACATTCATTTTCATCATTATCGTCAGTCCGTAAAGTCCAATAATCGTTGACCTCTTTCGTTATACTACGTGGTACTATTATTTATTCTGTGGTTATACGGAGGAATTGCCTCGTCACACTTGGCAGAAGGATTGATCGTAGTACCAGACGTTTACTATGAGGTCAAAATCAAATGTAGGGGTCACTCGTTGTGTGATGAACTCGTAAGTCTGAAATCTTTTTTGCCTGATGAAGACGTTGTTGTTACCCCTATATATATTTTAAATTTCATTGAAGAACGATAAGCATTGAAACGTAAAATAGCGAGTGGGAAAAGTAGTTGACAAACTTGGCAACTTTGTCAATCGGAAATAACACTGCAGGAGACATCGGCTTCGATGCCTTAATAAAAGAGTCTGTCGATAGAAAAGTAAAATTTTATTAGCAAAAGTATATGTACTTAATTTAAATAAACGATTGTATTTAAAAACTAATATTTTATTTTATTTTTCCACATGTGTAAATTGGTCACAGATATGAGGGTAGGCCTATGCCCACCCGTGGGATATAGGCTGTAACTTTACTTTACTTTACTTTTAAATTGGTAAGTGGAGCGGGGACGCGCGTAGAAATCACGCCTAGGCGCCGGTAATGTTAAAACCGGCACTGTTATCACCTTTGACGCTATACCCTTTCGCCGGTCTTAGTATTTTTTCTTGGCGTAAACAAGATGCATACACCGCCATCAATCGCAAGTTAAGTTAAGGAAGTCTTTCTGCCGTATCCCATAGCATTAAAGTAATATGTACTAAGTCCCAGAAGAGACGCCGAGACTTGGTCGTTTGCAATACGCATTGGAGCACATGGACTCACACTTAATTAGTCTTTGCCATAAAATGGTAGGTACTCTGTGCCTTCTTTCACGCGCTTCGCACTGATTTTGTCCGCAGTGTCTGTTCTAGTATGTAGCGCCTGCATATTAGTGTTTGACTATCTCCTTGGTCTATTGCTCGTAAACACGACTGCTGATCATGAGGTTCCCGGTTCGAATCCCGGGTCGGGCTAACTAACATCAGCTGTTGTGTTTTTATGTCAAGAAATGAATTGAATGGCCCGAAGAGCTGGAAAAAAGGGGAAGCAAAAGAAACAGAAGAGAAAGGAAGGGGAAAAAATTCTCTGAAGTAGCCCAGAGTAGGAAGTTGGTGGTGTTTCACTTTCGTGGCTCGGAAAACTTGTAACGTTGTAGGATCCTGATGCTGATCTCCGTGTCGCCTTGCCATCCCATTGGACTATGAGAGCACAGGTGCACTCTCTATACGCAAATAAGCGGGCACTATAATCGGGCACTATAATCGGGCACTATAATAGGGCACTATAATCCTGTCCTGTGCAGATGACTATTCGCCGTTAAGACTGGCTGAAGTAACCAAAATTCGGTCTGAAGGACATTATTAGTCCACTGTCTTATAGTCGCTTCTTACGACATCCACGCGATGAAATAGTAATGGATTCTCTCTCGCAAAATTGTATTTCTATTTCATTTACTCAAGTACAAAACAGTTTGACGAAAGTAGTATAAGATACTGTCGACTATATTTTTTATATGTAATGAAATATAAAAAAAAAACAATCTTCAGGAACTCCATATTATAGAGAACAGTAAACGCGTCTTAACAGATATTTGCCGCATGGGCTGGGAGAAGATTAAAGAATTGCAAAACGTGTACTGCAGACTGGATAGAGAGATACAAAACAAGGATGAAACGCTGGATTTGGAATATTACGTCAAAGACTTGAATAGAGAAAGCTCTAATATTTCCTATCAGTTGGACCCCACAAGAATCCCTGCAGAGTAAGTTAGCGTTTGTTATTGTTTGTTTTAAATTGCTACTCATTAAAAAAAGATTACGTAAACATTAGATTTGAGAATTAATTTACCATTTTGTTTTGAAAATAAATATTTCACTATCCAGTTTTTTTTAAAATAGAATAGGGGTAAAACAAGCATGCGGCTTACCTGATGGAAACTTTGAGTATTTAAGCAATACTCAAAGGATGGTAAGTGTCGACCGCCGCTCATGCAATATCAGGGGAATTGCAGGTGCATTACAGGTCTTTTATGAGGGAGCGAGCTCATTTTTTGAAGATCCGTCGGACTAATACGACTTAGGAATCAAATTATTAATTAGTAAATTACCCATAATATATTTGTCATCTATTAGAAAAATCATTTATTTTATGACATTATGATAAAAATCAAGGATACAATTCAATTAAGCACATTTTACACTTGTTCTTGGAAAGCAATATTTTTATTTATTCCAAATTCCTAAACGCTAAAATGTATAGTCGGCAAGAGTAAAAATATCATATGCTTTTATAGTATGATGTCTGTGACTGAAGCGAACTCCGGTGAGAACGGAGATTACTAACTGAAACTTTTGTTTTGTCAATATGGTTAGTTGATAAAAGAAGTAAGTACCTACTATTGGGGTGTTGCTTTTTTATAGAATAAGGGTGACAAGCGGGCACACAGCCCTGATGGTAAGTGGATGCTGTGGCCCATAGATATCTACATTTATCTTCAATTAAGAATCAAAATGAGATACGTTGCCAGCCCTGAGGACCGAGATGGAATACCTCGTTTCCAGTAAAAAGGGTCTCCCGTTCTGTACACTCACCATACGAAACACAGCAGCATTAAGCTGCTATTTTACGCAGGCATTCTGTGAGAGCGTGGTCCTACCCCTGTCGAGCCGAACCATTCGTGGTTCAACCACAATATAGCTGCAGCATGGCTTTAGCACGTAAAAAAATTTCGCTTTCATCATACTAACTTATCAAGATCCTCTTCCATTCGCTCTCGAAACATCGTCTGTAGCCCTCTGCTTCTGCAGGTCAGCTTAGCTTAAACAAGGTTCGTCATCGAAACATTGGCAGTATTGGAATAACGTTTCCACCTTCCTTCGAGCTACTCACTGCGCTACTGTGCTTCGGCACGGCTCTCAGCCCTAACTGCTCATCTCTGCTTCACGGCACCCTTGCAACATTGCAACTCTTCTTTACTATTTCTCGCAACATTGCAACTCCTGGCAATTTCACCTTCGTCGACAACTGATCTCCGATCTGAGCAAGGGGAGTGATCACTTCACTCACCCACGCGATTGCCCGCAATATCTTGCTGTCAGTTAGAGCTAAGCTCTTACGTGCCCTAAGAGACGATTGGGAATGACCAGAAATACCTTTTGGTCGCTGGTGGAAAGTTGGAGAGGTGTTATTACCATTTAGTGTACTAGATGTAAAATATCCAGTCAGACGACAAAGAGCATTGTAAAATGCGTAAAATGAAATGTGGCAAGTGTGGCGATTACGGAAAATACTTTCATAAAGCAGAAGAGCCATGCCGCAACTCTTTTTCTATTGCACCTCATATCGTAATGCCACTATTCAGTGCTCTTTCATATGTGCCAACGCAGTTTTATAAATCCGAAAGCACAAACTAGTAATGAATAGGTCCAGTCTAAAGATAACAAAATGATTGAAAGGAGCCTTCGAATCATTTTGTTCATCAATTTGAATCATATTGGTATATAAGGCGAAGCATTTCCTATAGTTGCCGCTTTGGATACCTACGGGACGATATGGGAATTTCTGGACGAATGGATGTTGTTACATCGCCGCCATAATCTATGGATTGCTTCCACCATTTTGATTATTTCTACCCCAAGTAGCTCTACTGTATTATGGTTAAGAGGGTAAGAGAACCAGTATAAGCACGGACTTTCAAAATTTCATCTTATTTTTAAGGTAACACACTATTTATTGGTTCCTTTGTTTGAAGTACATGAGTTGCTACAGCGACTTTCTATCAGAGGCCTATGGTTCGCTTGTTTCCTTATAAATGACGTGATAATTAGGTTCCCGGGTCGGTTCGGTCTGGCTATTCCCCGTTATCGACCTGAACAGATAGTACAGTACAGTAGTATAGAACAGATAGAAAAGATCGAAATTTCTACTAATACTAAACCAATATAGAAGTGCATTTTACTACCTCGGTTTCGCTAAATGCAATGCTGACACTATTCGGCCCGCATTGGTCACACGTTAGAGCTTCTCTCCGACTTTTTTACGTGGTAGAGCCACGCTATAGCTAGGTATATTAGTTGTAGCACGAATGGGTCGGCTCAACCGGGGTAGAACCATGCTCTCATAGAATACCAGCGTAAAATAGCAGATAAAGGCTGTTGTTTTCGTATAGTGAGTGTTGAGGACCAGAGACCCTTTTTTACTGGAAACGAGGCATTCCATCTTAGTTCTTAGAGGAGACAACGCATCTGCATTTTGATTCTTAATCGAGGATAAATGTAGATGTCTATGTGTCACAGCTTCCACTTACCATCAGGTGGATTGTGTATTCGTTTGTCACCCTTAATCTATAAAAAAAAACTTTCGATGTTTCCAGGTTTATACTTTATATACAATGATTGTAAACTAAAAAGAACTAACGGTTTAGTGTTTCAAAATATTATAGACCTAAATAAAATTTCTTCTCACAAAAAATACAATGCTAATGGTAGTATTTTTTTTTTATATATAAGAAGGGGCAAACGAGCAAGTGGCTCACCTGATGTTAAGTGACTACCGCCGCCCATGATCAACCGCAACACCAGGAGAATTGCGGGTGCGTTGCCGGCCCTTTAGAAAGGAGTAAGCTCTTTTCTTGAAGGTCCCCAGGTCGTATCGGTCCGGAAAAATCGCCGGTGGTAAACTATTCCACAGAGAGGTTGTACGTGGAAAAAAACTCCTTGTGAAACGTACAGTGGTGGACCGCCCAGCATCCATATGGTGTGGATGGTATCGGGACGTTTGACGTGTAGTGCGTTCATGAAATTTGGCGGCTGGGATTAATCCGAACAATTCCTCAGAGCACTCCCCGTGATAGATGCTATAAAATACGCATAGAGGTAGTATAAATAACATTGAAGAATTAAAGGTGGACGTAGATGTAGTCAGTAAAAACAAAGACAATCGCAACACTTCTAGATCCAAACTCGAACAAGAACAAACCATCTACTTAATATGGCCTTTCGTACAAATATGTATGTATCGATTGTACATGTATCAATTATCTTTCAATCGTTTCTTGTTAAATTTGAAGAATTGCGTATTTTGATTTTGTATATTTTCTATATTGCTCTTTTTAGATCAATGACAGAAGAAAGTTATGTACATTGTATAGAGAACACAATAAAAATTGCCAATCAACTGATGGACGAGTCCAAAGCCCTGAGGGAGTCTATGTTTAAAAGCCGGGAACAGGCAAGGAATCAAATGTATGCACAATCACAAGAAGTAGAGATGATAATGAGGAGACGAGTGTACGATATACAAAGAGCGAGGAACGAGATGGAATGGCAAAAGTATAAGGTGAAGATTAAATCGTACCAAGAAGGAATATTTTTTGATCTAATAGCGTATGAGAGCGTGGAAAATTTCGACATCCCTAAAGTATTTACTCGTAATAAAGTTTACCGTGCATCTCCTGAGCAAATTTCTGGATTTAGTTATTCTGTGGTACCTAAATCTTTTCCAGTAGTTTTAGATAATAGCTTACTAAGCTAAAGTTATCAATGTTGGAGTTCAAAAAATATCGATTTTCTTTGCAATTTTTGTTCCAATGCTCATTTATGATATGACGATGTCCCGCACTTTTGGGTATAAGAACCACAGTACAATCTTGGAAGGTTATAAATCCAATGCACAAGCTAGAAAAGATTAGGTCCAGTCTGAAAGGAAGGCTTGATTTTAGGCGATCTCCGATTAAAATTATAATAACTTAGAGCCTATATACACCATAACACGGTGTATCGCCGTACGTATTCCGTTCATATTAACTTAAACTTAAATGGAAAGTTGGAATGCCTTTATTAAGCACACCGTGTTTCCTCTTCTTTAATTCTCTATTGCTATTATATTGGTATTTGCACGGAATAAATAAGGAACAGAAGGATCACTCTCTGATAGCAAACTTGCGAATTTAGGCCTAATTACAACGTCGCTAATGTTCACTTTGCACACCTCGGAAGCGACTTTCGTCAAATAAGTATATTGATTAAATCGTCGAAATGTTACGCGCCTTTGTTAAGGCCACTCCAACTGTGGGGTTAGGTGTTGTGAGACAAATTGAATCCTGTGATATTAGTTGGTAATAGAATACACCAAGGTGTTATGTGTGTGCTAGTAATTTGCTGATAATAAGAATATTATTGTTCAATGTAAGATAGGTTAAAGGTATTATGTATATCTATTAAGGTACCTATATATAACCTACTAATACTACCTACGTGTAACTACAGAAACGGTGGCTCGTAGAAAAAAAGAATTGATATATTTTTTGTAGATAATTTTATGATCTACAACTTTTGTCTGAGGTATTTTTATGATAAAACTTACTGTTTTGCTGAAAATCGCCTCATTTTTTGACCTTTGACTAAAAAAAATTCCATAGATAGGAATGGTGAGGAACTTCTAGATTGACCGGACTATAAAAAAGCCTCTTGCAGGCGGCCGCGCAGCGTAGGTATATTTGATGCCTAAAGCGCGGAGTGAGACAGGCCTGGTATTTGTAAGCTGCAGTAACCACTTACCAAGTGCATTTAAGCTAACTTGTCACTATAATACCCACTAATAATGAGAGTAGTATAAATGAGCACACGGTACACACCTGATGGTAATTGGATGCTGTGGTCCATAGACATCTATATTTGTCTTCGATTAAGATTCAAGATATCCCTGAGGACTAATGTTTCTTCGCATACACCTAATCCGTCATCAGATGGTCATCGGCCGAAGTTTGCTCGGGCGATGACGGCCGAACTCGAATGAAACACTTGTAAAACAAAGAGAGCGCGTACACCAACAAGACTGTCATCGTCCGACAACGCACGAAAACGGCCGATCAACCGTCGAGTCCGAACTTGTTGGGATTTCTCGCCCGACTGCCGGCGTCTACAGTGCAAATTGAATGTATTGATAGTTTAATTTAATCATTTTGTCTTTATTCCGTTGTATCTGTCAGTGTTATTATCTACCTAAACGACTACGGATATTGAAAATATAAAAATAGAAAAGAGTACCGGCAACGTCCAATGTCGGCACAAGTGGTACACTGTATCAGTGCAAGCACATACACGTCCGAGTTACTCGTCCAGGTAGTTCTGTCCGCCATCGGCCGACAAAATCGGATTCGGTGTACACGTACCATAAGATGGAATGCCTCGTTTCCAGTAAAAAGTTAGTCAGTGTTGTTATCTACCTAAACGACTACGGATATTGAAAATTTAAAAAATAGAAAAGAGTACCGGCAACGTCCAATGTCGGCACAAGTGGTACACTGTATCAGTGCAAGCACATACACGTCCGAGTTACTCGTCCAGGTAGTTCTGTCCGCCATCGGCCGACAAAATCGGATTCGGTGTACACGTACTATAAAATGGAATGCCTCGTTTCCAGTAAAAAGGGTCTCCGGTTCTCCACACTCACCATACGAAACACAACAACATTAAGCTGCTATTTTGCACTGTTACTCCATGCGAGCTCGATATCACTCCGGTCAAGACACTTATCCGTGCCACAACCATAAAATTGAAGCAATTTGGCTCTACCGCGTATAATTATCATTAATTTTTTTTTTTTAGTTGGAAACAAATCTGCAAAAGGTAGACAGAGAGATTGAGGCTCTACGAGCAGCTGTTGCTGATAAAATAAATCCTACTAAATTGGTAGAAACTAGACTGGAAATACGTACTAGAAGACCTGTTCTAGAAAGAGTTCAGGTTTGTTTTGCCAATATTAATCATCAATATTATAATTTAATATTTTTGTATCAAATTTGTTGTTTTTTGTTCAAAAAGGATAAACCGATGCGCGGATTAATTGAAGAATATGAGAGAGTTCATATGAGCACGAGCATGTTGGAGAAAAAACTAAACGATGCTTTGTAAGTTAAGTATTTAATATGTCTAAAAATAGATTTACTATTTTTATTAATTTATTTCTTAAAATTTCTCAGGACCACATACCACGGAATGTATAATCATTATCAGCGTATTATTAAGGACTTGGAGTACAAAAACCAAGCACTTGAAACGGATAGACGTCTCATAGAAATTCGGAAACCATTGCATGGCCCTGACGAAACCAACTTTAAGAGAAACGTGGGCTACTGTCACATGGCCGATGAATTGGTCTCGGAGTAATTTATAAGCGACATAAAAAGAATGTTATGAGTCTACTTTGTAAGTTATTGCACATAGAAAAATAATTAAAAGTTTAATGTAAAATGAAAGTTGAGTTGTCACCAATACCGATATAATCACTATAGCCCGGTCGTCAAGCACTAAGAATTTCCTACAAAGATAAAAGAAAAGCAACTCTGAAAAGAGCAATATTGTCCACTATGAAACAGGATCAAGTTCATCGTAGCCGATGTATCGAACCTAGTCCTGGGAGCAGATTATCAGTTCATCGTAGCCGATGTATCGAACCTAGTCCTGGGAGCAGATTTTCTGAAACATACGGATTTTAATTTACAATATTGCTTTGAGGCAATAGGCAATGAACTGCAAGAGTGAGACGGTAATAGCGACTCCCTATTGAATAAAATATTGTGAGTTTTGACGGGAACTTCACCGGTGCGACCCGGCGCGGCTGCTTCCGTATTAGGGCCGATCCTCATTTGCCGTTCACAGTTCGGTCTCGGTCTGATTTATTATATTATTGGAAGGGGATTCGAGGGAAACTTGACTGTTACGGATATTATGATATACTACATATTATAATATAATATATATGTCAAGTAAAAAATATGTGAGTGCATTCATAATATCCGTTACGGTCAAGTTTCGCACGAATCCCATTCCAATAATATAATAAATCAGACCGAGACCGGACCGAGACCGAACTGTGAACGGCAAATGAGAATCGAGCCTTATAGTTTAAATAATGGTTTGAAGTAGATTTTGATATGTAAAAGTGGTTCGATTTTGTGAATTAAATTAATATGAGCGCTTGTGAACTATTAGTCCAAACGATGAAACAAGTGCTCCGATGGTGATGTGAATCTAAAGATAATGTGTCTGCTTAAGCGCCTTAGGATATAATTGTCATCGTTTGTTGGCTCAACCTACCGTTAAAAACTCTGCATCAACACATTATAAAGAAGTTTTGAAAAAAAATATATTACTAAGGATATTATGTATAGATAAAAAATATAGCAACACTGGACATTGGTTGTGACGGGCTCACACATTACGAAAAAATGTAACGACTTTTTAGAAAATTAATTATTCACTAACCTAAACTTAACTTATATTTATGTTACAAAAACTATTAACTATCTTTTGTTCGTAAAACATGTTTTTGTTCCAACTACCATTAAAATAGGCAAATTATAAACACTGCTATTGTTTTAGAATGATGTGTTCTCCTATAATTGGTAGTACATAGTAGTAATTTATAGATGTAAACTATTGGAGATCCATACAAATAAATAAATATATAAAAAATTACCGTACGAGTCCATTACCAAAGGAAAAAAAATGTATTTTTCCCTTCTTTTTGTATAAACAGAATTATTTGTCGATTTAATCATTGCAGATATGGACTCAGAATCTTTCGTATTGGTAACAAATAACCTTCCTTCAAACATCTTTTTCGAGACCAGGGCTTTAGGAACGGGACTTTCCCATACTCGCGGGACTGTTGGCAAGACTACATATGTATAAGATTATTTCTTATTTTCGTGTTATAAATTAATTGACAAAAACGACTATAATAGTAATTTTTTATTGCATGTAAAATTCTTACAAATACTGACAAAATTGCTTAACACTTTCATTGTCCGAATTTCAGACGCAATAGTTCATATGTAGCGCATTGGACAACGAAAGGGTTAAATTATGAAAATGATAATAGTTATATAAAATGACTACTATGATCAGATTCTAATAGTTATGCAGTTCTATTTCTATTATATTATAGCACATATGTAATTTCATATTAGCATGTTTTTATACAGCCATTGTAAGTTCAAAATTTAAATTCTCGTCTTGAAAATCACAAACTGATACACGGAAACTTTATATACATATAGTGCGTAACCTGATATACATATGACTATAACAAGTTTTTGTCCATTTGTACCGAATTGATACCGTTTGAATATATATATATATATATATATATATATATATATATATATATATATATATATATATATATATATATATATAAATGCTAATTGTTATTAATAATAATTAAACTGACGTTTATACTTAAAATATTTTTGGTTCCAAAAACGTTATAATAACACTATATAAACATTTCAAATACTTAATAAAACACAACATTTATTAACTATTAATATAGAATAATTGTGAACTTTCAAACTGGTAAAAAATAAACAAACACAAAATGTTACATACACAAATTTTTCAATAGTATATGAGGAAAGTTTTGCTCATAATATATGTCTTTAAAACTTAGATAATTTAAAATAGGAATGACAGAAATAATATGATTGGAAACATTGTTCTACTCGTAGACAGAGAAACCTATAGACTAATGATTAGCGTGGCCTCGAGTGAGAAAGGACGATAACGTAGTTTTAGGTTATACAATAATCTTTATGTCTTTTAAACATTCAACAGAACAGAACAAGATTCACCAATCTTAAGCTCACAAAACACATTTTTCTCACTTAAACCAATTTGTAAACTCTAGATCGCTACGAACTGTCAAAGTTGTTTAGCAAAGTGTAGTTTGCTAAATAAAAAAACCGGCACGGAGAAAGGGACAAACAATCACACCGCTCTATCTTATTTCTATGCAAGACGTATGCATTAAATATCTTATCTTTTTCGTGTGCGAATGCGAAAGAAGGCGTCAATTTGTCTATAGGTTTCTCTGTCTACGGTTCTACTTGTACAAAAGAAATAAACAAAAACCATAGACTATTTTGATATTTTTTTTATTTGGCGGGAAATAGTGAAAAAGTGTTAGGATCTAAGCTATTAGTAAATCCGACTTAGGTGCAACATTATCATACGCTTCGTCTAATAATCTGCAAATCATTGATATATTCTCATCATTCAACTTCCTGCTAGAGGCCAATCGAATGGAAGGTTCCGGACAGTTGATTTCAACGTCCCTCAAATATGTTGCAACTGCGAAAGCGACCCCTTCTTTCATGCAGTAGTTGGCGATATCTTTTAGATATGAGTGCTTCATACGGTCCGTGAGGTCTGGTCTCTTCAGGTAAATATGCTTTATAGGAGAAACTTCATCTCCACGGAATGTGAAATGTCTTAGTTCCGACAAAGCTCTGAAACAAAATATTATGATCATTTTCAATATTTAATTTGTTTTAAACATACTTTACAATCATAATTTTAGCAATTCACAGATATACATGGAAATTTAGTAATGTGTGAATAGTTTTCTACTGGTCAATAATTTCACGGTTCGCGAGCAACCAGTGTTCGATCCCCGCCTAATGAAATGGTTGATTGCAATTTAAAGTACTGATGCGGTGAAGGAAAACATCGGAATTCAATTCACATACCTAATATCTGCGAAATCAAAATATTTTGGATATAATATATGAAGTCTGCAAATACGCGCTGAAGCAGCACGGTTGACTGATAGCTGCATAAACAAAAAAATAATTCAGCCTGTCTGTGCCCAGCAATGAGACGTACATCTGTATCTATCGTACGAATGTACAATATTGTAATTGTTTTTTTTTAAATAGGATAAAAGGTGACATACGAACATACAGTCCACCAGATGGCAAGTGGTTGCTGTGACCCACAGACATCTAGATCTATCCTCGATTACGTCACCCGTGAGGACTAAGATGGAATGCCTAGTTTCCAGTAAAAAGAGTCTCCGGTTCTCCACACTCACTCACTCAAAGTCGTTTTATTCAATGTATGGTCAGTTCCGTATACGTCAGTAACCGGTTCTCATTCACTCAATCATTAATCCCATTTTTTTTATAGTTTGTTCTTTTGCACCCTAAACACTTGCAGTCATTGCTGAATATTAGTTAAATGTCTTTTTTACGTTTTTTCGTTTTTTTACGTGGTAGAGCCCTAGTACAGCTATATTGATAGTTGTATCACGAATGGGTCGGCTCGACCGTGGAAGGACCACGCTCTTATTGAATACCAGCGTAAAATAGCAGCTTGGTGCTACCGTGTTTCGTATGGTGAGTGTAGAGAACTCAGGACCCTTTTTACTGGAAACGAGGCATTCCAGCTTTGTCCTCACGAGTGACAACACATCTGCATTTTGATTCGTAATCGAGGATGGATGTAGATTTCTATGTGCCACAGCAACCACTTACTATCAGGTGGACTGTGTGCTCGTTAGTCACCCTTATCCTATATAAAAACAAAGTTTGATAGAACTATTCTTGTTGTGCAAAAATTGTTGTTGTGTTTTAGAACTGTTGTTTAAACGCTCAATAGTTACTATTAGATGTCTGTGTTTTATAAATTAACGTACTGTTGAAAAATTAAACAAACTTAATACAACCTCAAAATTTTATGAATTATACACCTTCCTTGATACAACTACAGAAATTAATAAATTATGGTCGAATTTCCACCACTTTATTATTTTTTATATCTGAGCTATACCGGCTTTTTTTTCTTCATAAAAAATGTATTTGATAATATCTATGCCAGAGTCTTCTACTTCGTTCACAATATTACACAATATTTTTTCCTCATGATAAAAAAGTCGTCCGGTATAATACTTCACTTTATGAGTTAATCGTGTTTTTGCGTACATTAAAATGATATTTAAATTTTGTATAACCGACGCACTAAAAAGTTACACAAGGACAAAATACAAGGGGTATTATATAAGGCAGTCTTACGTGGGGGGGGGGGGGCTATGTTCAGCAGTGGACTTTTATAGGCTGTAATATATGGATGGATGGAAGCAGATGGTGGTGGCACCCAGCCATCTTCTCTATTGAAATTTGGATGTTTTTTAATTACAACAGCCTTACAGTGTTCTTTTGCGCGGATTTGTTGTTATCAAATACGATAGATTGGCGGGGACGCTCTTAAACGTGTTCACAGACTGCAAACTTTTTTTTAAATTTAAAATAAGGTTGACAAACGAGCACACAGTCCACCTGATGGTGAATGGATGCTGTGGCCCATGGACATCTACATTTATTCTCGATTACGAATCGAAACGCAGATGCGTTGTCACCCGTGAGGACTAGGATGGAATGCCTCGTTTCCAGTAAAAAGTGTCCCCGGTTCTCTACACTCACCATACGAAACACAGCAGCATTAATCTACTATTTGACGCTGGTATTCTGCAAGTTTTATGTTTATGTCATATGTTTTATGATGTTCACAGACTGCAAGCTTCCAGGAGCGCCTGGCTTCACGCCACTTCATGCGGACTTAATAGACTTCAAGTGAAGACTATTATTGATTAAGAATCAATATGCAGTTGCGTAGTCACCCCAGAGGAAATAATATGAACCCCTAAGATGAAATGACACGTAACCAGTAAAAAGGATCTCGCGATGATTATGCGGAAGTTGGCGAAATTCTCCCAAGAGATCCTCTTTACTGGAAATGAGGCATTCCAGTTTAGTCCTCAGGGGTGATAACGCATCTGCCTTTTGATTCTTAACCGAGGATAGATGTTGATCTCAATGGTCCTCAATAATCACTTTAGAGAAAAAAAGAGAAAATTCAACTTACTTATTTAGCTTTCTAGAGTTATCATTCAACTCCTTGAGTATGTCGGGTTTCTGCTCCAGGATGTCGAGCGCTGATATTGCAGCCTTCGTCAACATCGGCGGCAAGGATGCACTGAAACAATAACCTGGGGACATATTGCATAATCATTAACCAATTTTTGAGTTTTAGAAGTCCACTGCTGGACATAAGCATCCCCCAGATCGAACTTGACAGCTCCGTGGCGCAGTGGCATAGCAATGAATAGCTGAATAGACTAATAATGAGGCTTACAAATAATTGTTTCGGATTTGATTGTTTGTCCTTGTGAAATGTATGTAAATAAACTGCCTTCACGATGCAAGAGAAAATCTTAGAGTGCGTAATTTCTTATAATTATATAATACTAAAGGATACTCGATACGAAAAAGAAGAAAACGAACGTCTTTTAAGATTTTTGGTTAGTAAAAATTGAACTAATATTGTTCTACCCTTTCGTTTCCCTTTTGAAAACGCTTGACAAAATTTAATTTAAACCTGAATTTTCTAACAGAAGGCTTAAATTTCTGACATATCAGGAAAAGTCCTAGCTTCTGATAACCGTACCCCCATAAATTGTCTCGAAAGGGAATTTTGGTATAGTTGCTACGTTCGGCAAGTTAGTAGCCGTAGTATTTTTTATTATTATTACGTGCTTATTAGGAAGATTCTGCCGTCCATCTTCTGTTTTCATTTCCTCACTTTTTACAACAAGCCAGAGATAATGTAAAGGGTATTCTTACGCCGCCCGCCACTTGTAGTGGTGTAGTGTCACAATTATTATAAGTTACTGCTTAGTTTTATGGTATTCTCGTCTAGTTGGGATACATACACATAGAAATAAATAAAATATGATATAATAACAAAATATATAAAATATTATAGTAAACTTTAACTTTAAAAAAATTGTCGGTTGTTCCCAGGACACAGGCATTTTCCGAATCAGTGGTAAATAAAAAAAAATTGCTTTAAACAGAGTTATTTTGCAACAGTGGTAGACCTACGCGGCAACCTTTGCTGTTGCACGCATGGCCGGCTCAAACTGGGGTAGTACCACGACCACACGGAAGACCAGCGTAAAGCTTTGCTTTGCAAATATTATTCGTTTCGTTATTATAAGCCAGTGCTTGACCACAATCCTATCTGGTGGTGAAGTTCTAGATGGTAAACCGCACTGTCTCAGCGTAACAAAAGCCTATTCACTCTTGCCTTGAAATCACCCAGATTGTATTCGGACGGAAAGTCAGACGCCGGCAAATTATTTCACTCCTTTGCTATACGCATTACAAAAGACAAAACAAACCATTGTTTCCAATGCGTGGAATATCGACAGCAAAGGAGTGAAGATCCGCCGACAGCCTAGTTGTCCGTTGGTAGAAAGTGAAGGAAAGTTAAAGCATTTAATTCTTGCGCACATTCTCTGAAATGCAAAGGACTATTCACTCACACAATCGCACCATTAAAATCCTGTTCTGCGCAGATGGTTAGGTCCGGTTTACATTTTGAGAAGTGACAAGTGCGAGTGGCAAGTGAAAAGTGACAAGTGAGAAGTGACAAGTGCGAGTGGCAAGTGAGAAGTGACAAGTGCGTATTTTATTCCCACTTATCACTTTTCACTGCCTGCCACGCACTAAGCACTTGTGATTTGTCAGTTGCACTTGCCCCTCGCACTTGTCACTTCTCAAAATGTAAACCGGGCCTAAGTCTCCAATCCTAAGACTGAACAAAGTCACCAATTTTTTTTTCTATGGGACATAAATTAATGAATGTCTATTATATAATTATGAGTAGATTATAATAGACATTCATTTTTGATTCTTCATCAAATGAGCACACAGTTCACCTGATGGTAAGTTGATGCTGTGACTCATAGACAGCTAAATCTATCCTCTTTATCGAAAATGCAGATGCGTTGTCACGAACAACATGCGCGCCTCGTTTCCCGTAAAAAGATGATACATAGCTGCAGCGTATCTCTAACACGTATAACTACTAATGTTGCTACAGAAGAAGAAAAACAAGGTATGTAAGGACTTACCAAGACCAGACAGCCTTTGATGCTCAACTATGAAATGTGTGCCAGCGCAGAATCCTCCGATAGTCGCGAACGAGTGCTCCAGTGAGCCGACGATCAAGTCGATTTCATCCCTCGGGATTTTGAGGTGCTCAGTTATACCTCGCCCATGTTTGCCAAGCACCTGCAAGGAAACTTTTATTTAAAATAAACTAAGAAAAGAGCCTATTCCTTTTTAAAAGGCCGGCAACGCATGTTCAATCCTCGTGGTGTTGCAGCTGTTTACGGACGGTAATCACTTACCATCAGGTGAGCCGTATGCTCGTTTGCGTCATCTACTATAAAAAAATTAACTAACGTTGTACTTGCTACAGCTATGCTGCAGCTTTATTATAGTTCTAGCACGAATGGGTCGGCTCGACCAGGGTAGGACCTAAGATGGAATGTCTATAATTATTCTGGCTCTCTATATCCTTCAGATAGGATCACGGCAGTGCACGCACTGCTGCTAGGCGGCAGAAATCTCACAGAATACCAGCGTAAAATAGCAGCTCTACGCTGCTGTGTTTCGTATGATGAGTGTAGAGAACCGGAGACCCTTTTTTATCGGAAACGAGGCATTCCATCTTAGACCTCAGGGATGGCAACGCGTCTGCATTTTGATTTATAATCGAGGGTAGATGTAAATGTGTATGGGCCACAGCATCCACTTACCATCAGGTGGACTGTGTGGTTGTTTGTTACCCTTAATCTATAAAAAAAGAAACTAAAACAACAGAGTAGCCGACATAGCCTGATCAATAAGTACGCTGAAGCGCCAAAGTAGCTCGAAGAATCGAAAACCGATGGCGAAGAAACGTTCTCGAGTGGCAGCCTCATACCAGTAGGCGGAATGTGGAGCAACCCCGCACTAGACGGAGTGACGTTCTGGTAAAATATGCAGGAAGTTGATGGATGCAGGTGGCTTAGGACCGTGCTTTGTAGCATTCTTTGGGTAGATCTATGTTCAGCAGCGGACTTGTGAAGGGCTGTAAGTATGATGATGATGATGATGATGAACTTAAGCGTAAGGGAATAAAGAGCTAGACTAATTACCCGCCATTTATTCCATTCTAGTCTCCAGAGGTGACAACATATCTATTACCTTCTTTGTTTGAAATCGGCTGCAGGTGTTCATGGGCTGCCGCAGCCACTTACCACCAGGGTGACTGTTAGTTTGTTTGTCACTTCATCATCATCATCATGATTGCACCCCATCAAATTCCACTGTTGAACAGACAAAGGTTTTTCCAAACCAGTGGTAAATAAAAAAATTGACTTTAAATAAGTGTTATGTAATAATTTATATTGAATGAGACAATCTATTTCACTCTATTCTATTCTAAAGAATAAGTGTAAGCACCAGATATCACACATACAGTTTCATAGATTTACATGAAAACAATTGTTTTTTTTCTATATTCCTCAAGTGTATATGAAATAAATAAAATATTAAATACCTATTAACGTGTTGAGATATAAAATCAAGATTTCTATGTTCAAATTTAGTCTGAGATTTCGGTTCAGAATGCATAAATAAACTGAGCATAAGTACGAAAAAGAATAATTAAAAATAAGTTTTTTATTCAACAAAAATTGATAAATGCATTAAATTATTATTATGGTATGTAATTAACGCTATTTAATACTTGAAGTACTTACCTAATTCTATTTTAAATTTTTGCCGGGCACTTTTAGTGCAGTTTTTTTTTTTTTTGAAAACTACACTTTAAGCCTTTAAAAGCGGTAATATTACCAAAAATATCATCGTGGATAATAATGAAACAGAAAACTTATGCATTAATATGAAGGACTCCGACCGTGTGGTGGCGGTGTGAGAATATCCACTACCTAGGTTTGTCAGATCGGAAGACCAAAATATCTGGACAAATTTGAACATGTCGGGATTTTGGGGTTATTGACGGGATAATAAACATTCAAAATAAAAAGTTTATTTTTTTAATTAAGAGGCTACGAAAAGTACTTAAAAAACAAAAGCAATTTAAGTACACTTAATTTTAGGTAGCCACATGCGTTTGGCATATAGCTTTACTAGAGTCCACATTTGGATCCTTTAGTAGTATTTAGAAAATATTTAACTCAGTTTCTATAAGGCTGTTTGTCTGGGGATTTTGAGTATTGTCGGGAGTCTGGAGATCATTTAAAATATCGGGAGAATCTAGACGAATCCCGACTATCTGGCAACCCTACCACTACCCCATATCGTCCTGTTGGTGTTGTAAAACGCGACAGAGGGAAACAAATCAGATGAGGAGCAGGGTCTTCCTAATAACCACTAAATAGTAATAAAAACTGCGATTGCCAAACCGCATGCCATTTTTCCAGAGCAATCTACAGAGGCCTATATTTAACAGTGGACTTTTAGACTGTAATCCTATACCTTTAAACGAGCAATTCTTGTATATATATATATATATATATATATATATATATAACGGCTCCAACGATTTTCATAAAATTTTGTGTGCAGGGAGTTTCGGGGGCAATAAATATACGATATAGCTAGGATTATTTATAGAAAATGTCTTTTTGTTCGTGTTTTTAGGCAATGAAAAACTGCTACAATATCGTTAGAATAAGAAGATAAATTTTGACAATTTATTAATGATTATAAATAGCTTAATTGCTATATTGGGTGGTCACAAAATCGTAATACCATGGTTCGAGCTCAGACCGACTGACCGACTTTTTTATTTTTTTTTTTTTCAAATTCCTTTCTTTTTTTGAGAAAATCTATTTTTTCGTGACCTTTTTTTAGTATTTTTTAAAAACACGAAAATTTAAATTAAACTAATTGCACTCATGATTTTTTATTCAAATAACCAGTTCAGTTTTTTCTATTATTATGTCGCTACGATCAAAAAATATTATTCGTATTTCATCAGTATGTAATTTGTATCTAAATATAATTTCCAAAATGCACGAATTAAAAAAGCGAGCGAAAAATACCGAGCAAAGCTCGGTCAACCGGGTAATTAATGAAATAAATGAATATGAAGAATTCGATGTACATTCAAATCTACATAGTTATAAATAAACTGAATTATGTACATTTTTAAAAACCTGACGCCAAATGTGTCTGGAAAATGGAGACGATAAATAAAACAACAGGAAAATTGAAATGAATGCTAATTGAATAGTTTGAATTAATTCTTAATTAGTGTATTAAGGAAGCAATGGATTTAAAAACAAGGATACCTACAATAAAAAAAAAGTGGCGTCACGACCTTGCGATTGGGTATTCACTCGTTTAAAGTTCGTTTACGTAAATACATATTAGTAAAATACGATAAGCCATAAGTAAAGGGATTGTTTTTACTTATTTTATTTTTCTCTTTATAAGAAGGTCACCCTTATTCTATAAAACGAGTACAAAATCCTCCTGATTGTAAGGGATGCCTGTGACCCATAGACACCTATCTTCAATTAAATTCAAAATGCAGATGCATTGTCATTTCTGAGGACTAAAATGGAATGCCTCACATCCAGTAATAAGTATCTCCGGTTGTCTAAATTCACAATACGAAACACAGCTGCGTTAAGTAGCTATTTTAAGCTGGTTTTCTGTGAGAGCGTGGTCGCACCCCGGTCGCTCGACCCATTCGTCTATATCCACACAATAGCTACAGCGTCGCTCTACCACGTTTAAATATAATGTATAAGTAGTTGTTTGTGCATTGAATCACTTAAGATTCATTTGGATTATTTATAAATTTCTCAACTATGAAGTAATTTATGCCGTCGAAATGTACTTGTATAGTAGACTTATATCTGACAATAGCACAAAAGGTCACGCTGCATACATTTTAAATCTGTTTTCGTCAATATACTAGTGGAAACACAGTCGCCTACAAAGTATAAAAGTTAAAACATCTGAAACGGCGGGAATTATTAAAAAAATACTAACGCGATAAAAACCGTACAATATTGTTTTATTTATGGAGCAGTGCAACAACAAAAACAGGAAAATTGATTGCTGATTCTTAGGAACAGAGGTTTTTTTACAATATTTTTTCAGTGGTAAAAACACTTCTTATAAGACTTATTTGTAATGTAAATTAAATTAAAAATATTCTATTCCATTCTAATTAAAAAAAAAACACTGCAAAAAATAAACATAGTTAAAAAAGGAATGAAGCAAAAGTTTTAACCGAATTGAATTTCCAAAAGTGCCAAATCACCAAACAACCTTATTATATTTTTAAAAGAAACCAAAAATATATTTTTATAAAACCACAAATTGCATCATACAAAAATAAACTGCCCGTATTTTTAGTTGCGGTGATGAAGGGCGCACAAATCATTTGAAATCGTAGGTACTTGGACAATGCCTTATTATTAGAGTCATTTATTTTATTTCCAAACTTTGAGGTTACATAATGTTTTTGTTTGAGTTCCTATTGTAATACTAGTTAAAGTAAGTCCCTCAGTTCGGTGTGCCTTTTGTCATAGGCCTCCTCCAACTGCTTCCATTGGGTTCTGTCTGCTGCTACCCTTATCCAGTATGGTCCCAAGGTTAGGCGAATATCGTCTTCCCATCTTCTGATTGGGCGGCCCTGTTTTCTGACGCCATCTCTTACCATACCATACCACCATACCATAGGGGTACCATAGGGTTACCTGCTTGCTCCATTTATTGGTCTTGCAACGAATCATGTGACCTGTCCAGCCCCATTTCAGATGGTCGATTCGGGTCAGAATGTCAGCAACCTTGGTATTATTTCTTATTTCCTTGTTGTTAATCCTATCCTTGAGTTTTATTCCCAACATACACCTCTCCACTGCTCGTTGACATTTCGCAAGTTTCTCCCGGTGATTTTGGTTGAGGGGCCACGTCTCACAACCATATGTGATGCAGGGGAGAATACAGGTGTTAAATGTTTTCTTCTTGATAGCGATGCTTAGCTCTTTACTTTTCATTATTTCTCTCAGAGACCAGTATTTTTTCCAACCACTTTCTTTCACTTCCTTTTGTTAATTTCCTTAGATGTTTGGTCACTAGGGGCAATTAATTGCCCCAAGTACATATACTCTTGCACATAATTCAAGTCTTTTTCCATCTAATTCTATGTTGACTTTTGTAGAGTTGGTCATCATACCAAGAAGTCTTCAGTGTTCTCCTTGGCGGCTTGTTCGGTAGGCGCGTATACCTGAATGATTGTCCATACTTTATTGTAGCCCGGTAGTTTCATGTTTAGTATTGCTATTCTGTCTGAAATTCCTATTAGCTCCAGTATGTTTTGTTTTAGGGATTGTTTAATGAGAAATCCTACACCTCTGTGTCCTGCTGTTTCTCCTTTGTGGTATAGGATATAGTTTTCATACTCTTCTATTTTCTCTTCCAGTCTTCTCATCTCACTTATTCCTAAGATATCGTAGTTTATTTCCTCTAGTGACTTTTCTAGTTCCAGCAGACTTTCTTGTGAGTTAACTTTTTTCTGCGTTGACAAGTTGGGTGAGTTTGAGTCTTCCCTTTTTCTCTTGTCACGGCCTTTATCTTTAGGTTTCTTTACTATTAGTTTGTCGTATTTCAGATAGGCCATGTTTCCTTTTTTTCTTTCCTCTTCTACACGAGTATAGTGGCTGTAACTGCTTTCGTTCCTCTAGGACATCTTTCGGATAATCCTCTTTGACAATAATACCTTTTTCAATATCAAATGTTTCTTCCATATAGATGCAATGGAAACTACAACGGGACGGTGTTTGTTGTCGGTACATTGTCCAATTTTGTACAGGTTGGTAATTTCATGACTATCTAGGTGTGTTACCGATTCTATTATAGCTTCCTTAATGTGGTCTACCAGTACAGCTTCTGTTTTACCCATCTTCTCTACTCCAAAGAAAACCAAGTTGTGTCCTCGCTTCTCTCTTTCTATGGCACTTAATTTTTTCTCTAGTGTTACGACTTTATTTTTAAGTAGAGTATTTTCTTCCATGATAGTTTTCAATTTCTCGTCCAATGCTTCTGACCTGAGGATCTCAGCTACCTGATTTTTAACATCTCTTAGTATCTTTCAAAAAAGCTTGCAGAAATTTTCAATCGCACAACACAAGGCATTTCATTATACGCTGATCCCTTCGTTCTACTATATTATTTCTAAAACGCCTATTTATCATTTACTAAGTGTATCTCACCATTATTAAATTACTGATCAAATTATACTAATTGCTATTAATGAGCGTTAAAAAACAAATAGGTCTAATTACGTAAATTGATCTCAAATACAAGTCCCTTTAGGTTTTTTTTCAACGATAGCGTAAATTCTATACTTAGTTAGACTAACATAAGGATCAAACTTCTATATCAAAAGTGACAGAAGGAGATGCAGGGCAAAGTGATTTTAAATTTTGAACAATTATGAGCGAAGCGACAACCTTTATACCTGTATCCCATGGCCCACCACTAGATGGAGTGACAATCTGGAAAGACATGCAACAAGGAATTTGCGGCATGTCACAAAGTCAAAGTCAAAATATTTTATGCAATTTAGGTCTGTATTTTGCGTGTAGAGCTCTATGTCCACTTGTGCGAAAAATTAAAAGAAAATTAAATTATAAATCACTAAGTGTAACTTACCCCAATAGATAAGCTCTCATCCAAAATAATTCTTAACTTAAATCTCCTTGCTAATTCCACAACTTGCTTCAGCGGGCACATTTCACCAGTATTGTAGTAAATAGCTTCTACAACCAAGAATGCTCGCCTCTTGGGATTTAACTCCTTTTTCTGTGCTGCTTCAGTCAGGAGCCGCTCCAGGTCTTTAGCGTCATTGTGCTTGAAATAGCGAACAGTGCTGCGGGATGCATCAATTCCTTTTTGAATTGCAAACCAAACTGCTTCATCACTGTTATCAAAATAAGTTCAAAGGTTAATTACAATAGTTTTATACGTCATGTGAACAATCCGAAATTGGGAAAAAGGTTTGCTCAAGTTAAGAAATATATTTTATTAAATATATTTAAATGAAAAGTTAGCTATAATGAACACTTGCTGTGTATTTTTTTTGTAACTTTTTTGTACCAAAGACTTGGTACTTTTCATACGTGGTAGAGCCATGCTACAGTTATATTAGTAGTATACTTGTAGCACAAATGGGTCAGCTTGACCTGGGCAGGACCACGTTCTTACAGAATACCAGCATAAAATAGTAGCTTAATGCAGCTGTGTTTCGTATGGTGAGTGTAGAGAACCGGAGACCCTTTTTACTGGAAACGAGGCATTCCATTTTAGCCCTCACAGGTGACAACGCATCTGCATTTTGATTCATAATCGAGGTTAGATGTAGATGTATATGGGTCACAGCAACCACTTACCATCAGGTGGACTGTGTGCTCGTATGTCACCCTATCCTATAAAAAAAGACTTCTATGTATACTACTAGAACGGCAATTCAGAATAAAAACTGTGCCACAGTGGTGGATTGTGTTGGCAGGTAGCCAGCACAGTAAATATGGCAAATACATATTTATCAGAAATATACTTTCATCATTATTACAGCCCTTCACAAGTTCACTGCTGAACATAGGCCTCCCCAAAAGAATACCACAAAGCACGGTCCTGAGCCACCTGCATCCATCGACTTCCTGCATGTCTTACCAGGTTGTCACTCCATCTAGTGGGGGGTCACCCTACACTACGCCTACCGGTACAAGGCTGCCATTCGAGAACCTTTCTTCCCCTTAAATATACTTTAAATCACCTTAAAACAGTGTGCACACATTTATCTTTTGAGGATGAATTTTACTTCTAGCAACGTCTATCACTATTTTCTATCGGGCATGTCTTTGGACATATACTTATAAAGGATAAACTTAAGTTTTTACTCTTTACATTTATTTAAATTTAAAATTAATTTAGTTTTGAAAAAAATAATGTTGAATTTATAGTTATGGTTATAATTTACTACTCCATATCGTCCCATGGGTGTCGTAAGAAATGAGGGGGAAACTAAACAGGAGATGGGTAGTGGCACCTTCCATCAGAATTAAGAATGATACAAAGCTTTCGGTTGCTACCTGCCTGCCAAGTGTGGCAACTATGGCCTATAAAGCAATCCATAGGGGAAGCCTATGTCTTGAATTCTACTCATCTTCGCTACCCTAATTATTAGCGGTGGAATAAAAACAAAAATGGGTCTCCAAACTATACATGCATATTAAATTAAAATGTACCATACATAATTGTAACAAATGAGTCACCCTAGAATGTTGTTAAAACTATTACATTAAAATCTTCATTCCCTATTTTGCCACCCTTAGGGGTAGATTCTATATCCAAAAATATTTGGGTCCACTCCTATTTAATAAAAAAATTGCATACATAGAAAAAAAACAATCAAATTGGAAACTTCCTTCTTTTTTGAAGCGGGCTAAAAACTGCTCTTACGAAATAATTATATTAAAATTATCAATTATGTAAATAAATAATATATTTCAACAAAGTATTATTCAGTACTGGTGCTGGGTCGCACTGTTGTTCGCCTAGGTTATTAGTGTGCATAGAAGCAAGCATGCCCGGCCCTAAGAAAACCTGTGTCCTATTGTTGGGAAGACCCAAAGTGCACTAAGAATCGGAAAGCTTTGCGCATTCGATTTTATAGTATTTCTTTATTATTTTTAAAAAACCTTAATAAATTGTATAAAAGAATAATGAAGTCAATAAAATAAACAAAAAAAATTGGTATAGTTTTTTCTCACGGTAGCACTTCGATTAGGATAATTAAAATAAAGTATTTTGGCACATTATAATGGTTGTATTCGACCTGAAAGATAGCTCTGATGCATATTTTTGTAAAATGCTATACAGGGATTGTCTTCTCTCAAAAAAATGTCATTTATAATAGTACACTATAGTGCACTACATAAAGACTTCATATTTTTAAAATCACAGTTATCTGCAAGTAATCAACTCACACCATTACAATATTGCCCTTAAAAAATTTCCTTATGAAAATGTGAAGTTTTCGATGTGAATCAATTGCATGCTCTTAAGATCATTTACAATAATCCTGAAACAATTCCAAGGTTCATAATCAATAGTTTCATTTTGATTGTGGGAACTGATGTTTTTACCTTGAAACTTGCAATTATGATACTAAGTTTTTCTAAGCCATACTAGTCAAATTGCTCAAGAGCTTAATTATCTTTAAAGATTTTTAAATGCCATATTATTTTGTAAATTAAAGTGGTATAATTAAAAGGCAAATACTGTGTGAATATACATATTGTTATTATATAGAAAATAATACAGGAAAATAAATCATAATATATTGTTAATTGATAATGACTAACAATATATTACAATTTATATATATATATATAGTAGCCACTTTCCTGTTTGTTGAAAACTTACGTAAAAATGATGTCACCCTTTTTAGAATATGCTGGTATTGCACTCGCAATAGTGGAAAAACCATATGAGTAAACACAGGTCTCCTCGACTTCTAAAAATTTGGCTAATCGTTCCTCCAATTCTAAATGCACATCTATGGTACCATAGAAGCCTCGTGGACCGCAAGAGCCAACTCCATACTTATGAAGTGAGTCAATAGCACTTTCCATAATAGATTCTTCCTTATCGAAACATAGAAAACTTGTAGCACCAACATTCAGAACATCTTCATCTATTTTGCCCATAAGTGGAGGCTCCTCAACATCTACATCATACTCAACCAAAGGCACTGGGTTCCATTCAATAGGTTGGTCAGTCATCAGCGGATCCTGATATTTTTTACTTCTTCTTGTCCATAAAAAGTATATTGAACCAAGTATAACTTGTATTGCAATAACGAATGTCCACCAACTCATCTGTTTCGTAAAATTATGAAAATAGTGGTAAATAATTAGGAATAAAATCAAATTTCATTTAGATTGTATTTAAAAAACTATTGATTAAAATTTAATTAACTTACCATATCATAAATATCGATCAAAATCATTTTTGTGCAGCACTGTAACTGTTGCTTAATAAATTACAACTACTTTATCTATTTTAAATTATTAAAAAATTGATAAATAATGCGGTGCACAGTGCACCATAACTATGTTATTATTTGTTACTTATTAAAGAAAACTGTATTGTACAGTCAGTAGTCATTGCAGTGTCAGATTCGGTAGTAGAACCTAGAACGCACGACAGCTAGGAGTGGTCGTTACGAAACGTAACTAGTTACTGAAACTATCTATTCACACAATAGCGGGTTGCGGGTTATTGCAGTGCAACGAAACTATCTATTACAGGAGACGTTTTACTCAGTAACACGATTCACGTTTCACGAATCACGAACGAGCGATCAGTAACAAAACGTTTATTCGGCTATTTTCGCGACGCATCGGCGACGGCTTCGGCTGTTGAAGTATAAGCACATGAGTAAAGAAAACGACTCTTTACGCTGTGGTAGAAGTACCACCGGTCGTCGAAAGTCGAGTGAGCGCGTGTGCTTTTGCATTTGACCTATGACTCTATTCCCTTCGTATAGATGCGATATTAGAAATGAGAAAGTAAGTGTACATGCTTTTAACAAAAAATAGTTCAAATTCCATAATTTAAGTGGCCTTGGCCCGGTTTAAATTAGTATTGTGTTTAAGTTTAATGACACGGTTTGTTTTTACTTTTCAGGCGCGTTTGTTTCCTTTTTGTGCAGCAATAATAATATTTTTAGTAAAATAAGAACTAAATACAATTGTATATATTAGTGTTGATAATAATAATTGTACAGTAATTAGTGTAAGTAACTAAGTGTAAAAATAATACTAAAACTTTATGTGATAGTTATCAAAAATGTCTCGAAGTAATGCCAGTGTACTTTGATGTGATATTTTTATCAAACCGTGCGAACTGATTTAACAAATAAATAAATTTAACCATTAACACCATGTCTAATTCTATACGAAACAGTAACAACGGTCGCAACGTTTTTCAATTGAACACGTCGTGAAACACTCTATTGAAGCCGCTATTAAAATAGAGTGTTTCAAAAGCCTCTATTAAAATGGAGTGTTTCAAAAGCCGCTATTGATATTCGATAGATAGTTTCGTTTCGTTACTCAAGAAAGCCGCTACTACCCACCGCTAACGACAGCAAGCAACAAGCATAGATTACTGACTATGTACTAGCGTTGGGTAAAGGTGGGCGAAACTGTTATATTTTTCTAATTCGTTATGTTGTTGTAATATATTTTTCTAACTGTTGTTTTAAACTGTTATAATATATTATAACAGTTTCAAATATTACATTGTACACGCGGTTAGTTCAGTTCAGTTGTTGGCTGTGTTAGCATTTTTTTGTATGTTGTTATAACGATTATAAATATTTAACGATTATAAGTATTACATGAAGACAAAAAAAATATTTTTAAGTTGTATTAGCATCATTTGAGTGTTTCAAGTTTTAAAAGAGAATCATTTAAAATATGTAAGTTAAGTTTAATGAACTTCCCTTCCTACTTTTTTACAGGCTTAGGACTGTCTGAATGTATGTTAAGCTGTGTAATTATTGTATTTGTTATAATTATTTACTCATATTTTCAAACATTTTAATAAATATAACTCATTCAGGCGTGGTTAGAAGTTTATGGATGTTATGTACATTTTGATTGAATTTTAACATTATTTAAACTGTGGTCAAAGTTTTAGTTATCTACAATTATTAACATTTTTTTTCAGTTACATTATTTTTATTATTATATTATTATTATTATTATTATTCAAAAACATTATTTGGTTTACTTTTGACGACGTAAGCCTTGTGAGTCTATCCGATATTAAATCCGAACGGCAAAACTCTTCATACACTCCTACGTGTCTTTGCTTAAGGTGAAGTTTTAAATTTGTAATTGTACTTTTGAAAGATAAAGTTTTTTTAATTGCACACTGCTTTTTTTCGTCCACACTTTGGACTTAGACTTAAAATAGTTCCAAATGGCTGCGCTATGCTGACGCGACATTGTTATACACTTTTACATACAACACGCTAAATCCTATATATATTACACTAAATATTTAAAATTACTTTAGGAATAAAACTTAACGAAAAATCAAAAACAACAATAGCTTTTTCACGTAATATGGGGACCTGCTATCAAAACATTACGTATATAATTTAACAGATAACATTGTCATTGTCATCTCAGCTAGACAGCTAACTGAACACTAATATATTACAACAGCCAAAAAATTAAATAACAGGCACAACAGGCAACAGCTAGCAATGAAAGAAATCATATATTTTTGTTTACCGTTATAATTTAGTATTAGTAAAATAAGCTCTTATTAAGTTAGCTTAGAGTTTAAATTAGTGTAAGCTATCCTATATACGCAATCCTTGTGGCATAATGAATGTAGTATTTTATTGACTCCCATTGTGGTGCCGCGTATAGGCCGACGGCTGGACCGTAAACGTAAACAGATGACGTTTTCTAACGATAATGAATATATTATAACAGTCAATGGTTCATTATTCTAATGTGTTGTAAGATTACAAATATATAATGAAATATATTATCTGTTGTATGTTATAACGCCCAACTTTAGTGTTGCGAAATAGTTGGTGCCGAAATTATGGTGTTGCCAAGCTAGTAAATATTGTATTTTTGGGTAAAATTATTGTATTTTTTTACTAAAGATTTTTTTTATTTATTTAAGCTGTCTAAATCCAAATTTAATAGGTTTTTGCTATTTCTTTACATTTGCATAAACAAAAATATGTTATTAAATGTTTTTTTAATTAAAATAATAAAATATGAACTAAACAGGAATGGAAAATTTGAAGTCGTCTTCTTCTTCGAGTTCGAAATCTCGACATGTAGATGTAGACGGATTTGACTGCTGAGAAGTTGTTGCATACAGGACATTGGAGACAATTTGATTTGCCAATTGTTTCGTCGGTTAAAATGATATGCATCCCTATACAACATTTTAAAGTTGTCTGTGTCTAGTATTGAACTTATATTGTGTAAAAATAGGAAAATATTGTATAAAAGCGTACAATAATGAGAAAGCTATGTTTTATGGTACAATTTTGTTTCGTGTAACATATTATTGTAAGAATCCAATAATTATTGTACATTTCCCAACACTGACGACAGGTTAGTTAGTTTCTCTATCTAGTCTATGGTAGAATGGTAGTAGAATCCACTCCACTCCACTATAGTAGTCTGTACTCTATATGCAATGCTACCAATATCAAAATCTGGCTGCCGTTGCATAATGTGTATGTGTTGTATAATGTATAATATGTATTATAGAGAACACTATAATCCCGTCAAATCCGGTAATGTACGGTAGACAAGTGTCAATCATTCATTTATAGTGACCGAATCATTCTAGTACATTTCGTCACGCGTACTGGTACATTCGGATCGATCATTCAAATGGATCATTTCGGGCTCCAGTACTCCGTCCAGTCCAGTAATCCAGTACTGAGATTTGTAATAGCGCCATTTACTACGTGCTATAGGTAATAAAGTCATTTTATCGAACTAAACTCATTGACTTTCAAGGATATCGCAGGTTTATAGGATATGCGACTCAAACAGTAAAGAGAGAGAATGAAAAAATAGAGTAGTTGATAGTTTTCTATATAACATCATTAGCGCATCATTTTGGCCGACCAACGACAATTTCCGAGCTGTATTTAAAAGAATTACGTCAAATGAAAATTTACTCTCTCAACTTTATAAAGATAAGAATGTGTTGCACATTTTTTCGTATTTTTAAACTAAAAAATGAATAAAATTATAATTTAATTTTTGCAATTTCAATTCGAAAACAAATCTAAAAAAACATAAATTTTTGTTGTCCCGATAAAAAATCCGTTAACCGTTAAACGCAATTTTTTCCCGTTGCCAAACTAGTTATCCCGTCAAATCTAACGGGAAACCCGTCAAGTTGGCAACACTGTCTGTATGTCAGTGTCAGGTAGGGATGTTCGATGATCATCGATGTTCAATGATCAACTATGTTAAAAATTAAAACATCGATGTTTTAACATCGGTGTTGTCACTGTCAAACATCGAAACATCGATGTTAAGAACCAATAATCGAATAATAAGAACTTGTGAACAATGCGAACCCGTGAAATCAATATCAACTACATATTTCATCTCCTATTACAGGTTTAAAATAATGAATGATTCAGGATTCCTAAACGCATCGATTACCTAAAAATATATGATTATGGTTTTTCAAACTCACTGTCAAGTGTGTAATGTAATGTCACATTTGTCATTGCTTTCGCTTTGTTATTCTGTGGTGTCGTTTTTAGTTGTCGCCTATCAAATATTCTAAATAAACTGATATTCCACTTAATTGTTTTTTCCCTTGCTGTCTAGATTCACATAATTTTGAAACAATATATATCTACACAATTCAATTATATTAGGTTTTTTTTGAGCTTGTCATAACGAGATTATTGTTTGCGTGAGCATAGACAATTTCACTGCGTAGTTCATTAGAATGTGCATTTCTTAAACGGCTGTGGATAGTTATTGCTTGGGTTGCCTGATTAAAAATTGTGAACAAAAGTAACGGAAAAGTCTATTATTTTGTTTTTGAGAAGTTTGTTAATTTTTTTCGCTATAATGATACTTTTTATTTCATAATTTTATTTTCAAGATATAAAACCTACGTCTAAATCGTAAATGGGGTCACGTAGTTAATAGAGTGTATAGGACATTTAAAGAACATTTAAAGATCAAAATAATAAATTTCATAATCATCGGCAAAAATATAACAAGTGAACTAGATATTTGTTAGGTGTAAAAAAATTATGTCAAACAGAAATCAAAAAAATGGGAAGTTACCATTTTTTTGATTTCTGTTTGACATAATTTTTTTATTAATTTCTTTTGTTTTATTTATATTAATAATAAATTATAAACAACACCATAAATTTTTTATTCATCTAATTTTAACCTATTAAATAGGTAGATTGTGTGATGAGAGTAGGATAAACATCGAACATCGATGTTTTGAGTAGGATAAACATCGAACAGACAGATCTCCAAATGCATGCGGCAAGACTTATGCAACTTTAATACTGCTCGTATTAAAGAAGCGATCGAGCGGAACCAGGGCTCCAAAGTCTTTGCCAGAGATCTGTCTGCCAGAAAGAGCCAACTGTCAAAGCTGAAGACTGAGTGTGGCAGCATCGTTTCCGGGACACCTGAGATTTTGAGTGAGATTGAGAGGTTCTATGGGCAGCTGTACCCATCATCATTGGAGTCACACGCAAGTGTGAGTAACGATACAAGAGCAAGTCTTACCCGACACTATTCCGATGATATCCCGAACGTCAGTCTGAGCGAGATTAGAATGGCTCTCCAGCACATTAAAAACGGCAGGGCCTCAGTCATCATCATCATTACAGCCCTTCACAAGTCCACTGCTGAACATAGGCCTCCCCCAAGTAATGCCACAAAGCACGGTCCTGAGCCACCTGCATCCATCGACTTCCTGCATATCTTACCAGGTCGTCACTCCATCTAGTGGGGGGTCGCCCTACACTACGCCTACCGGTACGAGGCTGCCACTCGAGAACCTTTCTTCTCCATCGGTTATCGGTTCTTCGAGCTATATGGCCGGCCCATTGCCACTTCAGCTTACTAATCCGTTGGGCTACGTCGGTCACTCTGGTTTTACTGCGGATATCCTCATTTCTGAGTCTATCACGCAGAGAAACTTCGAGCATAGCCCTCTCCATAGCTCGCTGAGCGACCTTGAGCGTCCTCATACGGCCAGCAGTGAAGGACCACGTCTCAGATCCGTAAGTCATCACTGGCAACACGCACTGGTTATACAATTTAGTTTTCAGAGATTGAGGTATACCTGACGAGAAGATGTGTCGTAATTTCCCGAACGCTGCCCAGCCGAGTTGAATCCGTCGATTGACTTCTCGGTCGAAGTTGGACTTACCTAGTCGGACTATTTGTCCCAGGTAAACATACTCGTCAACAACTTCGAGCATAGTGCTCCCAACAACTACCGGCATAGGTGTGACATGGACATTAAACATGATCTTTGTTTTGTCCATGTTCATCTTAAGACCTATCCGTTGGGAGGCACTATTGAGGTCATTGAGCATAGTGCTTAAGTCCTCCAGCGATTCTGCCATAAGGACTATATCGTCGGCAAATCGAAGGTGAGTGATGTACTCGCCATTGATGTTAATACCGTATCCTTTCCAGTCCAGTAGCTTGAAAACGTCTTCAAAAGCAGCGGTGAAGAGTTTCGGGGATATAAAGTCACCCTGTCTTACACCTCTCTGCAGTTGGATAGGTTTCGAGCTCTGGTTCTGTACTCGGATAGCCATCGTAGCCCTACTGTACAAACACTTCAGCACTTCAATATACTGACAGTCAACTTGGCACCGCTGAAGGGACTGCAGCACCGCCCAAATTTCGACGGAATCAAAGGCTTTCTCATAGTCCACATACGCCAGGCAAAGTGGCAGATTGTACTCCTCGGTCTTCTGTACAATCTGCCGCAGGGTATGTATGTGGTCTATGGTACTGAAGCCTTTTCGGAAACTGGCTTGTTCGGGAGGCTGGAAGTCGTCGAGTCTGCGTGTGAGACGATTCGTAATGACTCTCGAAAACAGCACGTAGACGCGGCTTAGAAGGGAAATCGGTCTGTAGTTCTTCAAGAGTGCGTTGTCGCCTTTCTTAAAGAACAAGACCACCGCACTTCTGCTCCATGCCTCCGGAGTAGTGCCACCATGGAGGACGGAATTGAAGAGCTTCTGAAGGACTTCAAGTACCGGTGTTCCACCCGCTTTCAGAAGCTCCGCTGTAATTCCATCCTCGCCTGGGGCCCTGCTTTGCCATTTGCTGGGGGTCTGCCAGAAAGAGCCAACTGTCAAAGCTGAAGACTGAATGTGGCAGCATCGTTTCCGGGACACCTGAGATGTTGAGTGAGATTTAGAGGTTCTATGGGCAGCTGTACACATCATCGTTGCAGCCACACGCAAGTGTGAGTAACGATCCAAGAGCAAGTCTTATCCGACACTATTCCGATGATATCCCGGACGTCAGTCTAAGCGAGATTAGAATGGCTCTCCTGCACCTTAAAAACGGCTGGCAACACGCACTGGTTGTACACTTTAGTTTTCAGAGATTGAGGTATACCTAACGAGAAGATGTGTCGTAATTTCCCGAACGCTGCCCAGCCGAGTTGAATCCGTCGATTGACCTCTCGGTCGAAGTTGGATTTACCTAGTCGGACTATTTGTCCCAGGTAAACGTACTCGTCAACAACTTCGAGCATAATGGTCCCCACAACTACCGGCATAGGTGTGACAAGGACATTGAACATAATCTTTGTTTTGTCTATGTTCATCTTAAGACCTATCCGTTGGGAGACACCATTGAGGTCATTGAGCATAGTGCTAAGGTCCTCCAGCGATTCTGCCATAAAGACTATATCGTCGGCAAATCGAAGGTGAGTGATGTACTCGCCATTGATGTTAATACCGTATCCTTTCCAGTCCAGCAGCTTGAAAACGTCTTCCAACGCAGCGGTGAAGAGTTTCGGGGATATAACGTCACCCTGTCTTACACCTCTCTGCAGTTGGATAGGTTTCGAACTCTGGTTCTGTACTCGGATAGCCATCGTAGCCCTACTGTACAAGCACTTCAGCACCTCGATATACCGACAGTCAACTTGGCACCGCTGAAGGGACTACAGCACCGCCCAAATTTCGACGGAATCAAAGGCTTTCTCATAGTCCACATACGCCAGGCAAAGTGGCAAATTGTACTCTTCAGTCTTCTGTACAATCTGCCGCAGGGTATGTATGTGGTCTATGGTACTGAAGCCTTTTCGGAAACCGGCTTGTTCGGGAGGCTGGAAGTCGTCGAGTCTGCGTGCGAGACGATTCGTAATGACTCTCGAAAACAGCAAGTAGACGCGGCTCATAAGGGAAATCGGTCTGTAGTTCTTCAAGAGAGCGTTGTCGCCTTTCTTAAAGAACAAGACCACCGCACTTCTGCTCCACGCCTCTGGAGTAGTGCCACCATGGAGGACGGAATTGAAGAGCTTCTGAAGGACTTCCAGTACCGGTGTTCCACCCGCTTTCAGAAGCTCCGCTGTAATTCCATCCTCGCCTGGGGCCCTGCCGTTTTTAAGGTGCTGGAGAGCCATTCTAATCTCGCTTAGACTGACGTCCGGGATATCATCGGAATAGTGTCGGATAAGACTTGCTCTTGGATCGTTACTCACACTTGCGTGTGGCTGCAACGATGATGTGTACAGCTGCCCATAGAACCTCTAAATCTCACTCAACATCTCAGGTGTGTTTGGACTATGAGAAAGCCTTTGATTCCGTCGAAATTTGGGCGGTGCTACAGTCCCTTCAGCGGTGCCAAGTTGACTGTCGGTATATCGAGGTGCTGAAGTGTTTGTACAGTAGGGCTACGATGGCTATCCGAGTACAGAACAAGAGTTCGAAACCTATCCAACTGCAGAGAGGTGTAAGACAGGGTGACGTTATATCCCCGAAACTCTTCACCGCTGCGTTGGAAGACGTTTTCAAGCTGCTGGACTGGAAAGGATACGGTATTAACATCAATGGCGAGTACATCACTCACCTTCGATTTGCCGACGATATAGTCTTTATGGCAGAATCGCTGGAGGACTTAAGCACTATGCTCAATGACCTCAATGGTGTCTCCCAACGGATAGGTCTTAAGATGAACATGGACAAAACAAAGATTATGTTCAATGTCCTTGTCACACCTATGCCGGTAGTTGTGGGGACCATTATGCTCGAAGTTGTTGACGAGTACGTTTACCTGGGACAAATAGTCCGACTAGATAAGTCCAACTTCGACCGAGAGGTCAATCGACGGATTCAACTCGGCTGGGCAGCGTTTGGGAAATTACGACACATCTTCTCGTTAGGTATACCTCAATCTCTGAAAACTAAAGTGTACAACCAGTGCGTGTTGCCAGTGATGACTTACGGATCAGATACGTGGTCCTTCACTGCTGGCCGTATGAGGACGCTCAAGGTCGCTCAGCGAGCTATGGAGAGGGCTATGCTCGGAGTTTTTCTGCGTGATAGACTCAGAAATGAGGATATCCGCAGTAAAACCAGAGTGACCGACATAGCCCAACGGATTAGTAAGCTGAAGTGGCAATGGGCCGGCCATATAGCTCGAAAAACCGATAACCGATGGGGAATAATAATAATAATGATTTATTTGCAAGAAATATGGTAGTTACAGGATTAATAATTTGGTATGGTACAATCATATTTCGCCAGTGGCATGCAAATATATAATTTTATAATTGTCAGTCTAGTGCTATACAAATGTTTTATAGATATCTATGATTAATTACAATTTAGTGATAAACCTAGGAATAAAATGTCACAAGATAAATAACACACATATATATAGACGTTAACAATAAACAAGAAATAGTACAAAATTTGATCCAGTCTTAATACCAAAATAAAATAAAATAAAAAAATAAAAAATGTTTGTCATGTCAACAGTTATCAAGGCAAGTCAAGATTATATTAAAATATCACTTTGGTCTATAACAATAAAATTCATCTAGGGAATAAAAACTATTCTGAATAAGCCATTGTTTCAATGTTTTTTGAAAGAAGTTAAATGGCAGTTTTCGAATATCGCTGGGGAATTTATTATATACTCTTATACACATATTAGGACAGCTTTTCTGATAAAAGACAGTTTTACACTTTCGTAAATTTAATCTTGTAACATCTCTATGCGGAAATGTTTTATCTGTATAATTATCAATACATCTTTGAAATAAATGTGGATATTTTTTTACAAATGTTCCAATTTCATATACGTACATGCAACACAATGTCATAAGTTTTAACTGTTTAAAAAGTGGTTTACAAGAATCAAAAGGTCCACATCTACAAATCGCCCGTACACATTTCTTTTGGATGAGGAATGCTCTATTAAAAACCGTTGAATTGCCCCAGATCAATAAACCATACCGTAGCACGGACGCTACATATCCATGATAAGCTGTTATAGCAGCTTCTTTACTTGTTATATTGGTTAGTCTTTTAAGTGCATAAACGAATTTATCTAATTTATCACACATTAAGCTTATATGGCTTTTCCAACTACAGGTTCTACAGGTAAAGAAAGGTTCTCGAGTGGCTGCCTCGTACCGGTAGGCGTAGTGTAGGGCGACCTCCCACTAGATGGAGTGACGACCTGGTAAGACATGCAGGAAGTCGATGGATGCAGGTGGCTCAGGACCGTGCTTTGTGGCGTTACTTGGGGGAGGTACATGTTCAGCAGTGGACTTGTGAAGGGCTGTAATGATGATGAAACATCGAACATCGATGTTAAGGTATCGATACCAACATCGATGTCATCATTGATGTTTCCGCAACATCGAACATCCCTAGTGTCCGGCTTCAGGCACTGACAGTGACATTAGCAATATATTTCTTTTTTTGGTACTGGACTCGTACGGTTATATTTTTGCCAGTGTTAATTAAGAAGAAATTATCCTTTTAATAAATTATTTTAAACTTCTTCACAATATTATTCCGATACATCAAATTGAGAAGTTCTTGAAATATTTTGAAGACCACTTAACCCAACGGGCGATGAATGTCGACATTATCAAGTTCTTAGAGTACCTAAGTGGAGGAAATAACTTGATGTTTATAACAACATCGAAACACTTGTTTCATCGTCTCCATGCGCAGCCAGTTCACATTCTAAATTGCATAAATAAACAAATAATCAAACAATAAAACCATAGACTTAGAATATACTGGCGTATGATTTTATACGTGGTGTAGCCACGCTGCAGCTATATTATGGTTGTAGCATGAATGGGTCGGTTCGACCGGGGAAGGATATCACAGAATACCAGCGTAAAATTGCAGCTTAATACTGTTATGTTTCGTATGGTGAGTGTAGACTCTTTTTACTGGAAACGAGGCATCCCATCTTAGTCCTCATGACTGACAACCACTGACCTCTATATATACAAGTACGCTGGGCTGGCTGTACATCGAGACATGATGAGGCAATTTGATTTGCGCCATTTTGGCGCTGACAGCAGAAGTGCACGTACACGGACTAATAACAGAGATAATACAGTGCGACAAAATATATCGATAAAAATTCTATACCCTACCGATATCTAAATAAATAGAATGGAATCTATGGATAGATGGACTCTACCCATAACGTCTGGGCCTGCTGAACATTGGCTTCCCCCAAGGAATGCCACAAAGCACGGTCCTGAGCCACCTGCACCCATAAACTTCCTGTATGTCTAACCAGGTTTTCACTCCATCTAGTGGGGGAACTTCCGACACTTCAACTGCCGGTACGAGGCTGCCATTCGAGAACCTTTTTTCCCCATCGGTTATCGGTTCTTTAAGCTATATGGCCGGTCAATTGTCACTCCAGCTTACTAATCCGTTGGGCGATATCGGTCACTCTGGTTCTACTGCCGATATCCTCATTCCTAAGTCTGTCCACTCTAACGTCCACTCCGCGCTGGTAACGATGCTTCAAACGTCCGACTACTCGCTGCCTCAAGCCGCAGGAATCTATCTCTGCTGCTCGGTATGCTCGGTAACAAAAACCTTTGTAACAGCTAAAATATAATAGCTATAAAAAAGATAAAAATATTGAAAAATAGCTAAACGTTTATAGATTGAACTTATCTATTTGGAAAATTGATAATGATAATCTATTATACTTAAAATAAGGTTTAATATCATTTCCCGAGTGAAAAATAAAAAAACTTTGCATAAATATGTTTTGTAAGCATTAAATATAGTAATTTTTACCAACAAAACACTTGATTTGATTTGTTTAGCTATTTCTAAGTAGATAAACAAATCAAATCAAAATACATTCTCCTTGCAATTTCGCGGCGGCCTCTTGACAATTGCCGAGTCGTCGCGCGTCGTTCAAATTGAAGAATATGGCCGTCCGTTTAAGGCTTTCTATACACGATAAGGTTGAATTAAATACGAATAAGTGATAAAATATTTTAATGATTTATAATTTTGGCTTAAAACGATAAAATTAAAAAACGATTTGCTAAATAGTCGTCCCCGAAGAAAAAAACGTATTAAACAAAGTAAATTTTATAGGACTTATATCCAAAAAAAATGTACGTCAAGAAATAGTTAAGAAATGGTATTGTCAAGAAATGTTAGGAAATTGTAAATGTAAAGGTGTGTTTGGAATAGTAAAAAAATATTTGAAAATCAGTCATCAGTATTTTACTCACGAATTACTTTGGTATCTTACTAGTATTACAAATCAAACTCGTAACATCTAGTATACTGTTTAAGTTACAACATTAAACAAAAAAAAACTCTTCTAGACAAAACAAAAAATAACATTCCTTGCATTTGTTTTAACATGTACTCATTACAACAATGTTATTACTTATATAGAACAATCTGAAGTAAAGCATCAGAAAGTAAAGCTTTAACTCTAAGAATCATCATAATATTAACATAACAGGTTCATTACTTCCAGAAAATATTAACAATTAAAGTTATTTTGATCATGCTTCATTAATATCTATAGCTCGCCTAAAAATATAATTTTCATTTTCTTTTAAGGCAAAAATTCAATAATGTCTTTAAAATCTATTAGAGGTATCGTCCTCAACAATTCGAAACACATTTTTACTTTTTTTTTGATTTCAGTCCTTTTACAACTATGCTGTCTCCATAAATATCCTCGATTAAACATACATATCTGTAAATTTTCGTTAAATGTTTTGAATAAAATTTTGTAAGAATAAAATTTCCAATCTTAGGAATTTCAGCATCTTTGGAAACGGCATCAACTACATTCTTGTTTGCTTATATTATAAATTGTCCAGTTTTTTCGTCTAGGACATTGACCACCTCAATATCACGTAATATTTTTATATTTGTAAGTTACAGTTTGATTCATGAAGTCTAAGTCTTTTATTCTCTTTTTCATTGTTTGTTCTGGAAATAGTATTTTTCTTTCTTCCATTTCTGTTATCTCTCTGTCCACGAACATATTCTTCTTACGAGTACTTTTTTGTTCTGTCTTAAGCTTTTCCTTATTATCATGAACCTCCGTACATTTTCTTTCATCTTCACTGCTTAGATCTTCACTTATCTCATATCCTTCACATTCACTGGTTTCAGCATAAGTTACATCAGAGTCCACTTCTGTGTCTGTAGAGTCCGTATTTCTCTTTCTTTTGCCTGAATTATTCCTGTTTTCAGGGTCCTTTGCTGGTCGTTTTTAGTAACGGTTTCCTTTTTAAGAATCAGTTGGTGTTTTCTCATATTATAACATTTGCAAAGCCCCCTATTTTCAGATTCGCAATAACAACTTACATCCCTATAAAAAATCGACCCATCACAGTTATGTGTAATTATCTGATGAACTTGAATCGTTCCTGTCAGAGGTATTAGGTTATCAGGTATTGTTTTTTGGATAGCGGTTATATATTTTTCCGAGACATAAAATATTTTTACTTCAGTTTCTTGCTTTTTCAGTAGATCGTACGCAGCTTCTGCAGATGGTATATCATGTTTGTAAGCAACCAATTGGTCTAGCTTCCTTTTAACGGCACCACCTACGCCGTCTGCAGGGCCTTTGCCATGCGCAGCTTCGAAAAAGGACCAAGTACCGTAATCAAAGATGCTTTCACCAATAATTTTGTTAAATAAATAAAAGTTTCTTTTCTGACGATACTGGGTCGAAGGTCCATCGGAGAAAAAGTGAATGACTCGTGCCATTTGACATCTTTCCTTGGCGTATTCAATGATCGGTTTCAAATGAGCCCAAATCGCACCAGGATCATGAGAAAGCGATGGCGATATGGTACAAAATGAGATAGGACTGTTTCCTTGCTAATAAATCACCCCTGTGTGTAAAGTAAATTGATTTTTGCTTGCGCCAAAATGAGCAGATTGTATTTCTTCAGACATTTTGCACGTGAAATTTTCTGAGAAATCACAAATTATAATAATCTCATCTTCTTTTATCGTTTCTCTGCACACTTTGAAAGCTGAAGCTTGAGTTACTATGTTAAAATAGTGACGCTTGAAGACATGCAGTTCTTCTTTGAAAATTTTTACTAAAGTTTCTAAAGTTCCAGTAATTTCATTTTTTGTATATCTCTTGGTGACAATAGTCTTTGAACATCCCGGTTTGCCTTTGACATATTCATGATTTTTCATTTTTTTTAATCCATTGGTACCAACGTATTTCCTTTTCGTCATTAATTTCAGTGCTCATTTCAGGCATTTTGTCTTTACAAAACTCACTAGAAGAATACATGCAGATTTTGGAATTACAGTCACAAGCAACTTCCTTCACAAGCTGTGACAGCGAGTTGGTTGTCAGAATTCCTAAAGCTTTTAGTTTATCTGCTTTAAATTGTAAATTTGTATGTTTTGTGCACAGGCAAGTGTTTCTGTCATTCACATTAGGGCTTATAACATAAAACGGCTTATATCGCTCAAAAGTTGTTCGAGATGCTTTTCCTCCTTCTGATTGATATTTTTGTATAAATTGTCCATGGTATCTGTCAAAAAGCGTTTCTGCATTTTTATCTTATTCCGAGTCCTGATTTCACTTCGCCCTGCTGTAGAGCGGCTTATGTCACCTCGAAGGAAAAAATTCTTAATCTCTTGTTCTAATATTCTGTTTTTTGGGTTTTTAGACCCGTGACGATTCCTTATCCTTCCCTTGAGACCTAACTTCAGTGAAAAATTGGATTTCATGCGATACTTTTTGGTAACCTCGTAATCAGCAATGTTTTTTATTTGCGCTTTTGATACATTTGTGTTAGTATTCTTGTATTGTGATTCAAGAGAATTTGATAATACATTCAGCTCGAAAATTTTCTTCTTTATTTTATTTTTATCGATATCTGGGATTGGTGATGACAAAAAATCCATAAAAGAGATAGTTTTGCTTAACGGAGTAGCGACTGGTGTCCTTTCTGTTTGCACATTATTGGTATATCCTTCGTCATAAGTTGAAAACGGTTCGCTCAATACTTGCATATCCTTTGAATCTGTTTCATCATTAACTAATTTGTTTAATTGTTCATTCTTTTTCTTACAACGGTATAATTTCTTTTGAAGAGCAATTAAGTTCTTTGACCTTTTTACGAAGTTCTTCATTCTCTATTTTTAATTTACTTCTGTATAAAGCGGCTAGAATTTCTCTCCTTTTTTTAGTTTTTCCTCATTCTGTTTTTGTAAAAATTCCTGTTTCTTATCTTTTCTTTTTTTATTTGCCTCACGCCATTTTTTTCTTTGAATAGTTTTTTCTTCCTCTGATAAATTTGCAATTTTCTTTTGTCGCTGTTTTATTTTATCAAGATGTTTCTTTCGCTTTTCTTCATACTTCTCCGGTTGCTCTATTTTTAACCGTTCTAAATACCGTTTTTGGCGTTCTGCGCCAGTTAACTGCATCTAAAATTACAAAAAAATCAGTATAACAAAATAAAAATAAACAAATAAATCAGTATAATAAATAAAGTAGCTCGTTAATTATTTTTTATTTTTGATATAAAATAAAGAAATATTATGTTTTATTTTTGTGGCGTTTTTTTTACATATATTCACAAAATAAATGAATAAACATTTTTGCTAAACATTTGAAAATGATGCAATACAGATACAATGATAGAAAACATATATTGACACAAAACAGTAGAAAAAATATCATAATTATTTTCATTTTTGCCATGTGAACTCGGCCTAACCATGTTTTACAATTTACTGACGTCAGGAAGTCATGAAATTGTGTCAAGAAATTGAGGTGCCATACATATTTATTTATCTATGGGTGCCATAATCTAACTTTTCTTATAGTTTTATAGATTGTTAAATTATTAACTTCGGCAGGATATTATCTCATGAATTAGTTTTTTACGTATGTAATTTTCAATTGGTGTAGCTTGTTTAGGTCAGCAGAATAAAAGCACATCATTGGTAAAACGATTTTTAAAAGTTGCAATAAATTTAGGACACTTATTTTTTTCGTAAATTATGCGATTTTGATGAAATGAAATTGTATTTTTGGCTAGTATTGTTAAAAAATTGCTCATTTTACAAATGAATTGTTTAGTTTAGTATATTGTTAGACAATTTGGACAATATTCAATATTATTTTTGCAAAATAAAATCGAAAAATTTACTAGGACACATAAAGGAGAGTACCATATGAAAATATGTACAACTTTTTTGGATATGACTCATTAGAAGAAATAAAAAATTCGTAATGTGTTGCATTAGTTCTGAGGAATAAATTGTTGACTTTTGAAATAATTAGAACAAAAAAAATATCACAAAAGGTAAATAACCCAAAACACAAACACATTAAAACTTAAAATACAGTAAAAGTGTGCAAATACGATTTTCGAAACACGAAACAAGTGTGAAAATGAATCAACACAATCAATCTATTTACAAAAAAAAAAACAAGTGATTACATCAAGCAGTATTAAATATTGAAACACACTTCCTCGTTTCGAGAGGCCCTTATTTATAACTTTTGTGGTAACGTCCCTGGATACCGCACTAGCTATACGAAAAAATCTGAAGACCACAATGATATTAATTGTGAATCCTTTGACATTTTAATATATTTTTACCTAAAAAGTGTATGAGTATGTTTATTAGAAATTAAATTACTATTACTTCACTGAATAACACGTAAATTAATCATAAACAAGACGACTAGAGACTGTGAATTACAAAGACGTCATTTTTTGGTAACAACAATATTTTTAAGTTCAAATTAGAGCCGATTTTGTACGTGAAACTTTGTCGCCTAAGTATTATCACAAAGTACAAATTCTAAAGTTCATTTTGATGTACAATAATCTACAATTAAGTAAAAAAAAACGAAATACGACATAATCACTGGTGTTTCGAAACACTTTCATGACAATTCGACTGAATTTGTTATTTTTAATTCTGTGCACCCAAACACTAAACACTGCCCTCTTCTGTTATTTCTAGTGAAATATTTCATAGATAATCATTTTTGTCAAGGACAATGTTCTTTTATTTCGGCATTTTTAAACTAGATGGCAATATTTACAACGTGTCGTTTTGGATAGTATACTATACCGGACGGACCACGGCATATTTTGTTTGGCTACTATACTCTCCACGGACGTGGTAATGGTTATCCTCCTAAGCTTTCCAGCTTCGGCAGTGCCATGTGTTCTAGGGGGCTTGGCATATCGACACTTAATTGCCTTTTTCGGTGGATGTTGCGCAAGAGAAAGTTGCCAAAAACCGTGAATGTAAACGATGGCCAGAATTTATAAATAAGAAATAAACTAAAGTAGGGCCACAACGAAGTTACAGCACAAATTAAATCTTGAGACTCGAGAGAGAATAAAATCTCTAGACTCGCACTCACTAAAACCTCATGGGGTTCTACCTCCTCCGCAAATTGACAGGGCCACGGAAACGCTTTCATGGACACCCGCGGCCCCTCCGGCGCCAGCCACTCAATGGCAGCCCCTCCTTAGTTGCTGATTTCTTCCCCCGTTTATCTTCTCAGATAAGGCGCACCAAAAATACAAGGCACACTGCCCTTCACGGCCTCTGACTCCACCTGCACTACGGACTCCCTGAGCCCGATATGTGAATGGAACCAGGAAAAAACGAGCACTTGGAAGCAACAAGAGGTGCAGCCTCACCAAAGTCGCGAAGGATAGCCGAGTGGCATCGCATCGCCAATCGCCATACCAAGACTCCTCTTCCCGGACGATTTCGCCTTGACTACAGCGAGAGGAATCTCCTCTAGCCACAGCCCACTAACACACATCCAACGTGACCTTTCAATACTTGGCTATGGCCCTTGAGTTTATGGAAAAATGAGGAAAGAAGAAATAAAAAAAAAAAACATTCAAATTTAATAATCTAATACTTTTATACCAGTAAAATATTGTCGGAATACTGCACTTTTCCAAAGTGGTGCAGTTCTCATGTCTAATAAAACAGTCGTCTGTGAAATGTTCAGAACAAATATGATCATTTTGTTTCGGACGCCAATTCACAATATTTATGCTTTTAAGCCATAATTTAGTTGGAAACCTAATAAACATTTGATAATCATCTGTTTTTGGCGACTTTGTTAGTTAACTTATGTGAACAGAACAGAACAGAATAGAAACTTTTTTATTCAATGTACATTATAACAATACTTTTTGAAAGTTACTTTTTTCATTTACCACTGGTTCGCAAAAAAAAACCTCTGTCCTGGGAAGAACGATCAAGAAACCCAGCGGGACTATTTTTTTTCCAATAATAGCTTACAATCATGTTTACAATTAACAACACAACACAAATTAGAAATAGCTTGGTAGCGATCACTCTTCCCAGGGGTTATTATCATCCATAAATTCCTTAATATTGTAATAACCCTTTTTATACAAACTTAGTTTAATAACATTTATGAACTTTGTGTATGACAAATTTTGTATATTATCTGGGATTTTGTTGTAAAAGCGTATACATCGCCCCAAGAATGAATTACTGACTCGGTGGAGTCGAGTAACTGGTACTACTAGCTTGTCTCTGCTCCTAGTATTTACAGAATGAATATCACTTATTTTCGCAAAACTACTTTTATTTTTGTGTACGTACATATTATTTTCATAAATGTCTTGAGAGGCCAGATTTTATATAATAATTTCCTTAAATTTTTGTCTCAGTGACTCTTTTGATTATAAATTATATATTGCTCTAATGGCCCTCTTCTGTAAAATAATGTTACGCGCTCCAATGCCTCAAATCGGCGCACTAGCGCCATCTAGTCTCGAACCGAAGAACTAAACTTCTTGAAGGTTAAAACTCGAACTCTCGGTACCTTGCGCGTGTTTACTTGAACATTCTGGATATTTTGCTAATCTATATAAGTAGGCACTGCAAGATGCGATCGGGCAGAGTTGATTTGAAGAAACAAGCGAAGCTTCGGAGCGGAATTAAGTGAATTAGTGTGTTTAATTATTAGTGTTTTTAACTTTAGTTTGTGTAAAGTAAATTAAAGTGTTAATTTAGGTAATTTTATCGGCAATTTTTATTGTCACGAACCCTAAGCTCGTAACAATTGGTGTCAGAAGTGGGATAAAATAATGCCGATTATACCTAAGGAGGAAACGGAGGGTGTCCGTACCCGAAGTCAACGCCAGCAGGAGACGGACCAACGAAGATTTGGTGGTGCAACGCCGCAGACGTCGGAGGGCCAGCCGCCGGCAACGGAGGCCGGTCCGTCAGTAGCTCCTGCATCTGCAGCACCTGATTTAGGCGCTCTGATGGTGATGCTGCAGGAACAGGCTCGTCGGTTCGAAGAGCAGCTGAAGCGCGGACAAGAGGAACAGGTCCGTCGTTTGGAAGAGCAGCTGCGGGGCGGACAAGAGGAACAGGCCCGTCGGTTGGAAGAGCAGATGCTCCTCATGAAGGACCTTCACGCTACCTTCGGGAAGGAGATCAGGGAGGTGAAGGATAAGGTTGCTCAACATGACAACCGCCTGTTGGAGGCCGAAACCCGAATCGACCAAGTAAACAATCGGGTTGACAACGTAATGGCTGACGTGAAGAAAACGCTGGACGACCTCAAACTTGGGGATGGAACAACAGCTCCCGAAGTAGCCACAACACCTTCGCTACGTGGATTCAAAGTGCCGCCGTTCGACGGGACTTCTTCCTGGTCAGCCTACAAAATCCAGTTCGAGGCTGTTATGAAGGCGAACGGCTGGAATAAAAGTCAGACCATGACTGCTCTCACACTAGGCCTGCGCGACCAGGCCTTAACAGTTCTGGAAGCTCTCGGTGAGGAAGTGACTTATGAGCAACTCCTTGAGGCATTGGAGGCGAGATATGGTGACGCTCACCTGGAACACGTCTTTCGTGCGCAGCTTAAAGATCGTGTGCAGCGCATCAACGAAAACCTGCAGCAGTGGGCTCTAGAAGTGGAGAAGCTGGTGCGAAAAGCATACCGGTCTGTACCTGCGCTCATTGAAGGGAACCTGGTGCAGACATTCATCGACGGCATCCGCGACCTGGAAGTCAGAGCTGCTGTGAGGCTCGAGCACCACGAGACGCTTAAGGACGCCGTGGCCCATGCACTGGAAGTGGAAGCCGTGCGGCAGGATCATCGTTTCCATCGCGTCAGGGAGGTTGTAGCAGCTACAGTTCGCGACCGCAACAGAGGATACAGCCCTAGGTGCTATGGCTGTGGGGAAAAGGGCCATCTTCGAATCAGCTGCCCTAAGCGAACCGTGGAAAGGAGAGTTGAACGATCTCGAGAGGGTAGTGCAGCTAACGACACTGCCTGGCGGCGACAGGATCATCGTTCACCTTACGCTAGGGAGGTTACAGCAGTTACGGTTCGCGACCACAATAAAAGATACAGCCCTAGGTGCTATGGCTGTGGGGAAAGGGGCCATCTTCGGTCCAGCTGCCCTGAGCACACCCTACGAAGGGAAGGTGAACGGTCTCAGAAAGGAAGTGCGGCTAACAGCACCGCCCAGCAGCAGCAGGAATACGACTTTACTATCAGACACTGCAGCGGGAAATCTCACGGCAACGCAGATGCATTGTCAAGAAGACCTTGTCCTGAAGATTGCAACCATTGTAGTAGGCAAGAGAGTAAGGAAGTGGTATCCGTGAGGATGCTCAGGGCAGACCACCTCAGCAACGAGTGGAAGGACAGCTTACAACGTGCACAGCAGGAAGATCCGGACATCAAGCCCATCCTGGAATGGATGAAGGCCAGTGCTCCCAAGCCCAAGTGGAGCGACGTCTCAGCGATGAGTTCAACCACTAAAAGCTATTGGGCCCAGTGGGACAGCTTGCTGCTTCAGGATGGAGTTCTGTGCCGTAAATGGGAAAATGTTCGGGGAGACAGCTGTCATTTACAAATGGTTGTCCCTAAAGCTAAAGTACCGGATGTTCTACAGCTGTACCATAATGATTATTCAGGAGGCCATCTGGGAGTTAAACGAACTCTACTGAAGATCCGAGAACGGTTTTACTGGGTCCACTGTCGAAACGATGTCGAGGACTGGTGTCGCAAATGTACAAGTTGTGCGGCCGTGCGGGGACCTCGGACACGTAGTAGAGGAGCACCGAAATTGTACAATGTTGGTGCACCACGGGATAGGACAGCCCTTGACATTGCGGAGGCGTTACAGAAAGGCGCAAGAGGGACTCCTAAGATCTTCCATGTGGATCGCCTAGCGCGTTATTATGGGACCGATAATGCTCGGGACGAGCATGTCTTAGGAGGGGGCAGTGTTACGCGCTCCAATGCCTCAAATCGGCGCACTAGCGCCATCTAGTCTCGAACCGAAGAACTAAACTTCTTGAAGGTTAAAACTCGAACTCTCGGTACCTTGCGCGTGTTTACTTGAACATTCTGGATATTTTGCTAATTTATATAAGTAGACACTGCAAGATGCGATCGGGCAGAGTTGATTTGACGAAACAAGCGAAGCTTCGGAGCGGAATTAAGTGAATTAGTGTGTTTAATTATTAGTGTTTTTAACTTTAGTTTGTGTAAAGTAAATTAAAGTGTTAATTTAGGTAATTTTATCGGCAATTTTTATTGTCACGAACCCTAAGCTCGTAACAATAATATAATTTCAGTGTCAGTCGCGTGTCCCCATAGCAAAACACCATACCACATAATGCTATGGAAATAACTAAAGTAAACTAATCTAGCTGTTTCAACACTGGTAAGATTTCTAATCTTTTTTACAGCATATGCTGCAGAACTAAGTCTGCTAGCTAATTTTGATATATGGGGGAGCCATTGAAGCTTTGCGTCCAGTGTGATTTCAAGAAAAATGGTGGTATCAACAAGACTCAGTTTCTCCCCATTTAAAATTACATTAGTAATGATATGTTTAACATTAGGAGTTACGAATTTCATACATTTAATTTTAATTCCATTCAAATGCAAATTATTAACATTAAACCAATTAACTAACTTAGTTATAGCATTATTTACTTCGTCGTAATTTAAAAACTGTCGTTTCAATTTGAAAATTAATGAAGTAAAAAAAAGTATCATCAGCAATTAATACTACATCATGGTTATCCCCTACTATGTAAGGTAAGTCATTACATTGCCTGGATTAAACCACTAAGTCACTGAATTCTTCTCCTGCCGTCGCCGAATCATTACTTAAACAAAATGTAAATGTGTGTACAAAGAATTTTACATTTCATAAAGTGTCATCAAAAGATATTGTAAAATATTTTAAGACTATTGATATTAAGAGAACCGCCGATCTGTAGGGGATTTCCGTTAAAGTTATTGCGTCTATAATATATATAATCGCACCTCAACTATCTATTATTTTTAATACTAGTATCGAATCTGGTGTGTTTCCCGATTTAATGAAGCATAGTAAAGTAATACCTTTATTTAAATCTGGTAGTACATTCATCATCATCATCATTACAGCCCTTCACAAGTCCACTGCTGAACATAGGCCTCCCCCAAGTAATGCCACAAAGCACGGTCCTGAGCCACCTGCATCTATCGACTTCCTGCATGTCTTACCCGGTCGTCACTCCATCTAGTGGGGGGTCGCCCTACACTACGCCTACCGGTACGAGGCTGCCACTCGAGAACCTTTCTTCCCCATCGGTTATCGGTTCTTCGAGCTATATGGCCGGCCCATTGCCACTTCAGCTTACTAATCCGTTAGGCTATTTTATATCCGTTAGGCGTTTCGTTTCGCGTGTAACTGTATAGTTGGTGGTGATATTTATGCAAACAATCACAGTAGCCGAATAAAAATAGCCAGTTACAAAAATCACTAGTTTTGAAACAGGTGACGCCGATCAAGTCACTGGTTTCGTTACGTTTCATGAAAATGACGTAATGACCCATGTCTAGTAGGCGGTATGGAGTGTAGAGGTAAGGAGTACAGGCTCTGTATAAACAAGGTTCCGTAGGAAACCGCTGAATAAAGGCGGCGCCACTGTAGTTACAGTCTAAATTTTAAAGAACTTTTTATATTTTTTTTATTGCACAGACATTCACCATAATTCTGTATACTATAATTATTTTATTGCTTTCAAAATTTTTATTTTTAAAACCACTCTCAACCTATTTTACAGCGATTTATCATACCCTGTAGCTACTCGAGCGCTGTTGTGGAGAGTTTTTGAACAGTTATTTACTGCTTACAGATGGACACATTTTCAACTGTTCTCCTATGGGAGATTGTTCTCCTTACCTCCATGGTCACTGGGAGGACCGTAGACAGAGAAACCTATAGACAAATTGACGCCTTTTTTTGCATTCGCACACGAAAAAGATAGATTTATGCATACGTCTTGCATAGAAATGAGATAGAGCGGTGTGATTGTTTGTCCCTTTCTCCGTGCTGGTTTTTTTGTTTAGCAAACTGTAGAGTTTTTTTTTAACAGCTTTAGCCAGCCAACTTTAACAGCGTAGTGATTTAAGGAGTTTACAAGTTGGTTTAAGTGAGAAAAAAGTGTTTTGTGAGCTTAAGATTGGTGAATCTTGTTCAGTTCAGTTCTTAGAACAATTAAAATTTGTATCTAAATGTGTTTAAAAGTCATAAAGATTATTGTATAACCTAAAAATTCGTTATCGTCCTTTCTCACTCGAGGCCACGCCGATCATTAGTCTATAGGTTTCTCTCTTCTTCTAGGGAGGACTGAGATGTCCAGATGTCATAGTTAACCATAAACTATAGTTTAACCAAGTTAAGATTATTTTTTTTTAATTTTTGTTCCGATCTATGCAGTATGAACTTATAGTATCTTGAAGTCTTGCAGTTGTATGCATGGGTTGGGATTTAATTTTATTAACTATTGAAATTAGGATGTTTTTTGATTTTAATAGCCTCGCGAATCATCCTTGAAAGAAATCCGTGTTCTTTAGCGAGGGTTTGTAGTCTATCAAATCCGATGTAGTGATGGGGATGATCTTGTACGTGTTCACAGACTGCAGACTTCCCGGAGCGTCGATTCTTCACTAATTGATCTTTTAGTTAGTTCTATATAATAGCGACCACATTCACAATCAAGCTTGTACTCTCCTGCATCTTGCAGAGTGACGTTACCCATGACTGATAGTAAAAACTGACCAATTTTCTTCGGTGGCTTGAAGTATGTTTTAATGGACGCGCTTGAAGATGTAGCCAATCTTGTCAGTGACTCATTTAACATATGGCAGTACAGCAGGTACATGCTCGACTGTGGCCGGCTTCACTCGTTCACTATGACGTAGGAGAGGGACTCGAAGCTTGTTTTTCATGCAAAACTTGCTTGACGTGTTGGAGCTCGGCAGCCAGCTGTTTACTATTACAGATGCCTCGTGCTCTCTGAGACAAAGAGTTACCCACGGTAGCTAACTGTGAAGGATGGCGGTGGAAATCACCGTTTAAATATCTATCCGTATGGGTCTTTTTTATATACACAGTGTGGCTCAAGGTGTTATCGGGATTCCGAATTACTAACAAATCTAGAAAAGCTAAAGAATTGTTTGCCTCTAACTCCATTGTGAACTGAATTTTAGAATTTATAGAGTTAAGATGGTCTCAATCCTTCATCCATCTAATCTGTCAAAGTCATTATTGAAAATATTATAACATATTTTTACAGTTCAAAAATAATAATAATGTTATTATTATTACTTTTTGAACCGTAATTATAAACGTCAATTCTCCATCCATCTGGGGTATGTTCCGAAATACAACGCAGTGTACTGTCCAATGCAAATGACGTATCATTTGACACTTTATTGTACTAGCGTGCCACCGCCGTATTGTGTCGGATATCCGGCCATAATAAAACAATTTTTAATTGTGTGTTTGCAGAATGAAGCATGCCAGAATTTGTTTCTATTTATTCAAATACAAAAAAATATAGAATAATTGATAGTATATCCATTAGGAGGATATAATGATTTTTGGAGCACAAAATGACAAAATAATCGCCAACACTTTTCTAAATGGCGCAAAAGTATGACGTCATATACTGTCCAATGTTTTGGAACGAATCACCAGTATAGCGTCGATTCATGACGTCATTTGCATTGGACAGTACACTGCGTTGTGTTTCGGAACATACCCCTGATCTATCAAAGTTAAATGTCAAATGTCTATGCTAAAAAAAACCATTTCGTATACAGTATACACAAATGTTTGTAGTCTCAGAATTCATGTCATGTAGTATTAAATAAACCTGAATTTATTAAAACTACGCAAAATGAATTTTGGCGGTACATTAAGGATAAATAAATTCGCATGTTTTACGTTGGCGTTTATTTTGTTTCTCATAATATATTGGCGTTCGGGTGGGTCACCTTATCCGGCGGACAAGAATGATTTAATTAATTTAAAAACATTGCTCAAAGCAGCAATTCACGCTGCTGAATTAGGTGGTACAAAAGTAGCCGAGGGTATAAAACACGACTTGGACATTAAAAGTAAAGGGAAAACTAAAGAAGGTGTTAATGATCCTGTCACAGTTGCGGACTATGCTTCCCATTGTGCAATGTATTACGGCCTAAGAAACACATTTCCGAAATTGATGGTTGTGTCAGAGGAACATTCTAAGAACGATCCTAAATGCGAAGGTCAAAAACCATTCGAAACTGATGCAGTACTAAGTAATAATAGGGTAATAGAATATATGAATGATGAACTTGTCTTTGCAAAAGATATTACGATATGGATTGATCCCTTAGATGCAACTAAAGAGTATACAGGTGGTTATGAATTTTTCGATGATTTTGTATTTGTTTAGAACTAACGCACAACTTCATCCATGTGGAACTTAAAAAAATACACCTTCTGATCTAATATAGTGGTCTTAGGACAAGTAGCTTATCTAAAAACCACTATACTCTGTTTTTTTGTTATTATGATAACTACAATAATTTAAAAATTGAAGATCTATTCGCTTATATAGGGTTGTTTCACAGTAACCGAATTTGAAAAAACATTCTTGCCCATAAATCCTATTCAATTTGGGATAATTTCAAATAAAAGTAGAAGCGTTAATGACTCATATTTTCAAAAACTACAATAACTATATCATCATTTATATATGTGAACTTAAGTTTAAAATTTGGCCGCTCTTTGAAAAATAACCTTGTATATGGTAGAGCCACGCTGCAGCTATAATATGGTTGTAGTACAAATAGGTTAGCTCAACTAAGGAAGTTCATGCTCTCACAGAATACCGACCATAGCAGCTGCTGCTGTGTTTCATATGTGAGTGAAATGGAGACATGTTTAACTGGAGGCATTCCATTTTAGTGCCTATAAAAATTAAACATAATAAATTGCTATGTACATTGTATTTTTAATTATGACAAATCAATGCTCCATCTTTTTTATATTCATTTTGAATTAAAACTTTAAGATGGAAGATAAAGTAAGAATCTTTTTTTTTAAATTACTAACATAAAAAAGTTTTGTTCAAAACTTGTTTATAATTTAGTTTATGAGTTAATTATGAAAAACTATTTGTTTATCAGATTTTTGGTTTCTGAAAGAATTTCTCTATTAAAAATAGTTCTTCATGCCTTAGTGGCTTGTAAATGACATCCCGAGCTTAAAAGCCAGTTATTTTGATATTACAAACATATTACACTTCAATTTTATATACTCAATAACTATTGCATTCCATAGGTTACACAAGGTGTTACATAGTTTTATGGTATCTATAGACCCTCATGGGCACAGCAATATTATGAAGGAGGAACATTTATTTTGTTTTTTTTTTTGTTATTATTGTTAAATAATTATTTAATATTAACGTTCATTATATTATATAAACATACACACATTGAATTTGTACACACAATAAATGTGTACACATAATGATTTGTTACTTTGATGTATATACAATTGTTTTTTTTCTTCATTTATATTGTTGTTAGAATGTATTTTATTTCGGAATTATAAAAAAAGTTTTTATAGGATAAGTGTGACAAACAAACACACAGACCACCTTATGTTAAGTAGTTGCTGTGGCCCATAGATAACTAAATCAATCTTTGACTGTGTATTAAAATGCAGATGTGTTGTAACCCTCAAGGACTAAGATATAATGTCTCATTTCCAGTCTTTTACTGGGTCTCCGGTTCTTACCATACGAAACATATCAATGTTAAGCTGGTATTCTGTAAGAGTGTGATCCTTCCCCGGTCGAGCAGACCCATTTGTGCTACAATTATATTACTAATATAGCTGCAGCATGGCTCTGTCACGTCCAAATTTACTTCTTTTTGATTTTCCATAAGTGAGACTTGTATGTTAACCTAACATAGTGAAATTTATTTTGTATAATCAAAGTATAATTTAATTACAGAGGGCCTTTATCAGTATGTGACTACTATGGTATGTGTGGCATATAAGGGTATACCGATAATTGGAGTAATTCATTATCCGTTCCCCTCACAAAATCCTCAGACTTACTGGGGTTGGATCGCAAAGAAAACTTCAAGCAATGTGGCTAATGTTGTTCATGTGAGTACATATTGAATTTGTAGTTGGTATAACATTTTCAGTTTTTAATGCCCCTACATTTGGTTATGGAGCGGGTATGCCTCAATTGTCAAACTTGGCAGACACATTGGTAATTGCAGTGCCAGATGCCTTGGTACCTTACACGCTGCTTGTTGCCTGGGTAATTCAATTCTAACACAAATGGCACTGTCATCACAAGGTTACTACTGTACTACAGCCTATCACAAGTAGCTGAACCATAGACTTCCTCTATAGCTTGTCATAAAGTGCAGCCATGAACTCGTTTCCATTGGTTATCAGTTATTCAAGCTATATGGATGGCCTATTCCAATTTCACCTTACTGATCCACTGGACTCTGTCAGTTATTCTTATTCTTTTGTGGATATCCATCCACCTCACGGCGCTATCACACAGAGAAATTTCGAGCATAGCACTTTCCATTGTAGGCCGACTAATTTTGAGCACCCTCATACTGCCAGCGGTAAAAGGCTATGTTTCAGTTTCACAAGTCACCATTGGCAACGTGCACTGGTTGTACACTCTCGTTTTAAGATTGTGAGGAATATCGGACAAGAGCATTTGTCGCTATTTCTTGAATGCCAGCCAGTCTAGTTGGATTCGTAGTTGACCTCTTTGTCGAAGTTGGACTTACTTAATCCATACCAAAAATTCGGTGTGGAGGATTTCGGTGGTGGAGATTCAGTCAGTTGTTATATAGAATGCAATATAATATTTGAATAATAATAATACTTGCCCTCTATAAGAAATCTAGAATACAAATGTGAGTATGATTTACGAAGAGATATTAAATTAGTAATTTATTCTGAATATATTTTTTAAAGCACAAATGTGTAATATAAATATCAATATCGTTAAAATTGTTATATGATTTCACTAGGTGTCTCAATGGGGAACGAAGGCCAGCAGACCAGAACAACTTAGTAAGACAGATTTTTGTCATAAATAGTTTGTGCTAATATTTCTCATGAATTCGTTACGAACCATTTGGAATGTGATAGAATATCTGATTAATGTAGTCTGTAAAGTGTATTGAATTCGCATTCTGCAAGTTAAAATAATGTCAGTAATAAAAAATCTGAAAAGCAGTTGACCAGTAGGCCAACTCTGGAACTTCTGCCTTTTTTCAATCTCTTGGAGCTTATAAATTTAACAGTTATATTAAATAAAAAAGCTATTATATATTTAGAATTTTCTAAATGGCTATAACTTTTGAACATCTCATTCGATTTCGATTTACACAGCAAAATTGTTTGTCAGGCCTTCAATAGATCGAAGTATTTAAAAGTAAAATTAAAAATGATTATTTAGAAATTTTTAAATAGCTATAATTTTTGTATGCTTCATTCGACTTTGACGAAATTTGCCGAAGTTTGACGCAGTTTTTTAAATACAAAAAAGTGTATTTGATGCAGACATCAACTTTTTGACTAATCAATTCCAGAGTGTTGATTAGTCAAATATTTTGATAGTTATTTAGAAAAAACTTTAAAACAAATATTTTTGGTTTTTATTTTTTTAATATTTATAAAACGGCTCGACTGTTTGGCTTCGAAATCTAATTAGGCCGAAGTCTCAATGAATCAAATGTATCACATATACACACGCGCACGCACGAGTACACGCAAACACGCACACGCACACGCATAGATACGCACACGATACGCACACACACGGCCGGACGTTCAGCCGGAAGTAGTCGGAACAGCTTCCTAGGACCTTAAAATGTGGAGATCTGATGAAAACTCGCATTCTCAAAATCGGACCAAAATGTATAACTTCCTACTTTTGAAAATTATCAATTTTCAAAGCGAGAACTTAAAAATGTTAAAGCTAGTATTATATAATGCACTTAAAATATTTTTTTCAGAGAGAAGAAAACAAGGAACACCCAAGAGTAGTGGTGTCGATTTCTCACCAAGGAAAAGTGTCACAAATAGCTAAAGAAGCTTTCGGTCCTAAAACAACGGTAGCCAAAGCAGCAGGAGCTGGATACAAAGTTATGGGTGTTGTGAATGGGACCTACGACGTGTACCTTCACGCCACAGCCATAAAAAAATGGGACCTGTGCGCTGGGGACGCCATAATACGCACCGTTGACGGTAAAATGACTACTACTAAAGGAGATCATATTGATTATTCACCAGGTACCGATGTAAAAGTAACAGGTGGTATACTTGTGACCCGATACGACCATAAATATTATCTTAGTAAAATTTCCAATATTTTACCAGTGACTCCTTAAATTGTGTTGTGAACTAGTTATTAATATCTGGTGGAAAGCACAGTGAAAGTTAGATTAACAAATTGTTTGGACAAAGATATGTAAATAGACAGCTTAAAGAAATGTTGGTAGTGGAAAGTATACTAGTTTACTAAGCGTTAAATTTTTAAAAATCAAGGGAAAATTATCGATCAAATAAATTATAACTTGACTAAATATAAAAGTATGATAATTGAACTATTTTGTTCATAAAAGGGCAATTTTAATTTGTTTACGTTGTATATACTGGCTAGACACCTGCCATTCTCCTGGTGTTGCAGTTGTTTATGGGCGGCGGTCAACACTTACCATCAGGTGAGCCGCATGCTCGTTTTCCTTCTCTGTCATAAAAAAATACCCATGGAATAATTATTGTCCGATGATTGAAAAATCGACCCGAAGTCCTAAGTTTCCCAGAGCCAAAATTTGTACAAAAGCCCAAACCTTTTAAAAGGGCTTCCAAAATTAGAAACACAATTAAAAAATGATGAATTGATTGAGATGAAATGATTCAAATTTAAACGGCAAAATGATTGTATTTTTAAATGTGTATATACACGCCATATTTACATGGTTAGTAAATCGTTTTTATTTTTTTTTTTTTTCTTCAATTGTGTATAGTTTGACAGTATTAAAATTTCAATCAAATCCCTTTTTATTTACGTATCATACAAGATTTGCTCACTTAAAGTATCATATTATTTACTTTTAATTTTTTTACTTATTATTACTAATGGAAATATACGAAGATATTGTATTTTGGTGTTCGGACTAATTCTTACCTTACGAAACCTGAGGAATATCTTTCACCTTTGTTTAGTTAAACGTATATACAAATGGTAAATTTACAATTAATGATTAGCCATAATGTCTATTTATTTAATTGTTTATTGATTATTTGTTCCTTCTATTATTTTATGTAAAGAAAGTGGATTCTATTTTAATGAATGTCCACACATAGAATATCCTTTAAAAAAATCAGTAGAATCGGGTTCTACCTCATTTTATACTTTCGAATATCAGTTACAGTAAGTTACAAATGTGATGTATGTAAATTACATTTGTGTAACTCAATTTTGCTTTGGTACTCGTGGGGGAAATACAGTCTCATTTCTAATTTTTTGTACTGTACATTTATATAATTGCTCTTGTTTATTGTGTAGTTATCAAATATTGTATTTAACAGAAAATATTCTATTCTATGGCCTTCGTTCGTTTCAAATTTCGATCATTCTGGCTGACCTTTGATCCCCAAATAAATGTTCTTTTAGTTATTTATTTATGCAAGTCTTTGTTTTGATTTTTGTGATTAGGAGAATTGGCAAGGGATGCTCAAGACAAAAATTTATCGACTAAATTGACGATATATTAAAGATGGCTCAAGTTATATGGATGTGAGAGAAGTGACAGAGGTGCGGTGAATTTTAACTCTGTCCCGTTAGCATCATTAATTTTGTAAATCGCCCTATAGAAAGTACTTAAGCCTGTAGTTTTACGACCAATCTTTCTCCGATTATGTTGGATTTCTGTGTATATTGCTTGCGCACACAGTCGTGCATTCCTGTCCTACGTAGATGGCTAGTCTCTTCTGAGAATGCATAGTGTGTAATCGAAATTCGGTCCGGAGAACATTGTTAAACTTTTATTAAGTTTTTATTATATTAATAAAAACCAAACTGCCGGTCTGGGTATGTGTGCTTTGCCGTACACGCATCGTCATGCTTGGAGGTGAATTGCGGCTCGCAGTATTAATCTTTTCGCGCTTTTGACCGCGTGGTTTGGGTCATTTCTGCATATTGTACTTATAACTATTGTCGTACAAATTATACGTATAAAAATTTGTAATAAAAAATGTGGCCGTGGAAGGAAAAGGGGAGATCTCCCGCCGGGCAAGGTGTTCTGCCCGGGGAGCGGCCGACACTCCGTGTGATAGTTCAGAGATGTTCTATATATGCTGTTTATGATTCGGAATGTTGATAGCGTGATTTAGGCTTCGGTGTGTTTTCGCTTGCGGCGCGATGACAGCGCCGCCACATCACCCCCTGCTCAGACCGGAGGTCGATAGTGCAGTCCGATTGCCGGTGTGTCCTTTAATACCGGTGGGGAATGCATGCTGTGTGCGTAAGGGCAAGTGACACCGGTGCGAATGATATGCCGATGTGTAATGCATGCCGTACTACGCAGTGGCAAGTGATACCGGTGAGAACGATGTGCCGGAGCAAGTGCCAGAAATCTTCCTTATAAATCTGCGGTGAGTCGAGATGAAGACAAGTTGGGCTGGCTTGCAGGAACTGAAGACTGCAGAAGACGATTCTCAGTAGTGAATGGTAAGGGTTCTTGAGGATAATGACGAAGGCTTGAGGCTTGAAGTTGTAATTTCCGAAGGTGTTTGTGATCACGTCGAGGTCACCACTGTGGCCGTGGAAGGAAAAAGGGGAGATCTCCCGCCGGGCAAGGTGTTCTGCCCGGGGAGCGGCCGACACTCCGTGTGATAGTTCAGAGATGTTCTATATATGCTGTTTATGATTCGGAATGTTGATAGCGTGATTTAGGCTTCGGTGTGTTTTCGCTTGCGGCGCGATGACAGCGCCACCACAGAATGAATGAGGAAAGAGTGACAAAGAAAATTTATGTTGCAGAAGTGAATAGCAGAGTCGGAAAGGGATGTCCTAGGCGAAAATTTATCGACCAAATTGGCGATTTATTGAAAACGGGCCAAATTAGGAGTACCCTTAACCGACGAGCATGTATGCGTATATGGATGTGAAGGAGGCGAGAGAGGTGTGTCAGGATCGTGCCAAATGGAAGTCTGTAGTCTCTGGAGCGATTGTGTCGGCGTGTATAAATAGCAGCTGTTTCGGCTATGCTATGAGCATTCCCCACCTCCCTCCAAAAAAAACAAAACTCGCCGCTCACTTAGCGGTCAGTCGCCGTAGAGTGTACATTACCTGAAGATGCCTCCTGTAGAGGCGTAACACGTGTCGTATTATCGTCGATGGTGTGTCTTACCTGGAATAGTGGTGTTGGGAGATAGTGGTGACGGAGTTAGTGCATGCAATTGCATGCGGGAGGTGCTCTTCAATCCAGGTAAGACACATTATTGTATTTATTTAGCGGAAGGTTGCAAAGAAATTTATACTTTTATTTTTTGTTATTTAATGCTTACAGATGGACACATTTTCAACTATTTTACTATAGGAAATTATTCTCCTTACCTTTATAATCCATGGTATGTTGTCTTTTTAGTTCATTAGTTGTTATCGTTTCTTATTTTAGTGCACCATACCCGCTAAATCTTTCTTTTATTTTTATTTAATCCTTTTTTCAAGTTGTGCGACAGATTTTGCTATTTAGTAATAAGACCGTCTTTTGTTTTTCCATCAATATTTTTTTATTTTTGTTATATTAATCATACCTTGGTGTACAATAAAGAAGGGGTTATTCCGTTTATCCACCCTAATAGATCCACCGTAGGGTGGATACTCGGAAACGCGTATTCATCTATTCACTCTAGATGGGGTGGATAATCGGAATACGTGTATATTATTCTTCTATAGATTTTTTCCCTTGGCTGTGTACAATTATTTACAGAAGCATGATAAAACTGGCCCAAGATATTCAGATGTGTTACCTATAAAAATATATTAATACTTCTTGTTTGAAAGATCAACGCTGAAATAAAAGAGTACCTCACAGGATTACTTTGGCATAAAATTATTGAAAAAGAAATTAAAGACAAACATCTAATATGAGCAGTAACGTTCTTGTAATGCTTGCAAAAAATGCCCATGGTGGAGTAACGAGTCTAAGGCTGCCGAAGTCCAATTCCCCGGTCGAGCCTTAAAACCTATTACGCGAGATATTAACCAAAGTGGACTGTATATGCGAAATGCTTCTACGTTTACATAAAATGGCGACTATAGCACTCGGTTTCCCATACAATGCACTCGCTCTTCCCTAAAACGAACTATTATTTGCCAAATCTATGAAAGGAATCCTGCTTGATTAGGAGAAAATAAATTGGAGCGGACACAATTATATCAAGCAGAAACTATTAGGAATGTTCACTCACCAGGGTGTTGCTTCTATGCGGCTTGGGCACTATATTGCTGCGACTTCTGGAAGACACTCTGGGTAGACTCTCTGCCTTTCTTGTCCGATGACGCGTCGGGAGAGAGTGCGATGCGCGACTATTTCTCACACGAGTTGAGGCGGGTTTCCTGGAGCTCGACTGCTTCAGGCTAAGCGGTTATACTAGCGGTGCGCGTGGGCAAGAGCTCTTTAGGACACTATTATCCTAGGCGGTGTGGTTCCAACGACGAGCGCGGCGGGAAGAGGGCGCGCGTCGGCCGCGCGTGCCTTTTTATTCCTTCGGTTGCGATGATTGCGTAATATTATAGAATCATCTTCTTTCCCCTCCCACCCCACCACCCCGATGTGTCGATAGGAGGGTATGAATGATATAGTTTGGAAAGGGATAAACGATTTGGCAAGCCTACCGTCAAATAAATAAATACGAATGGTTTTCCGCGCAACCATCTCCCCCCGCCCTTGAAGGATTTCCTTCAAAAAATAACTAAAACAACTAGAGCTAAGATCAAACTAACAAAATAACTAACTAACGCTAAGATTACCTAAATTCAACTACAATTTCTAATCTAGAAAGCTAATTTAAATTATGGAAGAGGCAAGGGGCACAAACGGACAACAGGACGCATGTAAGACTCAAGCGTGGTCTTAACGCGAGCTACCCTAATTACTCCGTCGGAACCGGGAAAGACCTCTTCGACAATTCCTAACGGCCAATGGAGAGGCGGCGTATTCTATTTGGTGAGCACAACTACAGTTCCTACAGCTAAAGGCTCAGTTGCTGTGTTCCATTTTTGTCGAGACTACAAAGTATGCAAGTATTCCATCCTCCATCGTTTCTAAAACGATTGCACTAACCGGTCTAATAATTTGTGGCGTGCGGAAATGCTAAGTCTGTTCTCATCCATATCTACGGCGGGCAAATACTTTAAAGGCGTTAAATTCAAATAACGTGCTGGAGTTAGAGCCAGTGGCTCCGAAGGGTCACTAGACAACGTACGACAAAGTGGGCGGCTATTCATTACGCATTCAATTTGAGCGAGCACCGTACTTAGCTCTTCGAAAGACAATATTTGATCTATTACTCGGTATAAGTGACCCTTTAGACTCTTAATATTAGTCTCCCAATTGCCCCCGAAATGACTCGCGGCTGGGGCGTTCAGAGACCACTCAATGCGGTTCTCGGCTAGAATGTGAGCGAACTCCGAATTATAATACTTGCTAGCTAAGAGCTCATGTAGTTCTGATAAAATACGTTTTGCACCGACGTAGTTCGTACCGTTATCCGAATATAATTTACTTACAGGGCCACGGCGGGAAAGAAATCTTTTAAATGCACCCATAAAGCCTGCTGTGCTTAGATCACCAACGAGTTCTATATGCACCGCTCTTGTAGTTAGACATATGAAAATGCAGAAGTAAGCCTTTGTGGATTCTATACCACGCCCGCGAGTGAGCGTGACCTTAAACGGACCAGCGAAATCAGACCCGGTGTGCGTAAAGGGCTTTACTGATTGTATTACTCGACAATATCTAAGTTCCGCCATTTCCGGAAATGACTGCTTGGGGCGTGCCCGAAAGCAAGCTATACATCTGCGCACCCGATTGCGGATTAAACTACGTGCAGAAAGAATCCAATAATTCTGACGCAAGATCGACATCAGCAAGTCGGGGCCAGCGTGCGAATTCAATTTATGATGGTAATCGACTAATAAATTCATGATATGGTCTTTACGCGGTAAAACTATAGGGTGCCGTTGGTCGAAACTCAACTGCGAGTTGGACAAGCGTCCACCTACCCTTACAATCCCATCCTGTAAAAATGGCTTAAGGCGTTGAAAGGCGCGACTACAAGCTCTATTTGATTGTAATCTTGTAATTTCTTCCGAGAAATGCGCACGTTGAAGTTCACGCAATACTAGCGACTCGGCATAGTTGTAATCGGACGCTAAGACATACGAACGTCGCGGTAAAAGCTTCGCGAATCGACAAACGTAAATTAACTACTACGCAATAATTTCGACCAAGAGGACAAGCGGTTCGCCAAAGCAATGATTGGAGAAACCTCGCTCGAAACGTTCGCCACTATAGCGTGTCTCTTCTCTTCCGGCGGTTGTGACACTGACGAAGGTTCGAAATCGGTTATTGGCCATTGCGAGGGATCCAAGTGAACCCAAGAAGGTCCGTGGAACTAAAGCGGGTGGTCCATTATTTGCATCGGGGTGAGTCCACGGGATAGACAATCGGCAGGGTTTTCCGTACCGGACACGTGATAAAAGTTCTGCGTTTCTAACTCGTCTTGGATCTTGGCCACTCGGTTCGCGACAAACGGATCCCAACGGTGGGGTGAAGAATGAACCCAGCACAAGGCGACGGTGGAGTCGGAAAAGGCAAATATCCTTTCTATGTGAACTCTATCCCTACATGCGCTGATAACTGCGGTAATAAGCTTGGTGAGTACTAATATTGCGCAAAACTCTAAGCGCGCCAGAGAGAACCTTACGGGGGGATACTCTCGACTTAGAACTAATGAGGCTAATCGAATTTCTACCATTATTCTGAACGTGGAAATATACAACGCCCCCGTAAGCCTTCTCGCTGGCGTCTGCAAACCCAACGACCGTGATGACGCTATTTCTATCGACGTTTATATGACGCGGTATTTTAATTTCTCTTAGTAAAGGAAGTTCCTCTCTAAAACGCTGCCACAACCGAACAATGCTGTCAGGCGGCGAGTCATCCCAATCGCATTCAAATAACCAAAGTTGTTTATCAAAAGTTTAGCGTGTAATACCACCGGAGCTACGAAACCCATGACATCCCATAATCTAGCAACGCGTGACAGCATTGTGCGCTTTGTGCACTTCTCTACGGGCGGATTTACCTTAAGGCTAAACACGTCGGACTCTGGTGACCAACACAAACCGAGCACCTTGTGCGTATCAGAATCGTCGAATTCCTTTATCGCCGAAAGACGGTGTGATAGTGGGATTGTGTCTAAAACCGGACGCGAATGACTAGTCCACTTCACAAGATCGAATTGACCCGATTTAATGAGCTTTATAACCTCGGCGGTGGTTAGGGTAGCCTCCTCCACGCTATCGACCGAGTATACAAAATCATCCATATATAAACCGCTCTCAATTGCCCTCTTAGCTTTAGGGTAAGAGGGACCTTCATCGTGAGCGAACTGTCTCACCGTGCGTAACGCATGAAATGGGCTCGACTTTAAACCAAAACAAACGCGGTTAAATTCAAACACCATTAGAGGTTCCTTTGTGTTGAAACGATATAAAATGCGTTGGAATCTACGGTCGCATTCACGGACCCCTATGCAAAGAAACATTTGGCGAATATCGGCGGTTAGTGCTATACTAAACAAACGAAAATTGGCTATTATATTAAATAAACTGCCCTGTAAATTTTGCCCACTATAGAGAATATCGTTAAGCGACAGGTGAGTGCTAGTTTTAGTACTAGCGTCGAGCACTACACGTAACTTATATGTAAGTTTGTCCTCCCTAATGACCCCGTGGTGTGGTATGAAATATGACGGTATGTCTTCGTAGTTATCTAATTTCGAAGCCACAAGTGATATGTAACCTTCCCTTATATATTCGTTAATGACGCCGTCATAGGCTTCTTTTAACTGGGGTGAAGCAATCATCCTACGCTCCAAGCAGTTGATTGTTGATTGTCGTCTGCTATGAGACTACTTTTATTCATCCTATGCAGGTTTCGGGCCTCGGGGAAGCCCCCATTACCCGGGTGATCCTCACGGCTCATGACAATGAACCGGTCTTGGGAGCCGTACCAGTACGGCATCGTTGGCTATCTTGGTTGGCGTTTTGCGCGCCACCAGGTCGGTGCTACCGGAGGGTCGGCCGTCTCGAAGCCCCGCGGAGTCCCGAGGTTAGGAGTCGACGCAGGGCCAATCTTGCCGACAGAAGGGCGTTCCAGCTGCTCCGGACCTCCAGTGCTCCTTCCTGGCTCTAGTTGAAGGCCTGGTATTCCTAGGCAAAAAGTTGGCGTGTCTCGCGCCTCTGGGAAGGAAATCTGCCGAAGGGTCAGCAGCCTCAAGGTCCCGCGGAGAGCACCTCGACGCGGAGCCGAAGTCACCAACAGGCGCGCGCACTTGGGCGCGCCGGGCCTTCGGAGTTCGCTTCCCAGCGTGTAGGTGATGCGCAGCGTTGGGTGATCTTCATCCCGGGTGGGGTCAGGGGCGTCCTCAAGGCTCGACGCAAGCCGAGTTGGCCCCACAGCGCGCGCACCCACTGCGAAGCGACGCGCTGTACTTCTCCCACCCGGGCGGGAGTCGACGAACGGCGGACGTGACCGCTCGTTGGCGCGGTCCGGACGAGACTAGCTATGGGTGGGACGTTCACCTCCTCCATCTCCCAAAATTTGCGGACTAACGACTCGAGCGGTTCGACAGCCATACCACAATAAGAGGGGCGGAGCCAACGATGACATAGCCCAAGACGGTTTCCAATGCGTAAGGCGCGGTATGCGAGGAGTTGCCCCTGACCTTATTGTTTAACAAAAGATGAGGGAAAAGCGATGCTCCAATGAGCATGTCTATGTTTCCAGGAACGGCGTAAGTGTCGTCTGCTAGAGTCAAATTTTTAAATTCAATCATTGCCGAGGTGTCAACTGAAACGGTTGGCAACCGTTCAGTGACCCTATCTACTACTAGTGCATTTATATCAAAGTTAACATTACGATCTATAAGAGAATAAAATTTTAAATTTATATATCCCTGGGTAACTTTACTAGTACCTCCGATGCCTTTGACTACGGGACATGAAAGTGACTTATTTATTACTAAGCCTAAGCGCTGACAACATTGTCGCGTTATAAAGCTATTTTGGGCTCCGCTGTCCAGCAGTGCATGGACGATTTGTTCGTTTCCACGCGAATCCCTAACCAAAATACGTGCCGTACCCAGTAACACGGTTGAAGGAGGTTGTGCTCCCATATTTGCCAATGAGCACAGAGCGACATCACCAGGTCGACCGCTAGAATCGTTGACTTTAGTAGGGGTGAATTCCTTGTCCGCTTTACTTGACGCCGATATGTTGCTATTTTCAAAATGTAATAGCGTGTGATGTTTCCTGGCGCACTTGCTACATACGGAACTAGAATTGCATTTTGCAACTAAATGCTTATCGCTTAAGCAGTTCAGACATAGGTTGTTTGTCTTTACTAATTTATAACGTTCGCTTGGTGAATATTTACGAAAGGTCGCACAATTGTATAAATTACCGTGTTTATCTTTACATATGATACAGGCATGCTGAAGTGGTGCCGACGTAGCGGTTACGTACGCTAACGACCCTGCTGTTTTAGATGGTTGAGTCGGTCTACGGTCGACGCATTTTTTAATTTCTTGTTTAACGTTCGGGGACCGCTGCATCACCTTTATTTGATCTCGCACAAACGATGCTAATGAATGAAAGGAAGGCATCTCCGAGCTACGATGCTCCATTTCAAACACAAGCACGCTGTCGGGGTCTAATTTCTTTAGTGCAATATGGAGAAACACCACGTCCATAAGGTCATTAAATTTCAAATTCTTAAATGCAGCCACCGATGCCCCAAATTTATCTAAAAACTGCTCTAAGCCGTTGATGTTCGCGGATGATATAGGTTTAAGATCGAATATCTGGTTCAAATATTCGGAAGCTAACATTCTCCTATCTTCATATTTAGTTTTAAGCGTTTCGAATATTAACAAGTAATTGTTTGCTGTAGGTGTAAAACCCGAGCAAATTGACTGTGCCCTGCCACTAAGTTTACTAATTAAATAAATAATTTATCAGCGTCCGATAACGATGGGTTATTATGTACATTGCTTTGAAAACTACTGAAGAAGAAGGGCCATGTCTTAATATCCCCATTGAATACCGGAATATCTATTGGCGGCAACCTAATTGAGTTACGTGGGCATACCTGTGTTTCCGGCTTTGCTTCGTTTTGAGCTGGAGACTGTAAGAGTTTCGCCGTTCTTTTCACGCGACACAACATATCTTCAAATGCCAGAAGCGGTTGGTAGTTCACTATATATTTCGGGTCGATTTGTAATTCCAAGTGATTAATTTGGTCTAATATTCTTTCGTAATCCGTCCGCAAAGAATCCACCGTTTCAATTTCATTTAAGAAAGTTTCTCGCACTGCATCTACATTAATGTTCTTTATGTGATCACTAATACTTTGTATACGTGAAAAAAGTATGTCCCTCTTGGCATAAAGCGTTTTAATTTTGATTTCATTTCCACTAACTGCCATTTTAAATTATTATAATAAAATTATATTAATCACAATTAATCTCACAACGCTGGAGGATGGACATTCGCGCCGTATTACGTCATTAAATTGAACACCTGTTACAGCGAGCCGAGGTGACGCGCGTCGCTCGCTAAACTCAATATATTTTTATCAAAATTGTCGGGTAAGCGTACAAAACGCGTGTGATTACACTGTTTCAATTAATTAAGCGTTACTAATAAGCTTTAAATTTAAACCAAATACAAACACTATATAAATGAATAATTCTATTTGCGAGTAACTAACCAAAATTTAAATTTAAACTAAGCGAATACTATTAAAATCTATTCCATAAATTAGAGTGCATTGTCTAAGTAATTAATCTAATAATTGGACCAGAAAATGGTTGAACGACTACTAAACACCAGTCCAAATCCGGCTCGAAGGACCATAAAATGGTGGAGCGACGAGCCTAAGGCTACCGAAGTCCAATTCCCCGGTCGAGCCTTAAAACCTATTACGCGAGATATTAACCAAAGTGGACTGTATATGCGAAATGCTTCTACGTTTACATAAAATGGCGACTATAGCACGCGGTTTCCCATACAATGCACTCGCTCTTCCCTAAAACGAACTATTATTTGCCAAATCTATGAAAGGCATCCTGCTTGCTAGGAGAAAATAAATTGGAGCTGACACAATTATATCAAGCAGAAACTATTAGGAATGTTCACTCACCAGGGTGTTGCTTCTATGCGGCTTGGGCACTATATTGCTGCGACTTCTGGAAGACACTCTGGGTAGACTCTCTGCCTTTCTTGTCCGATGACGCGTCGGGAGAGAGTGCGGTGCGCGACTATTTCTCACACGAGGTGAGGCGGGTTTCCTGGAGCTCGACTGCTTCAGGCTAAGCGGTTGTACTAGCGGTGCGCGTGGGCAATAGCCCTTCTATTACACTATTGTCTTAAGCGATGTGGTTCCAACGACGAGCGCGGCGGGAAGAGGGCGCGCGTCGGCCGCGCGTGCCTTTTTATTCCTTCGGTTGCGATGATTGCGTAATATTCTAGAATCATCTTCTTTCCCCTCCACCCACCCCACCACCCCAATGTGTCGATAGGAGGGTATGAATAATATCGTTTGGAAAGGGATAAACGATTTGGCAAGCCTACCGTCAAATAAATAAATACGAATGGTTTTCCGCGCAACCAGCCCAGTTCTTCGCTAACACATCTGTTGTAGCAAAGAAATTTAGAAAACTATTGCAAATTTACATTAAAACTGACGAATTTTATCATATTGTTACGAGCTTGAGGTTCGTGACAATAAAAACTGTCGATTGAATTACCAAAATTTACACTTTTATTACCTAACACCAATTAAAACTTAAAACACTAATAATTAACCACACTGATTCACTTTATTTCGCTCCGAAGCTTCGCTTGTCTCGCCAAATTCAATACTGCCCCGATCGGCTTGGCTTTATATAGGGCTCTTCCACGAAAACATCTAGAATAAGGGGAGTATTAGTAATGTTTATAACATTGCTAATATTCTTTTTATTTTAAAAAGTATAAAAGTATAAGTATAATATTCCAGTAAATAAGGGGCCCCGACCGACCAGGCGCAGAAAGTTCGAGTGTGGGGGCTTCTAGAAAGCTTAGTTCCTCAATTCGATACTAGATGGCGGTGTTGGTGAAAGATTAGTCATGGCATTTTCTGGAAAGCTCTCCTCGCTCTGTTACCCGCCACTAGATGGGGCTAGTGCCAAGTACCAGCTCTCAACTTAGGCGCCCAACAATATTATCTATATATATATATATATATATATATATATATATATATATATATATATATATATATATATAATATGTAACGTAATTAACGCACACCCTCAGACACCCCAATTAGTATATTATGGTATAGTCATAATACATACACTGAATTTTTAGTTAAACATTTTTATGCACTGATTATTTATCAAATTAGTTATACTAATTCCGGAAGAATGTTGTGGTCACAGTACAAATCCACGAAGGCAAAGACTTTAACGTGATTGAAATAAAGTTCATTTTTCTTTATTTTTACTGAATGGCAGAATTAGTAATAATACACATAAAACTACACTCTTAAAAGTCTTATTGCCTTAAGTTACGGTCCATTTCAGTTTGTTGTGACTGTACAGATTTAGTGTGACTGTAATTTACGTAGTTTTAATTATTTTTGGGATAAAAAATTACCTATATTAAAAATGATAGGAATCGATTCAGTAAACGATTCTGAACAAACTACTTTCTCAAAGTGCGTTAATTATGTTACATGTTGTGTATATATATATATATATATAGATATCGAATTACATCTACTCAATAATGAAATTAGTGTTGGTAATTGCCTGGACAAATTGCAGAATTTATAAATTACGCGATAATATTATTATTTAAAACGAGGAAGTTTAATTTGATTGAAATGCAATAAGTAATGCGTGGGCTTTAATAGGATGTAACGGTAACGGTACTTGATAACGGCAATACGTAATATGTTTGTTGATTAAGTTTGTGGTTATTGAAAATTAACGAATAATTAAAGTGTTTGTGTTGAATTGTACTTGGGTTCAAAAGTTGGAATAACAAATAACAGTGTTTTCCAATTATCCACCACAAGTGGATTTTTTTGGGTGGATAAACGGAATAACCCACAAAGAGTATTGTATTGTATTCTTACGGCTTTATTCATAAAAAATATAATTTTATTTAAATTTATAAAACGATGAATAGATCGAAAAACATACGCAAACATGGCACCCAACGGTTCCAAATTCCAAGGGACAGTCCCGCATCACAGCCTACGAACATAGTTAGTCATCGCGTTTGATGTTGTCGGAAAAACCGACATAAACAATGGATTACTAGAGTTGTCAGAAGGAAGTAACCAAAAAAGTAAAAAAAAACATATTTTATTTTATTTCACGTATAAACAAATTAAATAACTTAATCAGCCAATTTGTGTTCAGAAATAATAAATATACTAGGTTATAATAAGCAGTTACAAAAAAAAAATAATTGTATAAAATTGTCAACTGTCGCATACAATATAAGCATTTTATAACGTATTTTTGAGTAATAACGACTTATTTAACAAATGTTTTTTTTATTTGAATAAATGTTGTATAACTTTCCGCCCGCGTTTCGCTCTGCACCGCACCGCACGATTGCTCCGTCTGGACTTCTTCGATGACCGACTATTAGTAGTAGTTAGACTGTACCCACGCCTTTATAATATAAAATGTAAAGCAATGGCCACGGTACAATAATTATTCTTTAAGATTTTTTTGGTTACATACTCATCAAATTTTATATTAATTTTGTTAAAAATAATTGGTAATATTTTCATGATAGAAATAATGTAAATTGACTTGAATTTAGAGGTCACTTATAGGTAATTTATTGGATAAACTTTTACATTCACATGCGATATTTACAGTAGGAACAGTTATTACGGCAGCTGGCGTCGGGATACAGATAGTAGTAGTATAGTTCTTGCAATTTACGAAGTCGAGTGAGCTTTACTCGTGGTTAATGCCACATTGCGATAGTTTGCGTGTCCTTTTTTTATAGAATAAAGGTCACAGCTCATTAGAGCCGACCGGTACCCGACCCTCACCGCCTCGTCGCCAGACTCGTAGTCCACAGATGGACCACGGGTGGTCGCCGCGTTGTCACCAGTGAACCTCGCGTGGTCTTCGAGTGGACCTCGCGTCGTCAACGAGTGGACCTCGCGTGATCAACGAGTCACCCTTAAACCATACAATAAATTATACTTACGAACTTCTTCTATAAGTTTTTCTTTGTTCATTTTAAAAACAACAATGCATCCGACACATTCGAAAGAAAGGCTCGAAATGAAGGGTTGGTGGAGAGCGCTGCATCGCTCTCGCGTGAACCGCGCGTTGCCAGCTCGCACTGCACGCGAGGCAATCATGCCAACAGCGAGATATCATCGAGTGGTCACCTCGTGAGCGAGGTGATCCGGTGATGGTACGGAGTTGATGTAGTGAGCTCAGGCCCATACAAATCCATACGAAAAATACGAACCGCTCGAGATGAGGCGGTGAGGGTCGGGTGCCGGGTGGCTCTAATGAGCTGTGACCTTAAGGGTGACAAACGAGCACACAGTACACCCGATGGTAAGTGGATGCTATGACCCGTAGACATCTACATTCATCCTCGATTAAGAATCAAAACGTAGATGAGTTGTCACTCTTGAGGACCATACGAAACACAGCAGTTAAGCTTCTGTTTTGCGCTGGTATTCTGTGAGAGCGTGGGTTGCGAGGTTGCGACTTGCGACCGTGCCGTCGCTAACCATACATGCATTTTTACCAGGACTATCTCACTACGCGTTTTTTTAAAATATACCTACGATGCGCGGCCGCCTGCAAGAGGCTAATTTAATGACGTTGTCAATCGCGCGCTCGAGTGGACGCGCACCTTATGTTAACAAAAAAGCATTTTTCTCTTATAAGTACTTAGGCACTTTTGATGATGAGTTGAGTTTTTACACAAGTATGACCTCTCAAAATGCCAAAAGGTATTGCATAGCATACGGGTGCTTAAAAAACAAAAGGAATATCGACTTTTCGTTCTTTACTGTTCTTATTATTTATTTCAATTTTCAAAAGAGCATATTATTTAATCGATTTTATTATTTATGTAGTAAGGTAACGGAACCCATAATGGACAGTTTAAGACCAATTTTTTATGTTTTCTACTATCTTTTGTAGATAAACGTTCATATGAATGCAATTGAGGTTGCAAGCGATTAAAGAACTTATTGGTAATAAGTTTATTTATTGAAAACTATACTATTCTTACTACTTTTAGAGATATACTTAAAAAAACAAAAGCATTTAAAAACACCAGTGATGGACAGGGTTAGTTCCAATTTTGAACATCCAATATTGGAACAACCTCCAGTTATGAACATGTAGTGATGGACATTGAACATTTATGCAAGGAAGAAAATAAAACTTAATTTATATTAATCGGTCTTTCATACTTTTTATTGAGCACAAAACTATTAGTTTTTGTATTAGAAATATAAAAGCAAGTAAAATAATAAACTCTAAAAGAAAAAATATCCGGTAAATATTTTTCCATTTCCTTAATTTTATAGAACTCCCGCTTATTCAAGAGCAAATGGTCATTAATTTTCTCTATAAAATCTTTTACCATGTACCATATTTTATCTGGCTTATCTGGCCGTCTGAAAAAGTGTCCTGCACATAACACCGTTAGACTTATTTCGTATAAATTTCGTTCTGTTTTTTCTATTCTACCCGGAAAATATTCTCCCTCATATTTTACAATAACGTAGGAGCCATTGGTAACACCTATATTTTTCTTCGTACACTAAGTTTTCTTGTTAGAAACTATTTTACTTAAAGGTTCATTTTCAGAGTCTGATTTCCCACTTTGAGCATATTCGGAGTCACCGCTTTCAGCATACTCAACTTCCATGTCATCATTGTCTTCATCGGAAAACAAATCTTGCTGCCTTATATTTTTAGTTAGTTTTTGTTTTTGTTGTTGTTTCTTTTCTAGAATCATCTTTTTCTTTAATATTTTTCTGTCTTTTCTTTGTTTTATTCATTTTTCTTTTTCTTCTTCCTTTTTTTCATTTCATTTTCGATTTTTTTCATGTAATATCGCTACGTTTCACTAGTTATAGCTTACGGTACACGCTCCTTGGTACGTCGCTTCTTAGTTTCGGGTTTGGGCCAAAATAAGACACGTTTAAAAGGTGACGGGATTACCCAGTCTTTTGGTAATGTTCTAGAGGTTGAATGATAGGAAACTGGTGAATTCGTTATAACAGATTTGTGTGGTGTAGCATATACTGTTGAGAAAGATTACTCATTGTTTCCTTGTCCAGTTGGGTGATCGATTATTTTTTTGTCCTGTCCTTGTGCATTCAGTGTTTGCGTATTCTGTTCTGTTGTGATCTGTTCTTGCACATTCTGTTCTTCTATGTTCTTTCTTTGTACATTGAAATTTGGTGCTTGTGTGTTTTGCTCTTGCATTCTGTTTTTCAGTGTTCACTTTTATAATCTGTCCAACTTTATTTAGTACTTGTGTATTCTTTTCTGTTGTGACTTCCGCACTCTGTTCTTCTTTATGCTCTCTTTGTGCATTCAGTTCTTGTGTATTTTGTTCTGGCCTAATCTGTCCTTGTGTGCTCAGTCTTTTATGGTCTGTACTTGTGCATTCTCTGTTTGCATGTACTGTTCTAGCATTTTTATTCTCAGTCCCAGTTATGGACATGGTTGTACATTACTGGATTACGCTATAATTTCTTAAATATTTCAAGAATAAAACATAACATATTATTGTCAGAGTTCACAAAATACAAAATTGGCGAATTTGTTCAAAAATCCAGTAATGAACAAAATGTACATGACTGGGTAGTAACATGTTAGTGTATCCAGTGTTAAACATAGCCTTAATTGTTTATTATTCTTTCCGTTATAAAATGTGCAAGGTTATATTACAATTCTTGATCTACTCCTAAAACACGAAACAAACAGACATTTAATAAAATATGCATAACTATTTCAGAAAAAACGTAATTGTTGAACTCACCAGCATCACGATGCTTACAATAATTTAGGATGTATTCAAATAAACGTCACGACCACATTTTTGCACTCTTCCTGTGAACGAACAAAATGTCTCACGTACTGTCAAACGAAAAACATGGCTTCGGTAGGGTCTATCACTCATGGAGAATATTGCCAGTTATAAGAAATATTCATAGTTTGGCTATTTTTGAAAGATAAAGAATGAAATGTCCATCACGGGTGCACTGTCCATTACGGGTTCCCTTACCTTATTGTAGCATAACAATTGTCTTTGGCTCAATCGTCTGCATCACTGAAAAGAAAATGATTGTAAAGAAAAATGTTATTGGGTACCATTGAAGTAATATGTACTTGGTACGTATAAATTTCGTTTCAATTTATTTGTAAGTATATTTTAAACCATCAAATGGTTGTGTCCTTTATATATTATATTTAAAGATAATTATTTTGTAGTCTATATTTTACATGTTGTAAGCCTCTATACCACCCACTTCTATACTTTAGACTCTTCTATACTTTAACGATGATTTACCATACTACGCTTGGCAGGGGCAGCAGACGTATTTTGCTTTTGCCTTGCTTTCAATAGCTGGTCTTGGATTTGTAGAGTGGTTATATCTTCTATTGAAGTCCAAATATCTCCAGGATTTACCTTTAATTACTGCACCTACTTTAATATGGGTTGACGTCTGCTTCTATATCTCACAAGAGATAGTTTTATAGCCATTAGGCTAACTTGAACGTGCATCTTGCTTACAAGTAAAGTTTTGTAAGTCGCCGCTATTTAATTGTACTATGTTTTGCACTCGACGTATTAGATGTGCGTTCCATCTAGTAGAGTGCAACGTGATAGTACCAAGTAGAGTGCAACAAGATAGTATCAAGTAGAACGCTACAATATAGTACCAAGTGGAGTGCAACCGGATTGTACCAAGTAGATTGCAACAGAAAAGTATCAAGACAAAATAGAGTTCAATAAGATAGTGAAGTACCAAGTGTAGAGTACAACAAAACCCATGGATTTTACTTATAATGTTATTATTGTCAAGAAATTATTTTTCGTCTGCATTTAAGAACTAATTACTAAGCTTACAGTGATAAAATACTATAGTGTTGACTAAGCTTAAAAATTGTAATTTTTTAAGACTTAATATATTATATAAAGGATATATTAATATATAAAGGATATATTATATTTAAAGATAATTATTTTGTAATCAATATTTTACATGTTGTAAGCCTCTATACCACCCACTTCTATACTTTAGACTCTTCTATACTTTAAGGATGATTTACCATACGCTTGGCAGGGGCAGCAGACGTATTTTGCTTTTGCCCAGCTTTCAATAGCTGGTCTTGGATTCAATAGTGGTTATATCTTCTAGTGAAGTGTCCAAATATCTCCAGAATTTACCTTTAATTACTGCACCTACTTTAATATGGGTTGACGTCTGCTTCTATATCTCACAAGAGATAGTTTTATAGCCATTAGGCTAACTTGAACGTGCATCTTGCTTACAAGTAAAGTTTTGTAAGTCGCCGCTATTTAATTGTACTATGTTTTGCACTCGACGTATTAGATGTGCACTCCATCTAGTAGAGTGCAACGTGATAGTACCAAGTAGATTGCAACAAGATAAAGTATCAAGACAAAATAGAGTTCAATAAAATAGTGAAGTACCAAGTGTAGAGTACAACAAAACCCATGGATTTTACTTATAATGTTATTATTGTCAAGAAATTATTTTTCGTCTGCATTTAAGAACTAATTATTAAGCTTACAGTGATAAAATACTATAGTGTTGACTAAACTTAAAAATTGTAATTTTTTAAGACTTAATATATTTTTAAATAGAAATTCTACAAATAAAGTTTATTTTTTTATATGCGAAGTAAAAATTATTGTTTATGATTAACCCATGTGAATGGTTTTAAGTTATCGTAGCAGGTGTTCTTCAGCTTGTTCCTCATCGGCCCTAACAGTCCACTGCAGAAAATGTGTTTTTTTTTAATACACGTATGAACTGGTATAATCGTGATGCTTGGCAGAAGGCATGGTGATCACAGAAAGTATGTGGCGGTGCCATTATTGTGAAACAATAGTTTATATTGAAGGCTGAATCACGTTATCGACGCTGAGACTCTAGCACTCCATTGTAAAAGAAAGTTTGTCGAGTGGCAGCCTCGTATCGGTTAGTGAAGTTTATGGCGGCACGCCACTAAATGAAGTGACCGCCTGGTAAGAGATACAGGTGGCTCAGGATCGTGCGTTGTAGCATTACATAGGAGAAGGGTACATTCAACAGTGGACTTAGTGAAGGGCTGTAGTTGCGACGATGATAATGATGAAGCAATACAATGCTTTGGCATTGGCCGCAAAACATACTTCTTGATGTTGGCGCCGTACGAGAATCAATCATATTTCCTACCGTGGGTGTCGTAAGAGGCAACTATGGGAAACCTCAGAAAGATGTCATGGCTTCCAATAGATCAATTTGAAACATTCTTGAGCAAACGTAAATAGATTCAAAAATCTAATAAGTTAACGATAGTCTCGTTGTCTTAGTGGTAAGTACGAATACCATTGATGTGGTCCCGGTTTGGATCCAAATCAGTTATTTTTCTTTCGAGAAATTTCCAGTAGCAGTCCGCGTCAGGAAATTGGCGAAGTTTCACACCATGCTTCGGAAAGCACGTAAAGCCGTTTGATCTTGTGCTTCCGGTCGTGTTAGATTGCCGTCCCATCGGACTTAGAGAATTAAAAAATTATTTGATGTAATAGTGGTGATATGCGGTCCACTATTAACAGACTCCGAGTGGTCTAGTGGCGGAGAAATGAAACTACTATTTTATGTGCAAACGAATGGTGTATCGAGTATTGAATATGGAATATATTTTTACGTCAACCCTGCCTATATTTATATGTCCGGCTACGTTGTTAGTTTACCAATAGTAAAAACCCCCCCCCACAAAACAAAAAAAAAAAAAAAAAAAAAAAGCCCCAACCCCCCCCCCCCCCCCCCCCCCTCCCCCCCCCCAAAAAAAAAAAACAATTTTTATTTGCCTATCCAATTACAATTCATACATTATTACCAATAAAGATTAATCAAAATATAACTATTACGTGCGTTCCATTTGCCGGCGTGAGACTCGTGTTATCTTCTCGTAGCTACGTCGCTGGACTGGGCTATAAAAGTTGTGCAGGCCGGCGCGCGCGCGCTTGCGCCCTCCTTTCTGCCAAGGAGGGTCGCGTCCGTATACGGCTTAGAGATCTCTAGTTAGACCGTTAAGCCAGTCCCTAAAAGGTGGGGTTTAGTGGGTAAAAGTCTCCACATAATACCAAATACCACGCAACTGGCTGCGTGGTATGCTATGAGCATTCCCCACCTCCCTCCCCTTTCAAGTCCTTTGCTTCGGGCGCAAAAAAAAGCACGCGCACGTAGTCGGCGAGCGGCGGCGGCGTGGGACACAGCCGCGAAACAGCAAGAAGCGAGCTACGGCGTTGAAGAAACGGCTCAAAAATGGTCGACGGATTCATGACGATAGCGGCGTGTGAAGACGATGTGGCGCTGAATGATATTTGCGGTCTTGTTTCTTTATTAGAACGTTAAATATATACGTCAAATTATCTCGCATCGATATGCAGCCCGCAGTATCTCAGTAGCCGGGGATAATTAGGAAATAAATGTTTTCTTCGCCTTCTGTGTTATGGTAGCAGCAGGGTATATATTATTTAGGGTTGATTAGCACGTGCACTGTAATCGTGCCTGCGCAAATAGCTGCCTCTGTTGAGACTGACCGCCATGACCGAGATTTCGTCGTGAGAACATTAGGTAGGTAAGGTAAACAGTGATATAAATCAAATATGGTGAAACGTGGTCAAACACAAAAAACAAAATACATCATGTTCAATTATTTTATTTCAATAAATAAAGCATAACCAGTTTGAAGTGAAACGCAATTAAGACCGTTACACACAGCGAATTTACCATAATCCCTTTTTACAAATGTTTATTAATTCAAATAAAATGTAAAGCATGATAATAAATAAAATTTCAAATAAGGAATGTGTCTTAAGGGCGATATATTATGTAATTTTATGATATACGCTAAGTATTAAATAGCGAACTTTATAAAATGAACAGTTTATTTGATTCATATTAAGTTTTAGCTTTTTATACCCAACATTAAGTGAACCGATTTTAATTACGAGGGTATTTGAACAATCGTAATAAATAAGTCTTATATATAAATGAACCTGTAAAGACATATGTAGTTAATAACATTCGTAGGATTTTCACTTAGATTTGATTGTAGAAAATTTATTCAATTAATAAAACACAAATTTGCATCTATATTAAATTATAAAAACAAAAAATTTCATCAATCACAAATATATTATATATCCATCACTTATTTTTATAGCAGTCGTTTCATGTAATAAATATTTACATTTCATAGTATATCCTACAAAGTAAAACATTACTTTTATTAGAAAAGTACTTACATTACCTGGTTGTAAATATAACACATCGAGCTTAAGGCAGAAGTCGTTAATAGCTTAGTGGGGCAGGCCTGTTTGCAAATAATAGAGCACAGTAATATGAGTATGGATTCACGAAGTGGTCGATATTGGTTTCCCAGGGGTCGACATAAACGAAAACTGATTTTGGGGCTCGACGACCTCTAAAAATCGTCCTCTATTAATTAACACAAGTTCTTATTTGAAACTTTCAAGATACTGTATAAGTTGTGTTACGTGTACCAACTTGTTATAAGAATGACTAATATTTTAGGTTTACACAACCAACCGTAAAGTTTTTAAATTGGTAATTAATTTGTATCAATAGGAAAAAAACCAGAGATAGGATTTTTAAAATAATTTCGCTATGGGGGGCTCAGGTATCAATTCATTTCGGAAAAGGGGTCTCTTGCCCAACATAGTTGTGGAATCCCTGAGTTAGAGTAATCACATTGTCTATATAATTGAATAAAAACATCTTTGTTATATTTTAATACAGTTTTAACAATTCTTTATTATATATTTTAAAGTAAATACGATATAACTGTGTTATTCTATTAACAAGTTTGCCATAAAATTTCATACAAGCATTGGATTTAAAAAAGGGAATATACGGTACTTGGCCGTATAAAGTGAAATAAGAAGACTACGTCTAATTGACTTTTTTCCGCGGTCCGTGTTACCGTTTGGAGCGGGTTTCTGGTGTAATATAGGCATCTCGCTCTCACTACGGTCAAAGTGTATGTCTCTTTTCTGTTTTATTATTCTGTGTGGATCGTAGTTGACGCAGTAGTTTCAATTATATAATGTTAGTAACATATCTTTATTTTTGTTTATACCAATGCATATATATATGAATGAGACAAACGCTCGATGGAACCGAATATGTTTTTTCTTCTGTTTCTTTAAGGCTCGATGGTTAACTATACGGTTGCGTGATTTAGAGCACAACAGTGTTGGCACTACAAATGCAATATGGGCGACGGTTCCTATTATTCACAATATCAAAATATACGGTTCAGATTTAGGTTTGTAATATAAAATGTGTAAAATTTTTTAACAATATCTGTCGTAATAAATTATGTGGACGGTTGGCTAACACCGAACATTACTCCCGTCTTTATAGGACATACTATAAAATTGTATATACATCATATAATAATTATAAATCAATGATACGCCTAATCTTACTCAAATATCAACAGTGCAAGAACAATATTCATATGAAAGATAATATTTGGAAATGTACTCGTAGCAAATACTATAGTAACAATCATTATGCGTCTACAAATAACTTTTAGTATTTTCATTATTCATTAATCTGGGATGAAATTAAACTACGTTCATTATAAGTAAATTTTAAACAACTAATTCCAAAACTGAAAAAATTTACAATTTAATTTAGAACTCATTGTAATTGACATTTCATCCCAATTCTATCACAAAACTTTCAACATCAAATCATTTAAACCACACAAATATTTACAATAAAGTTTAAAAGGCATATTATTGTTTTATCAGTTGGCGGCCATCTTGAGAATGATGGCTACGGAACTGTCTTTTGACACATTATAGTAATTTTTTTAACACGCTAAATGTGCGATTACGACCACAGTTGGCATGTGTGAGATACACCAATAAAGAAACGACATAAAAATGGAAAAAATAAAAACTGATAGTACAGTCTGCAAAAACGGTAACCATTACAGTACGTCAGGGTAATATGGTCACTTTTTTATAACTCGAAAACTATAGCCTTCTTTCCATTGATGTCTCTGTGATACGACAGCTCTTCATCAGTCAATCAAATAATAATGGGTGCAACTATATCGACGTTATTTTGACAGTTGACAATATACTAAAAAATGTAGTCGATTTTAGTATTGTTTAGTGTAGTTAGTTTTTTTAAGTTGATGTTTCGTTCGAGAAGAGTGTGGTTTGCAAGATGATGTTGTGACCAAGATTAAGAAAGGAATGCTTCGGTGGTTTGGTCATGTGGAAAGAATGAATGAGGAAAGAGTGACAAAGAAAATTTATGTTTCAGAAGTGAATGGCAGAGTCGGAAAGGGACGTCCTAGGCGAAAATGTATCGAACAAATTGGCGATTTATTGAAAACGGGCCAAATTAGGAGTACCCTTAACCGACGAGCATGTATGCGTAGGTGTATGGATATGAAGGAGGCGAGAGAGGTGTGTCAGTCTGTGCTAAATGGAAGTCTGTAGTCTCTGCCTACCCCTCTGGGTGACAGGCGTGAGTGTTTATGTATGTATGTATGTATGTTATGATTTTTCGTTATGTTTCTAATAATTGCCAGAGCTTGTTTGCTACTTTTTTCTTAATATATTAGTTATAGTATTCGACTTTGTATTTTTCTCTCTGTCCTCCTCCTAGTTTTGGTTTTATAGGGCGGCACAGCTTAAGGTGACAACATTACCCTCACGTACCTTAGTATAAAATAGTTTTATCGGTTACCGATTATTATTAGTTACCGTTTCTTCAGTAATAAAGTTACAGATTGGCTGTGTTACTGTCGAAAGGCATAAACGTCTAATATCAGAGAGGGTATTAAATTTCAAAGTATCTTTTGTAATCGAATATAACTCTATAATAACGAACCAATGACAGTAACAGAACACATACAGAACAAAAAGCAAAAGCTAATTCAGACTGTATATTTTTTGTGTTTAGTCCTGTGTCGTGTGAGCGAGATAGCAAGTGAGCGGACGCAATTCATAAATCGTTTCTTAATTAGCGCGATTTATACATACATCTAAATGCAGACAACTTTAATTGGTGTAGCAGTTTTCTAGTGCTGTTACAAATTTTTTGCAGATACATTTGAAATAAAAAATGAAAAATAGCAGTGTCTACAAATAGATTTTATTTTGGTTTATAAAATACATGGCTTTACTACAGTAAAACAGGCCAAAATATAATTAGGGATTATTGATTCCAAAATAATGTCAGTCATTAATATATATTAATATGCCAAAAATCAGTAAAAATACAAAAATTATTGAGCTGAACAATAATAATGTCCAAAATATATACATACAGAAATAAAAGCAAGCTAACTATTAATTTAATTGTAAAATATATCGTAAGCAGTACCATTTAATTTCATATCCTATTACGCTACTTACAATGTAATATTATAATTTAGCACTGATAAAACTGTCCCCGTCCGAGGCAGCTGCTTTGATTGATCTCATTAGGTACAGGTACATAAATGTAATAAGAATTTGTGCAAATCACAAGTCTATTGAAGTTCCATTCTTACATATTCTTTAAGTATAAAAAGTCCAAGGCATTATTGTTAGGCAATAAAGAGAAAGATCTTGAAAATTATGTATCAAGCACAAGGTGTTTTTCTTTTATTTTAAAAAGTCACCTTACACACGAAAAAAAAAGAGTTCGGGCAACGTATGTGGTAACGTATTTAAAATTAAAAAAAATATATATAAATTTTATTTCTTTTATTTTATATTTTCTATGAACAGAATTTTTTGATCACAATTAATAAATACCAAAAAAATTTAGGACAAATAAAATTTAATAATCTATAAGCAAGTGCCTTTGAGTTGCGTCAACGTAAAGATGCATTTAAAACCGGGAAATTTACTTTCAAAGCATTGTTTGGGATGATACATAGATGTCACTGCTTAATTCTAATGTTGCCATACTAAATGAGCAAATAATTTTAGTAACATTTCTTCCAAAAGAAGCAGCCGTATCGGGCGGGCGACGTAATTTAGGCGCAAAACGCTCCATCACGAGAGCGGGGACTTGCCGTGCACTCGCGTATATACATAACATCAAATGTTAACATCTCGTATTGTTATAACACTTATCACATATTAAGATTTTAAACGTCCGTGCTCGAAACAGCAGCGCCGTGGTGTGGTGTTAAACTGAATCATCTGCGAAGTTAATTAGATAATTTATAGAATCAGGCGTTTGCGGAAATACATTATATTAAAGTTGGTGAGAATTACTTCGCCCATATCCGCTCAATAAAATAAAATGATGTGTCTTACATACACTGACCTCTATATATAGAAGTACGCTGGACTGGCTATACCATACAAAATGACTGTGCCAATTTGTAGCGCCGCTAAAGGATGTCTTGAAAACTAAAATTGACATAATATGCCAGTCTGTTGTCTTATTTATATTGTCTTTTTTAATAAGTCTGTATTTTGAACTTTTAAACTAAAAAACGAAAGTATTTTATGTTGTTTGATTGTGTATAATATTAGTTACACAATAAGAATAATTTTTATTAATAATAAGAGTGTGCGTAATCTGTAAAACTAGATACCAAAAGGGAAGTGGTATAACATTTCACAAGTAAGTGAATTTGCAGCAAATATTAAACAAATTAAAACTATTTGATAATATAAATACTTAGAAATTTACTAATCTTAATATCATTTATACCAACATGTTTGGGTGTATATTACTGAGTTTTGATAAACAATAAAATTCAATAGGGTTGTCGAGTTCCTTGTATACAACTACCAATATCTGTTAACAAAGAAAGTCGCCAACAACAGATGATTATCAAATGTTTATTAATTAACAGGTTTCCAACTGAACTTAGACTAAAATTATGGCTTAAAAGCATAAATATTGTGAATTAGCGTCCGAAACAAAATGATCATATTTGTTAAAAACATTTCACAGACAACTGTTTTATTAGACGTGAGAACTGCACCACTTTGAAAAAGTGCAGTATACCGACAATATTTACTGGTAATACCAGTACCAGTAAGTATAATTACTATTTAGAATGTTTTTTTTTATTTCTTCTTTCCTAATTTTCCACCAAATTCAAGGGCCATAGCCAAGTGTCGAAAGGTCGCCTGATGATGTCGAGCCACGTTGGATGTGAGTTAGTGGGCTGCGGCTAGATGAGATTCCTCTCCCTGTACCGCTGTAGTTGAGGCGGAGTAGTAAGGGAAGAGGAGTGTTAGTATGGCGATTGGCGATGCGCCACTCGACTATCTTTCGTGACTTTGGTGAGGCTGCACCCCTTGATGCTTCCAAGTGCTCGTTTTTCCCTGGCTCCATTCATATATCGGGCTCGGGGAGTCCGTAGTGCAGGTGGAGTTAGAGGCCGCGAAGGGCAGTGTGGCTTGTGTTTCTGGTGCGCCTTATCTGAGAATGAAAGCGGGGAGAAGAAGTCAGCAACTAAGGAGGGTCTGCCATTGGGCGGCTGGCGCCAGAGGGGCCGCGGATGTGCATGAAAGCGTTTCCGTGGCCCTGCTAATTTGCGGCGGAGGTAGAACACCATGGGGTTTTAGTAAGTGCGATCTAGAAATTTAATTCTTTCTCAATTGCAGGCATGAGTACATATTTGTGCTAGTTGCTGTAGAGACTATTGGTCCGTAGGGTGCACGTGCGGTGTAGTTCCTAAAAAACTGTATCTGCGACTGATCATCGCTGCTGGTAATAAGAAGTTGTTTAGTTTGTTGCTTCCTCGCTTGAAGGCTAATAAGTATAGTCATTCAGAGAGGACACGTAGCCAGCATTCTTGAGACGATACCACGGAAAGTAGGACTGTATGATAATTTCAGTTATTTTTTTTAATATTGTAATTTGAATTTCGAAAATGACGTTGTAAATAACTGATAACTATGTAATTCAAAGTTTGTATATTTTTTTAATATTATCTTGCTAGCTCGTTCCCGGCGCATTGCTGCCGCAAAGGAAATAATTGTGGAAATATCGTTAAAAATGTGAAACAATTATATTGCATAATTAGAAATGATAATACAATCATTGAAATAGAATGATATATAACTTTCTATAACTTTCAAATAAATAGTCAGTATAACACGCACGCCACCTAGTGTCAGTTAATTGTATAACTTTCGCACAAGTGCAACCAATAAGTTGACTAAGGTTTACCGCAATCTGATGAACGGTATGGCATCGTAGAAAGTACGAACAAACATAAATTTTTATATAGTAGTAGAAAATATTTTACTGTCTATAGACAGACCTGTAGTTGATTAGAATGAGCGTTATTATAGCAGCTGATTTGTTTTTCTTTAATTATATTTCAACCGTTCATTTAGTTCTAGTATTAACTGGAACTAAATGAACGGTTGACAATAAATTATTTTAGAAACTATGTTTTTTTATTTTTATTTTGTGTAGATAGTTTAATCTTAATAATTTTTTAGTTGAATGCTCTAAGGGCTACGATGGCTATCCGAGTACAGAACCAGAGTACAAAACTAATTCAACTGTAGAGATGTGTAAGATAGGGTGATGTAATATGCCCCGAAATACTTTACCGCTGCATTGGAAGACGTCTTCAAGCTACTGGACTGAAAAGGATACGGTATTAACGTCAATGGCGTGTACGTCACTCACCTTCGATTTGTCGACAATATAGTCCTTATGGTAGAATCGCTGGAGGACCTACACACTATGTTCAATGACCTCAATAGTGTCTCCCAACGGATAGGTCTTAAGATGAACATGGACAAAACAAAAGTCATGTGGAATGTCCATGTCACGCCTATGCCGGTGGTTTTTGGCTTTTTGGGAGCACTTAGCTGAAGTTGTTGACGAGTATTTTTACTCGGGACAAATAGTCCGACTAGGTAAGTTCAACCTCGACCAACAGGTCAATCGACGGATTTAACTCGGCTGGGCAGCGTTCGGGAGATTACAACACATCTTCTCGTCAGGAATACCTCAAAACTAGATTGTACAACAAGTCCGTGTTGCCAGTGATGACCTATGGATCTGAGACGAGGTCTTTCCCTGCTGGCCGTATGAGTAAGCTTGAAGTCGCTCAGCGAGCTATGAAGAGGGCTATGCTCACTGCTCAGGGGTTCAAACTTAGGAATGAGGATATCTGCAGCAGAACCAGAGTGGGCTGAAGTGGCAATTGACCGGCCATATAGCTCGAAGAACCGAATACCGGAAAGAGCCGAATCTTGAGTGTCAGCCTCGTACCGGCAGGTGAAGTGTGGGACGTTCCCCCACTAGATGGAGTCAAATCCTGTGCAGGAAGTTGATGGATGCAGGTAGCTCAGGACCGTGCTTTGTGACATTCCTTGGGAGAGGCCTATGTGCAGCAGTGGACTTGTGAAGAGTTTTAATGTTGATGAATGATAATGGCATTATATTAGTATGATACATAAATAGAATGGACGTTACGGGTAGAGTCCATCTATCCATAGAGTCCATTCTATTTATTTAGGTATAGGTAGGGTATAGAATTTTATCGATATAATTTGGTACACTGTCTTATCCCTATTATTAGTTCCGTGGACGTGCACTTCTGCTGTCAGCGCCAAAATGGCGGAAATCAAATCGCTTCATCATGTCACGGTATATAGCCAGTCGAGTGTACTTGTATATATAGAGGTCAGTGCTTACCTAGTTTAAAGAGCACCTCCCCCACCCTCCTTAAATTAATTTGCGTGCACTATCCCCGTCCACCAATCCTAGCATCACTACTCCCAACACCACTACACTAGGAAAGACACAACACCGACAATAATACGACGTGTGTTTCGCCTCTATATGAGGCGTCCTCAGGTGAAGGTAGACTGGTAAAGTAGACCGCCGTATAACAAATATGTTTTTTATACCGTTTCACTAGTCGAAGATCTTGCATTTGAATCATAGACGATGTTTTAATCACAATCCTTGTTTTTTTGAACATGAGTTTAATTCTGTTGCTTTCTATACTGCAACCAATGTCACTGTTTCATCGGATGTGTGAACGCGAAAGGTAAAGACTATAGATGTGTTTTACTTATCAGCTTAGATTAAAGATTTTAGATATAAATTGTTTAATTCACATATGATTATCATCATTCAATTATCAAAATCATCATTTGCCTGTCAACAGGCCCTTTGCTTAATCGTGGCCAACTCATAGAAGGGAAGATTTGTCAAGTGCCACATATCTCGCAATTTTGACCCAGATTCTCGTCACTGGTGTAACATTTAAAAAAATAGTAGATGGAATGTACCGCCGTTTATCGATAGTTATATTTTCCTCAGATTTCCTTTATTCGTCTCTTAAGACATCCACAGGGCCCTCTTAGATCGCCACAACATGGCATAGAACTGCTGATGTTGTAGAAAAGTTCTCTTGTGGCAACCTGGTATCGATAAAATCGATATCTCAGGACTGTGTTTTGTGGCATTCCCTGTCTGTATTGATGATGATTTTCTGACAAATTAGTAGTGTAATTAGTGCAGTAAGAATTTGTTGAAATATACACGTTTCAAAAAGAGTGATCGAGATAGTAAAAAACGCATGAATTATCGATATAAAATCGTCTGATTAGATTGTACATGCAAAAGATAAGCTAACATTAAAATAGATAAGTTGAGGCACGTATTTGAAATAAATGTGACTAACATACGTGAAGAAACAAATGATCGAGAATATTCTCATATTTTATATTCAACCCTTGTTCGATGTACGTTGATACCAGTCATCATCAGTTAGTAAAAGTTCACTTCTGAAGATGTAACTCTCCCGATAAAGGGGGATTTACCTTAATCGCCATACTTGGAAGGCCTATTAACGATCGCAGTACCAGACCATGATGTATTTTACGTCCGGCTTTAATGAGACAGTTAAACCTCCAGCGCCATCTATTGGAAGCCGCAATATATTTCTGACATATTTGCTTCTTACGAGTTATGACACCCACGGGAAATAAGGTGTTGGATTCTTAAAAGCCATCATCAGACAACGACCAAACAATTTAATAAATTCAAATTTATGTACTTACTAATTTACCACAAAGAAATACTTCGAGGACATGTAATGTTCTTAAAAATAAGAGGCCAGCAGTGCCCAGCAGTGGGACGCATGTAGGCTGTTACTTTATTGTGTTTTATTTGGTTAAAATGTGATATGCAACATGAATGAACTAGATAATAAAAAAAATGTTACGTACCATGATACCACCATTTTGTTTTCTTAGGATTTTTATTGCAGGTTTTAACGTAAAATGAATTGTCCGACGGTCTTTTCTGAAAGGGTAATAAAAAATTACATGAACGTTTAAAATTAAATGAAACAAATTTCTTGAATTTTTCTTAAGTTTAATTGTAACTTGTACATTGTATTGACTGCAGAACGATTGGATCGGTTCATACGAGTGGTACATGCCCTTATAGAATACCAGCGAAAGTATTAACATAATTCTGTGTTTTATATTGTGAACACTTAAAATAAGACCCCCCCCATTTTCTTCTAATTTTTAAATTTGCACGTACAATTGCACGCGTCTCTTTTGTGTTTTGATAGATTTTACCATTTTTACCGTGCCAAATATATTAAGAATGCTTAAATCTACTAAAAGACAGTGAAAAGGACGCGCAAATTAAGATGCTATTTCTTAATACAAAATCTAACAAAAACACAAGGAAGGCGTAAAGCAATTCTCAGGGGTAAAGACGCATCTACATTTTGATAGATGTAGGCTGTCTATAGACCAACGTATTAGCTCATACCGTATGTTTGATTCTCAGCCATTGAAATATCGTCACACTTGGTAGCCAGACGTCCAATTGCAGTTCCTGAATTTTGCAACTAACCTCGGTCATGGATTCTGAAGTCTGACATTTTTGAGAATTGGTTTTTTATCATTTATTTTGGTTACCTACAAGGAGAGCAAAGGCGTAAAACATGCAACACAACACATGAATAAAACAGCAAGACTCAGGCTTCAACGCAAATTCTTTACATGGACTGAAGTGGTCATAATATCAGGAATTGTAATAAAATGTCGCGAAATTAAAAATATATCCTTCGACGTAAAAATATAAAAAATCCCGTTTGTCAAATGTATTTTTTCCCAAATATAATACGGTTTCGTAATGAGGTACCTCTGACATGCAAAAAAAAACGGTGAAACTTCGCAGATATCCACTTTCAGAAAAGTTAATATCAAATAGGCATAGTATAATACATAATTATACAGAATGAAAAACTGATAACAGACCCACTGTCTGTAGCTCAAGCAAGTTCTATGATGTACTCAAAAAAGGACGTTTGGAGCTTACCAGGTGAATTAAATTTCTTTCAGGACACAGAATAAGGTCGTTAAAATAAAACTAATTTTACGGATGTTATCGCGTCACACATAAAATAAAAAGAGCATGCTTGTAAAGCACTCGAAACGTCGGAAATCAAACAAGTGAAACTTTTAAAACTTCTACATAATTTTTTTATACATACTACGTTTTTTTCATTGTTCCATAGTCATCCAATGCTGAGCTATATTAAAATTTTTAAGACTTTAGCTCAACGGGAAGTTAATGAAATATCAATCACTAAATTCGAGCTGAACGGATATTATACACGTAAGCAAGTTATTAAAAACGTGGTAATAAATTAAATGCTACAAGTCCGGAAAATTAGGTTTATTCAAATATAAGAAATTATTAGGTTGTTTTATACGAAAATGGCCTACACTTACTGGAGTAATATGTACCACGTACAAGAAGAAACACCAAGACTTGATTGTTAGAGCAACACGCGTTAAAGCCCGCGGGCTCAAACTTATTTATTTAGTGCCATAGGAATTCTGTGGCTTCTTTTGGTCGCGGTGATATCTGTTCGCGTTGTGTGTTCTAGTGCGTAGTACTACATATTACTTAATGTCTACACTCACCTTTTCTTTACAGCTACTGAGCATTGAGACGATGGAGAGGCAGACGGACTGCACCGAGAGCGCCGGCGACCAGTCGTCCGTCAGTATGGACAGGCAGATGTGGCCGTTCGAGTACACGTGCGGGTGAACGGGAATGTTGTTGCCCACGAACGTCACCTGCCGAAACGATTTGTTTTTGTGGGTGTGGTTATGAGTATAATGGAACCACTCCGTGGCGCAGGGGCTTAGTAATGAGTTGCGGCGCTAAGGGCCGCGGGTTCGAATTTCACACGGAACAAGTATTTGTATGGCCTGCAAAAAATTGTTCCACGTCTGGTTGTTAGTCCTTGTAAAAATTATGTTTGTAAATTGCCTCCACGACAAGGAAGAAAAGCCTAGTGTGTGTGTGTGGGGGGGGGGGGGGGGGGCGTATAACGTTGTAAAAAATTGAAATATAATTATTTCTATATTTTCCACTAGCGACTCTGTCAATGACCAGTAAGCTAGGTGGCACTAAACAGTTGTATATTCTAGTCTAGACAGACGACAACGCCAACCAACGTAATACTTGTCAGTGTCGATTAAGATCATTCCGTGATTTCGCAAGACATTGATAATTGATACGTGACTTCAAGGTCACTTTTAAAATTAATAATAATTATGACTGAAAATAGTTAAAATAAAAAACAGAAATAATATAGTGACAGTGAAACTTAAATAATTGAAAAGTCAGTAATGTCATATAGCCTCTATCTTAACCCAGTAATGCCTAGCACGTCCATATGGACACAAAAATATGGGTAAATTTAAATGCTTAATATGGCTACACTTTATTTAATTTTAAACATTTCATTGTTTATACTATACCACTAAATGTCAAAGTTTCATTACATGTCACTGTCACTGTCATAATATAATGTTGATTCGCGGGTTTAATCATTTAATTGCCGCTAATCTCAGTTACGGTGAAATATGGATCCGAGAAGAGAGTAAGTAATATTATTTTCAAAATATTGGTTTTATTTATGTTATTTTTGTGCTAAATTACTAAGACATAATTGAGTTATGTCTACAAAATGGTAAAATATTGCTTAGATTTGATTTAGCATAATATTTATAACACTGAAGTTGCCGTGTCCATAAGGACACGCTAGGCACTAAGCATTGCATTACAAAAAGTAATGTATTATTTTCAGATTCTTCGATTTCAACCAATTTCTGGGTAACGGCTCCCTAAATGAAATTCTTGATATATTGTGCGAAGATGAAGAAGGTTCTGGTGAATCTCCGATACCAGAATCAATTTTTATAGCTCCTCCTGATCCAGCTATTTTGACGGACGAGGATTCAGGTGACGAAGATAGTGGTGGAAGAGCCGAGAACTTGAATGCTCGGCAATTAACAGCTGGTGCGGAGGTAAGGTTTGAGCAACGATACCAAACTTACAGAGACACTCTTCATTTTGACGATCTTTGTGGCAGAAAAGCGAGAACATGGATCGATGGAACCTTAGAACCATTTTTGGGATCATTTCCAGAGATTGCAACTGACATCGCTAGTCAATCAGCCGTCGATTTGTTTGAGCTTTTTATTGATCACACATTATTGACATGTTTATTCTGCAATCAAATCGCTATGCTTTATGGAAAAACTGCCCTGATCCTAAGATCACAGCTGCTGAAATGCGATGCTTTATTGCTATTCTCATTTTGAGTGGGTATTCGCCCAATGCTAACAGACGGCTCTATTGGAGCACGGAGATAGATACCCGCAATGAGCTTATTTGCAACTCTATGCGGCGCAACAGATTTGAGGAGATAATGCGATTCATGCATTGTGTCGATAATAATGAATTAGACGTGAATGACAAAATGTGGAAGTTGCGCCCTTTAGTAAATAAAATAAAGGCTAATTTTATGAAACATTTTGTCCCTGAACAAAATCTGTCATTCGACGAAACTATGGTCAAATATTATGGCCAGCATTCCTGTAAGCAATTTATCAGAGGAAAACCCATCCGGTTCGGCTACAAGATATGGAGCCTGTGTACTCCAGATGGTTACTTGATAAATTTTGAAGTTTATCAAGGCAAGGTTCCAAATGCCAATCCACTTTATGAACAGCACTTTGGAAAATGTGCCACTCCTCTTCTAACATTTATCGACGAGTTTACCGATGAAAAAAAGAAAATGCCTTATCATTTTTTCTTTGACAATCTTTTTACAAGCTTGAATCTTCTGAACTACTTTAGACAGCAAGGATATGGAGCTACAGGCACAGTGCGGGAAAACCGCCTGCAGAAGTGTCAAAAATTGACTTCGAATAAAATGTTGAAGAAAAAGCCAAGAGGTTATTATGAATCTGCGATTAGCAAAGAAGATGGTGTCCTTGTAGCAAAATGGATGGATAATTCAATCGTTTGCATCGCATCTAACAATTTGGGCGTGCAACCGCTGACTACCGTGAAACGGTATTCCCAAAAAGATAAATCATTTGTTCAAGTGCCACGACCATTTCTTCTGGGTGAGTATAATAAATATATGGGTGGAGTTGACAGGATGGATGAAAATATAAACATGTATAGGATACACATCAGAGGAAAGAAGTGGTACTGGTCGCTATTTACTTGGATGCTAGATGCATGCGTGCATAATGCTTGGCAACTTCAGAGAAAGAAAGATAAGATGCCACAGCTGGAATTTCGAAGAGAAATTGTTCTTACCTACCTAAAAACTTATGGCATAGCTGCTAAAGGTGCAGGCAGACCTTCTACGTCCAAACTGGCTGATACAGCGCGGTTTGACAGCATAAATCATTACGTTCGAAAGTGTGTAAAAAAAAGATGCGTCGGCCCGTACTGCAAATCAAAGAGTTCTTCTGTAAGAACAGAATGTATGAAGTGTGACGTTGGCCTATGTATACCATGTTTTGCAATGTATCACCAGAAGTAATAAACACCTACCGTTATAATGTTTTTGTTTCTTTTTATCTAACTGCATACTTCAAGATAAATTTCTCAAATCCTTAGCTATTGTAAGCGCTTAGTGTGTCCATTTGGACACGTGAATTTTCTCCAACTTCTAATATATTTGGAAAAATAAAATTTATGCTAAGTTGATAAGAACCCATCATTGAACAATATTATATATCCAAACTTAAAAAAATAAAAAAATTTGGGCATTACTGGGTTAATATATATAATATATAATAAACTGATTTTAATCAAATTTGCACACCGTGTGCAGTTTGGTCCAACTTGAGAGATAGGACAGTTTTTCGCCCATGAGTGACTCATAACTTTTTCGCTAATTTAAGGATATTTAATAGGACATGAGAAAGGGTCGTCGAAAAGGGCAGAACAACGTCTGCCTGGCAAACTAGTATATATATAAATCAATTGGTGTCCGTTAGTTTCGCTAAAACTAAAAACGACTGGACCGATTTGGATGAAATTTTATGTGTGTGTTTGGTCCTGGTAAATTTTATGGGTCCGTGGATGGTTTAGATTCACAATTGGATCCGGTAGGTGGCGCTGTTGTCGAGATCCAGAAATCAACCGTGCGAAGCCAGGGCGGATCGCTAGTCTCTGATAAAGATCAGACGTATTTTAACCTTCTACGTGGTTGAGCCAGCTGTGATAGCAGCTCTATTATACAATGTATATATATACATACATACAATAAAGCTGTGTTTCGTATGATGAGTGTAGAGGACCAGAAACCTATTTTGCTGGAAACGAGGCATTTCATTCTTAGTCTTCTGGGGCGACAACGCATTCATTTTGATTCTTAATCGATAATAGATGTAGATGTCTATGGGTTACAGCAATCACTTATTCAAGTGGACTATGTGTTTGATTGTGATCCTTATCATTCTATATTAAAATAATACATATTTCTTTATTAGGTACAACATATACCCAAATATTTATCACTTTAAATTTTTGACTAATTCTCTCGTCTACGGCAATGCAATGTAACAAATGGAAGTCCGTAGTCTCTGCCTACCCCTCTGGGTGACAGCCGTGAATGTTTATGTAATGATGTGATCATTGTCTTCTACCCTAATTATTAACGCGTAATTTGATAAATATTAATAAGGCAGATATAAAATATTATGTCGATATGCGCAGGATATTCATTATTTTACAAGGCCAGTAGTATTTTCAAACCTGTCTTGAACAAAAGAATAACGTTTTATTTTAATCAAATATTAAAAACATTCAACTCATTTTCATCATCATCATTACAACCCTTCACAAGTCTACTGCTGAACATAGACCTCTCCCATGCTACAAAGCACGGTTCTAAGCCCACCTGTATCCATCGACTTCCTGCATGTCTTACCAGGCCCTCACTACATCTAGTGAGGGGTCGCCTTACACTACGCTTACCGGTACGAGGCTGCCACTCGAGAACCTTTTTTCCCCGTCGGCTGTCGGTTCTTCGAGCTATATTAACTTATGTAATGAAATGGAAATCTAACTAACCAATATAAATTTTCTACATCGTGTATACAAAATTTCATCTTTGATCCAGTGACCGTTTAGTAGCGGTGTTAGAATATCCACTACCCCATATCATCCTGTGGGTGTCGTAAGCAGCGACAGAGAGAAACAAGCCAGGGAATAGGCAAGTGCGGAAAGTATGGCAAATATTCCCCAATGAGTTATCTATGGGGGAGGCCTAAGTTCAGCAGTAAAATTTGATTGAGTGTAGTAATGATGATGGTGATGTTTAGTACAGGATCAAGTTTCGTTTGTATGGAGTACGCTCAAGGCAAACTACTTTAAGAATTGTTCCAACAGATTTATTACGTCATTTTTCGTTACTTGTTAATTTTAACACATAAATGATTTTTATTACAGCGCGAAACGCGAATTATTCACTTGATCTGATGTATGACGCAACAGACGTTTTTTTCTTGAAGACCTCAAAAACATAACCTTGATATTTAAAGTACAAATAACAACAACCTTTATGATAAAAAGGCCCAATAGCCGATGGACAATTTAATCACTTATAAACGAATGAATAATAAATGACCTACGGAGGACAATACGAAGGAGCACACACCAAGAAACATTGACCTCCCAACAGATTATATGACAGCAATTTCATGTTTATCGTTAGCATTACACTAAATAAATATATACTGAAATAATTTTAACTTTTAACAAAAAGTAAAAGCCGAATTCAAAGAATTAAAAAGAAGACTAGGATGTATCCACCGAAGCTGTGCGAAGATGCGTAAGTACTCGATAGACTGGAGCGGAGATGTGTGCTGCCTATTGCGAAACTGAACTGCGTGCGTCGAAAGTTGGATGTTGGGATGAACGCACAGTATAGCTCGGATCCGATACGAAAGACAAACGTCTCAGTCATATCACTATAATAAAAAAAACAACGGGTTGCACTCCGGGAGTGCCGGCAGAAGTGAAAACTTAAATATTAACGTTGTTCATTTTTGATGTTTTGGAATGGGTAGGGAATATTTTTGCACGAATTGCTTTAATTATCAGTATAAAAGTACTATCATTTATGTGGTAGAATACAATATTTGTTTATTGCGCTATCGTACACAAACATGACAATTTATATTACATTCGCGCAAGCGCCCTGCGCCGCCTAAATGAAACAGCAGGCCGCCGCGCAGTAGAAAGAGAGGGGGATATTTTCCCTCCTACGCCGTTCGTCTTACGCATTTTCGATCAGGGTCACGTGCCCTTACGCGAGTTTAACAATTTTTACCCATTACAGAAAAAACAAATCTAAGAGTTTTTGAAGTGAAAACTCTTAGATTGTTCATAGGTCTTCGCGCCTGAGCGCGCGAAGACCTATCAATAATCTGACGAAGACCTATCAATAATCTGACGAAGACCTATCAATAATCTGACGAAGACCTACCGACGAAGACCATCAATAATCTGACGAAGACCTATCAATAATCTGACGAAGACCTATCAATAATCTGACGAAGACCTATCAATAATCTGACGAAGACTTATCAATAATCTGACGAAGACCTATCAATAATCTGAGTAAAAACTGTATCTTCTTTTACTAGCGGCGCTGCTCACTGCCCGCCACTTATCGCTACTAGTCTCCGCTGCATGCTGTCGCCAGCTTGTGAGGCACAGCTTACATCTCCGCTTCGATCGCGGTATACAAATATGATACATCTCCGCTCAGTGGTATCCACTAAAGCTGAGTGGAGACGAGATGTGTAAATTAAGAAATTCTATTGGTTGTTTAAAACACATCTTTCCTTTCGTCCCGTCTCTGCTTTTGTGGAGTCTGGGCCTAAGACTGATATAAAGCGATCAGTTCACTGCGCTTCTTCAGTGAGTGTTACGTCAAATAACATTATACATTATATACTTAGTTTTTTTTTATAGAAGAGGAGGCAACCGAGCATGCGGCTCACCTGATGGTAAGTGACTACCGCTGCCCATGAACAATCGCAACACCAGGGGAATTGCAGATGCGTTGCCGGCCTTTTCGAAAGGAGTAAGCTTTTTCTTGAAGGTCCCTAAGTACGTGTCGGTCCGGAATAGTCGCCGGTGGTAAACAATTCCACAGAGAAGTTGTTCAAGGAAGAAAACTCCCTAGTAAAACGTACAGTAGTCGACCGCCTCCGAACGGGACGTTTGCCGCGTAGTGCGTTCACGAAATTTGACGGCTGGAACTAATCCGAACAATTCCTCAGAACATTCCCCATAGTAGATACAATAGAAAACGCAAATGGATGCATCATCCTTTCGCAGCGCCAGTGAATCGAACCGATCAGAAAGCACTCGATCGTCGACGATTCGAGCCGCTCTGCGCTGGATGCGGTCAAGTGGAAGGAGTTGGCACTGGGGTGCCTGGTCTAGAGATGAGAACAGTATTCCATGTGAGGCCGAACTTGCGCTTTGTAAAGTTGCAAGTGATGTGCCGACATTATATACTGTCTCGCTCTGCTGAACACGCCATGCTTTTTAGAGGCCAATTAGGCCTTTCCCTCCAAGTGACCACAAAACTGCACACTATTCGATATGTCGACGCCGAGGATTCTGATGCTAGCTGCGGCAGCAAGGAGAGTGCCTTCAAACTGAGGAGACACGACAAAGGGGTTCTTTTTAGCGGTTAACGCGCAAACTCGTGTCTTCTGGGGATTGAATTGGACTAGATTTAGTCGCCCCCAATCCTAGACTTTGTTAAGCAGACTCGATTTCAGACACAAGTTTATAAGGTACCACCAGTACTGTCGTCTGCATAGCACTGAATGTTATCAGTTTGTAACATATCATTGATATCCCGAAAAAACAGCGTTGGTGATAGCACGCAGCCTTGTGGAACACCAGCGTTAATAGGCTTGTAATTAGAGTATGCACCGTCTACTACGACCTTAACGCTCCGATTAGCAAGAAAGCCAGTGATCCAATCGCACATCTTCTCGGGAAACTCATAGGGAGCTTCGAAAGAAAGCGCTTTGTGCCAGACCCGATCGAAGGTGTTCGCTATGTCCAAAGTAACGGCCAATGCCTCCCCCTTGGACTCTACTGCCTCCGTCCATCTATGAGTAAGGTAGACCAGAAGATCACCAGCTGATCGAACACGACGGAAACCGTATTGGCGGTCACTAATCAGCTGGTGATCCTCAAGGTACCTCATGAGCTGGCAGTTTACAATGGACTCCACTGTTTTGGAGAACAAGGAGGTGATGGCGATAGGCCGGTAGTTGGACGGGTTTGAGCGGTCGCCTTTTTTAGGGATCGAGTGGACGAAAGCCGTCTTCCATGATTTTGAGACTACGCCTAGGGAGTAGGAGTACCGGAAAAGACGCGTTAAAACAGATGCCAACTCTGGAGCACACGTCCTCAGCACAATTGGGGGGATTCCGTCAGGCCCACTCGACTTGCCGATGTCCAGGGGGAGGAGTGCTTTGCGCTGTGTGAATTGCACTTCCGGCATAGAGGGTGCTGGCCTCCTGGGGTAGTCTATCATCATTTAATTCCGCTACCATGTTGATGGGGGGGGGGGGCCTCCGGCCACCCGCACTCACCAGACGAAACGCGGAAGCAGAGCTTCCACTTCACGCCGGTATTCTGTGAGGTCGTGGTACCACCCCGGTTTGAGCCGGCCCATACGTGCAACAGCAAAGCTGCCGCGTGGCTCTACCACTGTTAAATCAAAGCTATCAATTACTGTGGTCATTTAGTAACTACCTACGTGCATAGTATGGTTCATTATATATTAATGGAGTTCAAAAAAAAAACTTAGTAGCCGTGGCTTGTTCACCCGCGGTGAACAAAGAGCAACCCACTTGACTAAGGGGTGTTCTCTCCCCCTACCGCTGCAGCCGATGTGAAGTCGCGGGGAAGAGTAGTGCTAGTATGGCGATGCGCCACTCGCTCTATCCTTCGCGACTCTGATGGGTCCGCACCGTTGATTCAGTGGTGGTGGGGCCGCGGGGGAAAGGAGAGACGGTATTGCGAGGCGCCGCTCTCCCTACCCCCAGTAGCGGTGGAATCAGAGACCAGATCCGCCGCTGGGGTCAGGAAAGCGGGTGCTTCCGAGCGCTCGTTTTTTCTAGTCCTACGGCCTCCGCGCATCGGAATCAGGCTGGGGGGGGGGGTTACGCAGCTAGAGTTGGAAGCCGTGTAGGTAGGTGCGCCTTGTGTTCTTGTTAGAAGTCCTCCCCCGAGGCGAAATGTGCGAAAGAGTTCCCGTGGCCATGCCAATACGCGGCGAAGGTGGAACACCATGGGGGTTTTAGTTGCTGCGAGGCCAACATAACCCGTCATTGTTCCCGCGAGGCGAGTACGCGTGGGCATTTCCCCAAGTAAAAAAAGTCTGTACTCTGTAGTCAGTAGTGTGTGTGCCGGCTATAAATAAATAAATAAAACTGGACCGATAAAATGAGTAACTACCAACTCAGCTGATATCATCCAGACTAAACAAAAATATGGTTACCTACATCTGTTCTTTTTGTAAAATACACTTTTTATAATATTCTTTGAATTAAACAAACTGTTTCGATTGCCCTTGTTGAATTATGACGGACGATTACATAGGATAAAATTAATTGGCGTAACAAAAACTGTAGCGTTTTAACTTCCCAGTGGGAAGTTATTGTAATGGATCTGATTTTGCAAATTGGAAATATTAACATATCTCCACGTTTCAAGGTCTTTAGAGTCGAATAGTATGGTTTTTAAGAGGATGTCCGTGTGTCCATATGTACGTATGTATGTATGTATGTTCGGATTTAATTTTCGCCTCGTATATCTCGAGAACAAAGAGTGATATTGACATGGGACCAGTTTCATTTAACGGATAATTATGTAACTTAGACCTCATTAAATTTTGAGCAAAATCGGTCAAGCCGTTTTTTGTGCCGTAAGAAAAATTGTATAAAATATTAAAACATGATATTTTTTTATTCTTTCCACTGGAAAGTCAGTCGTGTGGACCTTTCGAGTCGCACCTAGACCGCTTTTTTATAAATAAAAGTGAGGTGTCAACGAACTCATAGCTGCAACCAACATAAAGGCTACAATACGTTGCCACCTTTTTTATAGCATAAGGGTGACAAACGATCAAACAGTCCACCTGATGGTTAGTGGATGCGGTGGCCCATAGACATCTACTTTAATCCTCGATTAAGAATCGAAGCGTGCGTTGTCACCCCTGAGGACTAAGATGGAATGCCTCGTTTCTAGTAAAAAATGGTTTTCGGATCTCTACACTCACTATACGAAACACAGCAATATTAAGCTGCAATTTTACGCTGGTATTCTGTGAGAGCGTGGTCCTTCCCCGGTCGAGCCGACCCATTCGTGCTACAATCATAGCTGCAGCTGGCTCTATCACGTATATACATACATATAAATCTGAGTACTGAAATGAACGGACCGCGTCACAGCAAAGCACGCAGAACTGACCCCGACGGGCTCCTAGATAGAAATCGTGGTCCTACCACTTAGGTTTACTTACCAGTAGTAAATAACGAATAAAATACGACGGTTTGGTACGAGTAGCGCGTGGCTAACTAAAAGTTTGGTTGCGGCGCTAAGGGGCCGTGGGTTCGAATCCCGCTCGGCACAAATAATACAGTGTACAATCGCGTACGTCGACAGTACGAGTTAATCCTCAGAGCACCCCCGACCTCTGCTCGGACGATGGTTAGATACGAGTAACTCATCTGTACACTCAAAGTTCGTATAGGTGAACATCCTCACGAAGTAACCCTGGAAATAATCCATCATCATCATCACGATCATCAATGCCCTTTTTTATAGCCTATATTGTGGTTGCAACAAGAATGGGTCGACTCGATAGGGGAAGGACCACGCTCTAACAGAATATCCGCATATAATAGCAACTAAATACTGCTGTTTTTCGAATGGTGAATGTAGAGAACCAGCGACCCTTTTTACTGGAAATGAGGCAGGGGTGACGATGCCACAGCATCCACTTACCATCAGGTGGACTGTGTGCTCATTTGTCGCCATTATTCTATAAAATAATAAAGTCATTCAAGCCGCGAACACCGAGTGTGATGAAACTGTAAAAGCCTACTGGCTAACAGCACCAAAAACACATAAACTGGATGGATAAAAATAATTGTTTCAGGTCTAGATGCATGTCCACGTGGAATTTATTTAGGTAAAGTTTTCTAAACAATAAAAAGTATCATTACTACCCCCCTCTTATGTCAGTGGTCTTGCGTTAATAGCCGTTTTTTATTCAGAAAGGTAACACAGAAAGCAACAGTACTAATTACTGTGGTAGAGCCACGCTGCAGCTATTATGGTTGGATCAGTGGGATGGGATGGATGGTTCGGCTCGACCGGGGAAATGAAAGGATGAGTAGACTCGACCAAAGGACTACACTCACAGAATACCAGAGTGAAATAGCAGCTTAATGCTGCTGTGTTTCATATGGTGAGTGTGGAGAACCGGAGACCCCTATTTATTACTGGAAATTGAGCATTCCATCTTAGTCTCAGAAGTGACAACGCGTCTGCATTTTGATTCTTAATTAAAGATAGATGTAGATGTAGAAAGAAAGATAGATGGGCAGCAGCGACTTCCTAATTACGACAAAAATTTAACAAAACTATGGTTCCCAACCCGCTTGCCGAGCATAGAAACTATTCCAAATATTCTCCTAATCTCTGGGGGAGGCCTACGTTCTTTTTTACTACGTTTCTACGTTCTTATGACTTTAATAGAATGTAACGGTAACGGTAGGTGCCTATGGGCCACAGCATTCATTTAACAGCAGGTGGACCGTGTGCTCGTTGGTCACCCGTATTCCATATAAAAACTTGATGTTATAAATTACATTGGGTTGAACCTTGAACCAAGTTTAAAATCACGGCGCAAAAGTTAAGGATAGCGCGTATTCATCGTATATTATCGTCACCGCTCGGCTACAAAGTGTGATGCAGTAGGTGTATTGCGAACGCATCTATTTTATTATTTATCAATGAATATAAATAGAATGAATTGTCTGACGTTTCGAAATAACTGAATTTTATCGAGCTTTGGGACACAATAACTTGCCACATAGATCCAAGAACAGAGAACTGATGGGGGAAGAAAGGGTTTTAGGTGTAGTACAGTGTTGGGGAGTTTTTAGATGGAGTGACAACCTGATGAACCAAGCAGTATTAGCTTAGCTTAGCCATAGTTCAGGATCCTGAAACCTATGGAGAAGACCTATGGTCTGTGGGCTTTTGAAGGGTTTCAATTATAATGACAATGATGATGATTATTTTTAAGTCACATGTTTTAAATTGTTTCTATCAATCATATTTATTTTATGAAATATTACGATTATAAAAAAACAATTGAGTTGTCATTGGTAAAAACTGAAAAACTAGTTTAGGAGTTATGGACGGACATAAAAATGGAGATTCATACCAGTCAAAAATATTACTCCCTTTTCTCTCTCTCTAGTCTCTTTCTAGTCAGATTAAAAAAAAATACTAATGTCAGAAATATATTATAAGCAAATGTGAGATCCTATTATTTTTGGGTGTTCTTTGGTAGTTATAAATTCGGTTCAATGGTTTCTATCTTATTCATGGTCAAGGGGTTGCTTGCAATGCTCAGTTAAGCTAAAAACATATCTCACTACAATCTATCTTAGGCAAAATTTGACCAACATCTGTTTAATAAAATTAAAAACATCAATTAGCACACATATATTTGAATAGATATTTGCCCCTTCAAGAGTAATATTTTATGCTACTAACACAACTTATATTTCTATTAATCATTCAATAAGTCATTAAATGATTGTGCTTGATGCAATAATGAGTGGGAGGGCCTTTCAGTCTATGACCTTTTAGTTTTGCAATCTGCACTGAAAACATCTATACTAGTGCCTTACAATAAAGATGTGATACAATAGGGTTTGTGTATGTTGGTTTAAACTAACAATGTTATTTATTCTCATTACAGCCTATCAAAAATCCACTACTGAACATGGCATCTCCCATTTTGTTAAATCTCAAAAGGTCTGGCCCGCGTGACCCTTCAAACTCATAATTTATCACTTAAGATGTGGTCTGATAAACCAGTCCAGGCTTATGATCGTAAATTTGCTTAATAATCTCTGGATTAAGTAAGAATAATCTGCATATTTTGACAAGAGACCTGACAGGGCATTATGGTTTAAAAACTGTCCATCTTAGTATTAATCATCTTAAGGATATGCCCATTCTATTCCTTAAGGGAATAAACATTTCTGCACCTGATTGTGGGCTCTTAATGCGCAAATATTATATTTAACCTTAAAGAAGTAAAATTGCTCACAGCTAAGCAACTCCTATAATTCATTGAAGATAGGCTAGCAAAAATATCTATTGCAGCAATCACTTATTTTATATTAGACCTGCAAAGCTGCTTGCAGAATTAAAAAAACAAATTAGGTGGGAACATAGGTTATCTCATAGGATGGTTATGGTCATAGTTACTATGCTTGATATTCTGTTTTTTTTTAAATAGATCGGGTGATAAACGAGCACCTTATGGTAAGTGGATGTCGTGGCCCATTGACATCTACATTCATCCTCAATTAAGAATCAAAGTGCAAATGCGTCGTCACCCTGGAGATTATTTTTACGTGGTAGAGCCACCCTGCAGCTATATTATAGTTGTAGCATGAATGGTTCGGCACGACCGTGGCAGGACCACGCTCTCACAGAATACCAGGGTAAAATAGCAGCGTAATGCTGCTGTGTTACGTATGGTGAGTATAGAGAACCAGAGACCCCTTTTACTGGAATCGAGACATTCCATCTTAGTCCTAACAGGTGACAATCCATTTTTTATTTTGATCCTTACCATCAGGTGGACTGCGTGCTCGTTTGTCACTCAATGCTATAAAAAAAGATTAAGATGGAATGCCTCGATTCCAGTAAAAAGGGTCTCCGGTTCTTTACTCACCATACCAAACACAGCAGAATTACACGCGTGGTCTTGAACCGGTCGAACCGACCCATTCATGCTACAACTAAAATATAGCTGCAGCTTGGCTCTACCACGTAAAAAACACAGGTTGGGAACAGGCAGATTGTTTTTGAGTTGTTATTAGGATTAAACTACTGCCTGTCGCCTCTTACGACACCCACAGCATGATACGAGTAGTGAACTCTCTTCTTACGCCGCCACTGTACATAGGCTGCACTAAAAGTATCGGGAATGGAATATTTCCACTGTTCCTGTCATATTAAAATCTTTTTAATTGAAAACTCCTTGGTTTTAAAAATCGAATACCATGTATTTATTTAAAAAAAGATTCTCGGTCTTGTCACAAGGTTTTGTCAAACTTGTTTAGTCGTTGAGAAAATGGAAGTGACTCGAGAAAATTCAAGAGCGATGATTTATTATGACTTTCGAAGTGGTTTAACACAAAAACAGTGTGTTGACCGGATGATTTCTACATTTGGTGATGAAGCCCCATCCAAAACCACAATTTATTGCTGGTTTGCTGAATTTCAACATGGACGTGTCAAGCTCAGTGATGATCCCCGTCAAGGTCGTCGAAAAACTGCAGTCACCCAAGAAATCGTTGATGCTGTGCGTAAGCTGATTGAGGAAGATCGACATGTGACATACCGCGAAATTCAGGCAACTAGACATTGGCATGAGTCAAATACAAATAATCTTACATGAACAATTAGGTGTAAAAAAGTTGTTTTCCCGATGGATACCGCATTCGCTCTGTGAAAAGCAAAAAGCAAAAAACGTAAGGTTAAAGATGAAAATCGGCAGTTTCAAGAAATTTGGACTGAGAAATACTTTTTTGTATGGTCGCATAACAAAGTCGTTTGTTTAATTTGCAAGAATTCTGTTGCGATTGCAAAGGAATATAATGTAAAAAGGCACTATGAAACGCAGCATCCTACTTTTACCAAGTTTACAGGCGAATTAAGAAAGCAAAAAATGTTGTCTTTAAAACGGGAGCTTATTGGTCAGCAAGCTATGTTTACAAAACCCATTCAAGATTCAGAAACAGCTACAGAAGTTAGTTATGAAATTTCTCGAATGATAGCAAAGCGAAGTCGCCCCTTCAATGATGGGGATTTTGTAAAAGAATGCATAGAAATTGCCGCTAAGAAAATGTATCCAGAAGCAGCAAAAAAAGTTTGAGAAAATTCAACTGAATCGTATGACTATCCAAAGACGAATTATGTCTTTGTCAGGTAATATTGCGGAACAATTAAATGAAAAAACTAAGATCATTGAATTTTTTTCATTAGCACTCGACGAATCCACTGATATTAGTTCCACAGCTCAACTTCTGATATTCATACGAGGTGTTACTCAAGATTTTGAAGTCTTAGAAGAGTTATTAGGAATGTGTTAATTGAAAGGTCAAACCAGAGGAGTTGATATACTAATGTACTTTTGGATGAGTGTTCAAAAACTGATTTGGACTTATCAAAATTATCGGGGTTTGCGACTGACGGTGCGCCTTCAATGATTGGTTTCAATTCTGGGCTAGTTACTTTGTTGAAAAAGCATCTGCAAAAAAAAAAATCATAAACGATGAAGTTCTCATGCAGTTACACTGCATAATACACCAAGAAGCCCTCTGTTCTAAAAAAAAAATTGAATTCTGGAAATTACAATCATTTTCCGAATTATAAGAAAATGGCTGAAAAATTCAACAAAACTGTGATTAATTTCAGTTATGTAGAAAAGCTAGACATTTTGATTCAATCTTTATCAAGACAGATTTTCGGAGTTTAAAAAAAGTGAAACCTCTGTTGGACATATTCAGCAATCCTTTCACGATTTCAGTTGAAAATGCGCCAGAGTCAATGAAGTTAGAAATTATCGACATTCAAAACGACCAAGATTTACGCAACAAATTCAACGAAGGAGACTTGCTGAACTTTTACCGCTGCATTGATAAAAATATGTACAAAGAGTTGTGCATGAACACTCTGAAATGTGCCAGCTTATTTGATTCTACCTATATATGTGAACAAACCTTTTCAATACTAAATAATAATAAAACAAAAAATCGAAACCGCCTTGCAAACGAAAGTTTGGAAGCAGTTTTACGTGTTGCTACAAGTAAATTTGAGCCAAATATAAAAAAGATTGTAAGCACTTTGCAGTGCCACGCTTCAAATTAATAAATTCTTTTTCAATTTTAATAATTATTATCAATTCTTTATTGTCTTTAATCACCTCTACTCCTGGCGGCCCGCCATCAGTTCACAATTTGCCCGAGTGGCCCCTAGTCTTAATAAGTCTGTGCATCACTGCATAAAGAAATAACTTTCATTACTTAAATATAACCAATAGCCAATTCATAAGAATCTTATCTTAAAAAAACTGAGAGGCATTGGACTGAGATAAAGGCATGCATATTTGCCCATATTTTTCTTTCACTAGTTTCCTATATTTAAGAAACATTTCATTCTTCATAACAATCCCTTTTTAAACATTAAAAGTGCATATAAAAACAGTTTTTAGTGCAAACTATTTATTTAGCCACTTAATTGAGAAACAAATTAAAGCCCTATGCAAGTTGTTGAATCAGTATATAGTTTTAAAAAAGCTTTTCATAAACTGTATGTTTGAAAAATGGCTCATGAAGATAAACGAGTTTTCCTTTATTTACCATGTCATGGTGGCATGAGAGAACCCACTACCTATCCTATCCGATATCATCTTGTAATAAGAGGCAATTGACAGGAGGTGAACAGTAGAATTTCCCTTCCGTCCTTTCCTTCCTTCCTAACTATTGATATGTTTTTTAAATAGCTTTTCGAATCTTCCTATTCGTGGTTGTCGCACCTTTGATACTTTTTTAACCCTTTGATTTTCTTCTCCAACAAATTTTTATCTCTTATTTAGCCTTGAATATTTTTTTAAATTCATTAAAGATCATCAGCTCTTTTTGTTTCAGGGGTTTTTACAAATTTTCCAAATTGATATTAGTTTTTTGGATGGGTATAATAATGTATGAGCTAACCAAAATAATTGCAGTTTTAAATAATCTAGGTTTAAGTGTCATGTCAGCATATACTTATATGGTTCAAGTGATAGTCAAAAATGTAATAATAGTTCCTACACTAGACAAATAAAGGGCAGAAAATCGGAATAGGCAATTGTTTTTCATTAAATTTTAATATAGTTGAAATACATTAAAACATCACAAGCCACAACAATACATTTGGTGACATTCTTAATTTTATTGGGTTATAAACCTTATTAAAAACTTACCTCTGGAGAATCAAATGGGTATTTGTTTGTGAATTTGAACTGCAATACAAATTTTTCACCTTCATATAATGTGCCGGGAACTCCTTCCATATGAACTGTCCATCTGCAGAGATGTTGAAAACATCAGCATGATCAGTACTCAGAAAATTTGCAACTATCCATATTTTTAGCAATACAAAATAAATTGGTTCCAATGGCCTGGCCTAGTGGTTAGAATTTTCACTCCATCCTTAAAATTTTATAGAACCTAACAGTGTATAAATTTATATTAAATAAGAGAATTAAAAAAATAATAACAAAATAAAGCCATATCATAGTAGTTTCCTTCGATGCATTATAACAATTATTTCTTCAAAGGGTAATTTCACTAAGTGAGAAATTGGATGGCCACCAAGAAGTCCATTTCTTGATAAGTATTAAATGCCTAATATAATAATCTAGTAGAAGAGGAATATCAAGGTTGAAATTGGCTACATTATGTCACATATTTTGTGACAATTGCATGTTAGTCTAAAGTGCTGGTATCAAGTATACTTAGTAAATTATCATCATCATCACAGCTTATCAAAAGTCCACTGTTAAATTGCCTCAAGGGGGATGTTTGCCATAGTTGCCACACTTGGAAGGGAAGTTGGCAACTTTTAAAAAAAATTATTTTGAGTTGTTATCAGGATGATGCTGCTACCCATCTCCTGTTTCAGTTTTTTTTTTTATAGAATAAGGGTGACAAACAAGCACACTTCCCATCTGATGGTACGTGGATGCTGTGGTCCATAGACATCTATATTTATTAAGAATCAAAACACAGATGCGTTGTCACCCCTGAGGACGTAGATGGAATGTCTCGTTTTCAGTAAGAAGGGGTCTCCGGATCTCTACACTCACCATATGAAACACAGAAGTATTAAGCTGCAATTTTACGCTGGTATTCTGAGAGAGCGTGGTCCTTCCCCAGTCGAGCCGACCCATTCATGCTACAACCATAATATAGCTGCAGCGTGGCTCGAGCACGTAAAATTTAGTGTTTCAGCTCAGTTTTGTCGCCTCATACGATGCTCACGGGATGATATAGGATGTGGATTTTCTTACGTCGCCACTAAACGGCGTACTTAGCATATAACGGTGGCAAATCCACCCTACAACGAGAGGCCCATTCTGAGTTTACTTTATAATTATACTTACAATGTTAGATTTTGACTAGCCTGGTCTCCATCTACAGTGACACCTGGGGGAGGTTCTTTCATAAGAGACATTAATTCTTTTTGAAGTCTCCGCTAGAAAAAGAAAGTAGTAAATTTGAACTCAAAGAAAATAAGGGATATTATTTTTCTTCAATATCGCATAGGAGGTATTAGTTTTACAATACGTATTTCGACAGCACAACAATTCCAACTATGTCAAGAAATCTTTGAGATCTGTCAAAACATTTAGATATAGTTGAGCAAGTACAATTTACAAATAAGAGTTGTTATCTAAATGTAAATATTTACATTATAGTCATAATTGTTTGTACAATAAAGGTGTAAATTTAAAAGTAGAACGTAAGATATTAAAAATAATTTTACGAACCTCTGATGGAGACATTGACGCCATTATACCAATTTGAGACGTTTAAAAAATGTTACTAGTTATAGTTACTACTATCGAAATTATTTAACATTAATCAGTGTTGCAAGCGCTTAAAACAATTTGGCACAGATAAAGATATATCTGATGAAGTGTCAGAAACACGACGATGCGAAGCAGGAAGAATTTCGTACGTACGTGCAGTAGTTATACGTACGTACGTAATATTACACTACTCTGAATCAGTAAAGGGTGGGCGTGGCCCTAATTAGGGTCGTCAGTACTATCATGATTTTATGCCCTTACTCTTATTAGTTTGTGGTCATAGGGATGCACAAGTGGAAAAAGTATATATATTTATTGAATCGATATTTTCAAATTAATTGTTACAAATCATTTACTGTGTTTCGTCCAGCTATCTCTAGTTGCGTAACTCGAGTTTAGTTCGAGTTGTGCGAATTTCAACTCGAGTTAACTCGAGTCGTAATTTTTCCGAGTAAGCACATCTATAGGATGCAACATCGCTCATTAAAAACATCGAAGCTTATGTACGCAATATCGATTTTTTCAATGCTTTTATAACCATTGAAATATATACATATGGTACAAATAATCATTTTAAACAGAAATGAAACAAAGAAGTAAAATAATCAAACATTATATTTATGTTTTTTTGGAAGTTTTACACTATTTATTTTTACAAATTTAATTTTATCGAATAATTATAAGAAAACAAGAATTAATTAAATATATATTTTTTTACTTTTGCGTTTATTTTTTTCGAATTGAATTTTAAAATAACAATTTTGACATTCTGACGCCTAATAAGCGGTTTCTCTCCTGGGTGCTTGTAGATCCAGCCTCTGAAAATAACCGCTCCCACGATAGGCAAATAGATCTTATCTAGGCTATGAAGCCCGAGAAATAACCCTTTCATGTCATCCCACATGTAATATATGAACTCTTCTTTTGCTTTAGTTTTATTTCTTATGATGTGGTGCGTTAATTTTTTATGGTAGTTCAATATGTTACCTTCAGTATTATCGCATTTTCTGAATACATCTACGAAACTATACAGAAATACAAACGGGTGAATAACCGTTCATTCATAAAAATCAATATTTCAGGAAAATGATTGTAACGCAATACGAAGTACCGTAAGCCGATATAATTATTTCCATTACAAAATAACTATTACCTTAAAAGACTGTACTTAAGCTATTCATTATGTTAAAGTTCAGACAATATAATTATTAATAACAAAATGAATAAAACAATTTCAATCCATTTTCAATATTTGTAAATTTATTTTAATTAATTATCACAATAAAAATAACTACAATTTTACATCGAAAACCCATTGAAGACAATTGCACTTCTGAAGTTCAAGTATATTTATTTTTGGCGGAAAGACCATATTTGCCTGTTTGTTGATTCGTAATTAAAATTTTCGGGATTGAGTTATTTCTGCTAAATATTCGTAAACCTTTTAACTTTAAAAATTTAGACGTTCTCTAACTTTGACATATTTTGTTTTTTGAATATTTATTTTTCGGCAACATAAAATTCGTGATAATCATCGTTTGCAATTTTATACCTTCGAATAGTGGGTTATTCCATAACCTTTGACGGCAAGCCAAAACATTGTTCATAAAATATCGCTCTTCGATCAATAGTAATTGATCGAAGCTCATAAAGAATCATGTTTATGAACGTAATATCGATGTTTGAAAAAATTGATGAATCGTTTGCATCCCTAGTCGCGCATTGAAGGTCGGTCGCACTGCAGACCGGGACCAATTTGACGCCCTAATTAGGGACTCTTACTCCCTTTCTCTTATTACGCCACCCTGAATCAGGGCGTAGGTACCCTGATTCAGGGTAGTGTAATAAGTGTACTAACGTGTTATAAACTGTCTCTGTCACTCCCGAGTAAATATAATGCGTCTCGCTTGCACAGGTGCAATACAACTCTCAGCGAAAATGTTTACAATATCTGAGAGCGCGATCTTCAGGGATTGTATACATTTTAGCTGAGACTAGTGTTGCCCAAAATCGGTCTTGGTCTTGCAGTCTTGGTCTTGTACTTGCATTTTTGCAAGACCAAGACAAAGAACAAGACCGCCTAATTTTAGCAAGACCAAAACCAAGACTGACCGTGCAAGATTTGAGCAAGAACAAGACTAAGCCTGCGAGACTCTTGCGCCTTGCAGTTAGGAATGAGTGTCGTTTCAGGGAGTATAGGAGTTCGGGTATACGCTTAGGGACTCTATGAGACGCAAAAAATATATTAAAAAAAAAATTGGAAAATTGGACTTATGCGAATTACGAACAACACCATAAACATACATAGCGGATGAAAATATCCATTAAAAGAAAAAACAGTGCATCCCTAGTTTTGACCATCGGCACTTTGATAGTGCGCGGCGTTTTGTTTTCGGCATCATCAAAGGTCGAATAATGACCTGTCAAAGAAATTTTGCAGCTATTCGGAAGTACAAGGTCAAGATACACGCGCCGGCGGCTTCTATTGATATCGCATTCAATCGTCGCCGCCGCGCCGCACGCACTACATTTGACACTGTTTGAATGCTGCCACAGAGTACATGTTCCAAAGAATAAAATAAGTTTCCGGGTGCTCAGAATGGACACGAATACATTATGCTGATCTCGCAAGGAATATTGTAATTAGATAATGGTAAGGATAGGTAGATACCATAATAATTTATTTTAGTAAGTAATTATTATAATATTAACTATATGGGTTTATAATAATTACCTAATTCAAACGAGTGAAAGCAAATTTAATTTAATTAACGTATATTAATTCAATCACAAGAAGAACATAATATACACAATTTTATTTACATATTTACATTTCATTTTTACGTAGGCACTCTATACCTATCTGGCAACGCATCTACTTTATTAATCTTCTGAAGAATCATTATTTTATCAAAGGATGCCGAACTTTCCTTTGTCGATCTTTCGGCGTGTACTTACAAAAAGTAGTTATATTTTAATTCCAGTCATTCCCAATTGAGCTTTGCTTCGAGTCCAATGTATTAATTGTTTTTACTCTAATCCTTGTTGTTCTCGGAGTGATAAGTTTACAATTTGACATGAGTGACGAAGAGTCGAATAGTCGGAGTAGTGAGAGTTGGAGTTATAGATCTAAAAGACCTAAAAGTATATTTGATGAGTTTTTCGACATAATTCATGCATCCCAAATTGCTTTGTGTAAATAATGCCAACATAAAAAGGTTGAAATAAAAATGAAAAAACAAAAACAATTCAGGCTTAAGGAAGCATCTAATATCTTTCCACAAAAAGAAATCACAAATATTTCTTCCTGAAAAACCAAAATTAAGTGGAGATATCACAAGCTTTTTTAATAACCACCGGAAAAAGTGGACAGGTAAGAAAAAATAATACTTATCACACAATTACATAACACATATATTATGTAACTAGCGGCCGCCGGCGTCTTCCTCCGCGTACAAAATCAGATTTCCTACGAGATTTTGAAATTTTCTCGCTGCAAAAGTCTTACCTAAGTATAAAGAGGCTATATAGGTAAAGCTTAACTATGCAAATATTTGTTATTTAAAACTAATAAAGTAAATGTCGATCTTCATATCTATACTTTAAAAATATAGGACTTGCATGTAACCATTTTACCCCAATTTCACCCCCTTAGGGTTAGGATTTCGTAAAACAGCTTATTCAGGATTTTATTATTGAAAACTTATAACTTTAATGCCGATTTTCGTCTCTCTAACTTCAAAAACGTAGGACTTTCATACAAACTTCCAACTCCCATTTCACTCCCTTAGGGATAGATTTTCTCAAAACCGTTTCTTAACTGATCTCTATGCCATAAAATGAAGCTACCTTACAAACTTCTTAGATATCGTTATAGTCAGTCAGTGAGTGGTAGTTATATATATATATATATATATATATATATATATATATATATATTATATATATATATATATATATATATATAAAGGTTGACGCGTCGGTCTGTGACGTTTATAGGCCGAGTCGATTATCTTAGTTTTAAAAATATTTAACATCGGTGTTTTATAGTCAGTTCCATCTCTAAGTTAATTGTGCCGTATAATTAATGTGTGGAAGTGTTTTCCAGTGAATATGTGCTAGAATTAAAAAAGAAATTAACAAATGATCCTGGGTGGACTGTGAACTGCTTCTGTGGACATACCCTCCGAGTTAAAAACAAAATATTATGTACAACCAATTAGAAAAAAAGTTTTAATTATTGCCGAGAGCTCTAATTGGACCGATTCAGTGTATTTTGTTCGCAACAAAACAATACAACATGTAAAATAGTGGATAAAATTATCAACGGAGCTACGCACAACGCCATCTTTACACGAACAGTGATACTAATACCGCTGCACTTACAATTAATAAGAAAATGCCTAAGTGCGGGTACTGTGGTAAATTTTTATCCAACGCGGACTGTGTGAGGTGCTCTAAATGCGCAAATAATTTTCATCGTACTTGCTGTTCTGTACCGACGGGGCCAACACCTCAAGGATGGGCGTGCCAAGGCTGCAAAGTCAAAACCAAAACAGACCCGACGTCATCCTCGAGGGCATCAAAAACGTTATGTGGTGATATGTCGTCAGAAAAGTCAACCCCTCAATCAGATCTAAGTGAGAATACACCCACAATGAACAACCACATGCTACGGGAGTTAATGCAGGAGATAAGAGATCTGCGAAGTGAGCTGAGCAAAACAAGAACTGAGATTGCGGACTGCAGGAGGGAGATTCTCGACTTCACAGCAGAGCTGCATTCATGCAGCGCACGTTTAACTGCCTTGGAAGACAAAGTGTCTACACTGGAGACGAGCTGCGAAGTAAAATCTCCCGGCAATGTGGAGAAGCTCGAAAACACGATTACCGAATTGAAGCGACAATTGAACGAGCGCGAACAAGAATCTCTGCATAACGATCTGGAAATCTCCAGCCTACCTGAAGAAAAAAATGAAAACATCTTGCATGTAACCGGGCTTATAGCTGTAAAGCTAGGCATGAAGTTGGAGGACCGGGACGTTGTATTCGCGGAGCGGGTGGGCTTCTCGCGGCGCAACCGTGCCGCTGAGGACGCGACCGCGTCGCCGCGCCCACGCGCCATCGTCGTCAGGCTGGCGCGCCGAGCCCTGCGCGACGACTTGCTGCGTGCTGCGCGTGTGCGCCGCGGCCTCACCTCGGCCGACATCAGCATGCCGGGGGAGCCGCGCCGGTTCTTCGTCAACGAGCGCCTCACGCGGCTGAACCGACAGCTGTTTGGCATGGCGCGGGAAGCGGCATCACGCGCCCAGTGGAAATATGTTTGGACGAGAAATGGTAACATTTTTGCTAGAAAGGATGACGGTAAGGTAGCCGAGCGAATTAAAAATGAAAATGACGTAAAGAAAATTTTTATATCTTGATTTGTTGGTCTATGTATTTTCTGCAATTTTTTTCTATTATCTTGTATGAAGTTGAATGTATTCAGTATGTCATTCAGTTGAATTTTGCTTTATTCAATATGCCACAACAATGTTACTTTTTCACAAAAAAAAAATTATTTGCTCCATACTTGTATCTTTTTTATATTTGTAATCGCAGAATATTATCTTTGTAGCATGTCTTTGCCGTTTAGAATATTTTTTTACTTTACAATTATTTTAATCGAATATGTTTTGTGTTGCGTTGCAATGCTGATTTTCCGAGTTTTCACTAAACATTCTACTTGTAATATATCTTTTCCGTTTATAATCTGTTTTTTCTTTATACGTATTTTAATCGACTGTGTTTTGTGTTGCGTTGCAATGCTGATTGTCCGGGTTTTTACTTACGATAAAGCTCAATTTATTCATTTTCGCATAATACAATTATTAGTGGCAGTATATATGGGTGCAAGTATATTTAGGCGTTCTTTAATTATTAGGTCTTCTCAGATACAAATTTTAAAGTTGATCATGCGCACACTATCGAAACGTTTTTTATTTACTCTAATAGGCGTTGTTATTCTTATTAATTCTTTTTTTTTTTGGTGAAATGTAAATATTTCAAATTTTTATTGTAATTGTTTTGTTCATAGGCCTTAATTTATACTATAGATTTGGTTTTCTCAACGTCTGCTCGTTAAATACGAATCACGAGAAATTTATCGCAGCGATGGAACGTCACTCGGTGGACATAATGGCGCTGAACGAGACATGGCTGCGTACCGGAGAAGAGGGTTGCGCGCCTCGTTTGCCCGGCTACAGTCTGCGCCACACGCCGCGGCCGCTGAGCGTGCGCAATGGCCGCGGCGGAGGCGTTGGGTTCTACATAAGGCATGGCGTAAATGTGCACTCTTATCACCATCCGGTGGACCCTTCGCACACGTCTGTGGAACAGATGTGGTTAACTCTTAACACTGGGACAGGAAAACTTGCTATCGGAACAGCATATCGCCCGCCTTGGCTCGACGTTGATTTATTTTTCGATGCAATTACATTAACTATAAGTTCGTTAGCTTCGTGTGATTTTTTTATTTTGCTCGGCGATTTTAACATAAATATTCTTGGTTTAAATGATATTAAGGTTCATAAACTTAAAATATTTTTAAGCAGTGTAGATCCGCAGCAAATAGATTATGTCTCCTACACATTACACGGACCATAGCGAATCCATCATAAATATAATATGTACAAATACTGGAACGCGACATGTTACGTTGGAACCAGTTGCGCCCCTTAGCAATCATGTAATGTTAACTTGTGAAGTATGCTGTAAAAGAGAAAAAACATTTCCGAGAAGACTTATATACAGACCTCTTAATGACGTACCGATTGATATACTTAATTCTTGTTTAGATTCGATTAGCTGGAATTCATTGGAACAAATGTGTGATGTTAACCAAATAGTGAATACGTTTAATTCTCATATTATTACTTTATTAGATTTAATAGCTCCCATAAAAAGAATTGTACTTAAGGAGCAACCTCATCCATGGATAACAGACAATATAAAGCTTATGATGCGATTACGGAATGCTGCTCACTCGCGATATTTGAAATCAAAAATGGAGTCGCATAGGACGTATTATAAAAATCTTAAAACTTTAGTTGTACAATCAATTCATCTTGAAAAGAAAGCATACTTCAATCATTATATAAATAATAATTTAAATAAACCAAAAATGCTATGGCGCAACTTAAAATCATCTGTTTTGCCTCCTAAACAAAATACTCATTTACCTGCGCATCTGACAGATCCCAACATAATTAACAAACATTTTCTTGACGTACCCGGGACCTCCTCTGTTTCGCCCTCAGTTTTATTGTTTTTCAATAGCAACCGTTTTATAGGAGACATAAAATTTTCCCTTCATTATGTTGAACAAGACATTATTTCGAAAATTATACCAAACCTTAAATCGAAAGCAGAGGGCATAGATGGGATCTCTCTCGGAATGCTACTTAGAACCTTGCCACAGTCACTAGGTGCTATCACATCTATCGTTAATTGTTCAATAGTAACTTCCACCTTTCCAGACGTCTGGAAGACGGCCATCGTTAGGCCACTGCCTAAAAACTCAAACCCACAGGAACCTAAGGACCTACGACCTATTAGCATATTACCCTGTTTGTCAAAAATTGTTGAGAAAGCCGTTGCGATGCAACTTGGGGAATATCTTGAAAGTAACAAAATACTTTCCGAATTTCAGTCTGGATTTAGAAAAAACCATAGCACAACCACAGCTCTTCTAGATGTTACAGACAATATTATTAATGCACAGGATGCTGGTATGTGTACCTTACTAGTACTTCTAGATTTCTCAAGGGCCTTTGATTGCATGAATACTCAATTACTACTAGCTAAGATGACATATTATGGTTTTGATCCCGATACGGTCAGTTGCTTTCATAGCTACCTTACGGGTCGTGGTCAATATGTTGAAATTACTCAAGTAGACGGTCGACCGCTTCGTTCAACGTATAGCCCCTTAACAAGAGGAACTCCGCAGGGAACGATCTTATCTCCTCTATTATTTATACTCTACACAACAGATATCGTAAACTGTATAAAATCTTGCAAATATCACTTATACGCGGACGATTTACAAATATATATTTCTTTTAAATCTAACGAATGGCGCACGGCAGTGCAGTCGCTTAACGAGGACCTTGGTAGAATATTGGAATGGTCAACAAATAATTGTCTAATTCTTAATGCTACTAAAACAAAGTATATAGTATTCGGCTCGAAATTTCATGTAAATAATGTTCCCCTTGATTGTGAAGTTAAGTTAGGTGCTGAGGTTTTAGAACGTGTCTTTGAGGCTCGTAACCTCGGCTTAGAGTTGGACTCAAATTTGCGATACGAGAACCATATATCAAAGGTAGTTCGCAACTGTTTTTATAGATTAAAAGTCCTGTATAAGGTTCGACAGTATCTAAGTGAAGAACTTCGGGTACGCCTAGTAGATTCTCTGGTTCTATCTAAATTAAATTATTCCGACACAGTTTACGGCCCATGCTTGTATGTAAGAACAGAAAAGTTGATTCAACGGGTTCAAAATGCTTGCGCTCGCTTTTGTTTTAGAATTCCACCCCGTAGTCACGTAACACCCTTTTTGAATCAACACAACATTTTAAACATGAGACACCGCAGACAGCACCATTTAGCATGTCTACTTTTTGGCATTTTGAGATCGCAGACACCTAGTTATCTTAGCAGCAAATTAGAATGGAGTAGAGGGAACATCAGCGGTAATCGCAGTCGCCGCCTAAAAATACCGCGACATAGATCCGCAATGTTTAGAGGCAGCTTTCGATACGCAGCAACCAAATGCTGGAATAACATCCCACCACCAATTAGGAACACACAAACGAAATCGTCGTTTAGATTTAAAATCAGACTTTTTCTTATGGAAATCCAAAAAAAGATAGCTTAGAAAAATAACTCCCATAAGAAAAAACTAGGTTATATTATATGTTGAGTTTACGATTTTATGTAAAAATCGCGGTTGCCGCATTATTGATTGTTAATTATACACTTCTCACATACTATTCAATTTTATTTATGCCTTTGTTACATTAAGAAATTCGCTGGAAATGATTAATATTCAATTTTATTTACGCCTTCGTTACATTAAGAATTCCACTCTCGCATCTGCCACTGACCGACGCGTTAACACACACACGGGTTTCTGCAGAATACCAGCGCTGGTCATCCCAATGGGGGTGTCAGCTTATGATGAGCAGCTGACCCTATCGACTCAGCATTGAAACGCTCACATTTCCTGTACATAGTTTTTATTTTTTGTTGAATGTTATAGTTTTTCTTCTTTTTTTTTTTTTTTTATTTTTCTCTAATATTAATTCTATACTTGTTGTTTTCTACATATGTACATGTTGATTGTTTATTTTTTGCAAGTGTTGTTTGTTGAGTTGATTAAATGGTTTTATTATTATTATTATTATATATATATATATATATATATATATATATATATATTATCATCATCATCATTACAGCCCTTCACAAGTCCACTCATAGGCCCCATAATACCTCATCCATCACTCCTCATTCTCATATATATATATATATATATATATATATATATATATATATATATATATATATATATATATATAGATTATAGTGTTAAATATGTATTTATAATTCACTCATATTTTCATTTGTTTTTATAATCGGCGAGACACATGATTTACTGTTTTATTTCAGTCTGAAAATAGCAGTGACAACATCACGACAGCTACAGTTGATAGGATGGTTAAAAAATATCTTCCCTTCTCATTTTTCGATGACGATGCTACACAAGTATATTTTCGATCTATTTGCCCAATTATGGTGTTTCCTAAAAGATCCACACTTAGAAGGAAGGTCAAAGAACGGTTTGAAGAGCCTCAATTGAATCTTAAGAAACTACTACAACAATTTTCATCTAAAATGTCATTTACCATTGATGGATGGATGTCAATTGCTGGTAGTAGTTACTACAGGGTCACTATTCATTATATAGACAACGAATGGAAGTATCGATCTGTAGTCCTTGATTTTATACCATCACGCGGTCGACATACTGGGGAAGATATTGCAACATTTTCCACGAATGTTTATTGGAATATGACATAATTGATAAAATACAGGGTATCACGGTCGACAACGCAACTGCAAATACCAAATTTATGTGTGAATCGGACAAATAGCTGCCACACTTTGATTCAGACAATCAACATTTCCGGTGCTTTGCTCACATTTTGAATCTTGGTGTACAAGATTTATTAAAGACCTTAGCATTACACAGTGAAACTGACAATAAGGGACAAGAACAGCAGTATGAAGATAATGAAGACGAAACTGAGGAAGATGAAGAATATGCGCCGAATATTGCTGACTCACGTATAGCTATAACAAAATTACGCAGTATTTCCAGTAAAATAAAAAGAAGTGAGATATTGAAGAGGAAGTTTCAGTCTGCCTGTGAAGCAGCTGGCGTGCCATCAAATCTGAACCCCATACTCGACTGTCCAATGAGATGGAATTCCACACATGATTTGATTGGATTTGGTTTAAAAGTGAGAACTGGCATTAACATATTGTGCACATCTGTCACCGAATTGAATGATTTTCAAATCACAGATAGTGAATGACAAATACTCGAAAAAATACATAAGTTTCTAATAAACTTTAAACTTCTATTAACGAAACTTGGTGGAGAAAAATATGTTACATTACCGCTAGTCATTGTATCATTCAATCTCTTGCTCGATAAAATTGAATCCATGGTAAAACAATTAGATGAGAAACCTAATCGATCCGAAGTGGATTAAAGCCTCATTCTGGGTTTTCAAGCTGCTCGAGACAAAATGCTTAAACATTATAAAAAGAGCAACTGGATTTATTGTACCTCTTTAATTTTAGACCCAAGGCATTAGACTCAGACTTTTGACATGACATTATGGGGGAAGCAAATTAAAACAGAAAGCCTGCGCAAATTTAAAGAACTTTATAAAGAATATAAAAGTCTACACTCAGTGAATACATCTCTAGAATCACCAAGAAATGAAAAGAAAGTATTTGAATATGATGAAGATGAAGACGTAATAGACTTTGAGAAATTGTATGCATGTCTCTCGATGCCATCTGGATCTGCTTCTTTTCATCAAGGCTTAGTTATAGAAGAGTTGGAGGAGTACCTAAGTAAACCCAGAGCCGCCATTTTGGAAAACATTTTAGAGTGGTGGAGGACGCATGAGACAGAATATCCGACTTTATCGAAGATGGCCTGCAACTTCAGTACCTGCTGAGAGATTATTTTCTAAAACATCATTAGTAATTAGAAAACATAGAAATAGGTTAAGTGATGAGAGCCAGATGGTTACTTTGTATTAATTCTTGGTCAAAAGAATTAATATAAAGTAACAGTAATGTCAAAGCTTTTGTGTAATTTAATTTGTATTGTATTTTATTTTTTTATTTAAATAAATGGTAAATTGTATAACTCTTTTATTCCATTTCATATAAGGTGGTTGCGCGGAAAACCATTCGTATTTTTAATTTTATTCGAGGGTAGGCTTGCGAAGCGTTGTCCGTCCTTCGACCTATCCCTTCCGTACACACCGGGGTGGTGGGGTGAGAGGGGAAAGAAGAGATTCCAGAATGTTGCGTGATTCTCGCAACCAATGAGAAGAGCGCCCGACTTCGGTGGGAAAGAAGCCGATATAAGCTCGCGCGCTGGGCTCGAGCGCTCTCTTGCCTTTGCGCCGCTAGTTGCAACCACACCGCCTGGGACAGTCGCGTCCTAGAGGGCTCTTGCCCACGCGCACCGCTAGTTTCAAACCGCACCACCTGGAGCAGTCGAGCTCCAGAAGTAACCGCCTCACCTAATGAGATATCGTCGCGCACCGCTCTCTTACATCGCACCACCGACCAGGACGGCATCCCTGGGGCACCAGGAGATCCGCCAGAAGTAGCACCGCAGCAACGGAAGCGTCCAAGCCGCACGAAGTCACACCCCGGTATGTGCGCTTCTTTTCCTATGACGCCTGCTTGAGTATTTGTGTTTTGTTAATTAATCCGCCCCAATTTCATTTCTCTTAATGTGCTCAAGCAGGATTCCATCATAACCTTGGCAAGCAATAAGTTTTCTTTTCGGAAGAGCGAGTGCATTGTCAAGTAAAAGTTCCAAATCCGCCATGTTGTTTAGGCATCATCCGCGAATACAGTCCATATAGTGTAAAAATCTCGCGTAATAGGGCCAAGGCTCGACTGGGGAATCGGAACTCGGGAACCCTTAGGCCCGCCGCCCAACCATTTTCTGGTCCTTCGAGCCGGATTTGGACTGGTGCTTATGGTCTCACCAACCATTCATTCATCGAATTGCTAGATTAATTCCTAAGACAATGCACTCTAATTTAAAATTGAATAGATTTAAATAGTGTTCGTTTAGTTTAAAATTAAATTTCGGTTAGTTTTATTCGCAAATAGAATTATTCATTTAAATGTTGTTTGTTTAGTTTAAATTTAAAATTTGTTACTCGCATAAGTAAATCGACTCATTTATTCAAAATAGTTGATTCCGCTTGGCCTTATTCGGCCTACCCACGATTTGTAAAAAAAAAATAGTGTGAGTTTTAGATTTTTATCTATCGACACGCGTCGCCTCGTTTCGTTGCAAAGGTGTTCAATTTGACGTAATACGGCACGATAAGACAATAGTGTTGTGAGATATAGTTGTATTACACTTTGTCCATCCGCCAGCGTTGTGCGATTAATTGTGATTAATCGAATATTAATTATAGTGATTTAAAATGACAGTTAGTGGAAATGAAATTAAACTTAAAACTCTTTACGCCAAGAGGGACGTACTCTTTTGACGTATACAATATATAAGTGATCACATAAGGAATATTAACGTAGAAGCAGTGCGGGAGACGTTTTTATGTGAAATCGAAACGGTGGACTCTTTGCGGAGGGATTACGAAAAGATATTAGACCAAATTAATAATTTGGAATTACAAATCGACCCTAAGTATACAGTAAACTATCAGCCACTTCCATCATTTGAAGTTATGTTGTGTCGCGTGAAAAGAATGGCAAAGCTCTTGCAGTCCTCATCTCAAAGCGAAGCAAAGCCGGAAGCCCAGGTACGCCCACGTGATTCACTTAGATTGCCCCCCATAGATATTCCGGTATTCAATGGCGATATTAAAACATGGCCGTTTTTCTTTAGTAGTTTTCAAAACAACATACATAATAATCCATCGTTATCGGACGCTGAAAAATTATATTACTTAATTAGTAAATTAAGCGGTAGGGCACAGTCCATTTGTTCGGGCTTCACACCAACATCAAACAATTATTCGTTAATATTTGAAACACTTACGAACAAATATGAAGATAAGCGAATGTTAGCCTCTTCATATTTAGACCAGATATTCGATCTTAAAGCTATATCATCCGCGAACATCACTGGCTTAGAGCAGTTTTTGGACAAATTTGTAGCATCGGTGGCTGCACTTAAGAACCTGAAATTTAATGACCTTATGGACGTGGTGTTTCTCCATATCGCCTTAAAAAATTAGACTCAGACACCGTGCGTGCGTTTGAAATGGAGCATCGTACTTCTGAGTTACCGTCATTCGATTTATTAGCATCTTTTGTGCGAGATCAAATTAATGTGATACAGCGCTCCTCGAATGTCAAACAAAAAGTCAAGAAATGTGTCGACCGCAGACAGACTTCATCATCTAGACCCGCAGGGTCTCTAACGTACGTAACCGCTGCGCCTGCATCGCTTCTTAGCGCCTGTGTTCTATGTAAAAATAAACAACACGGTAATTTATATAATTGTGCGACCTTTCGTAGACATTCACCCAGCGAACGTTATAGAATAGTAAAGACGAACAACTTATGTTTGAATTGTCTAAGCGATAGACATTTAGTTGGTAAATGCAGTTCTAGCTCCGTGTGTTACAAGTGCGCCAGCAGACATCACACGTTATTACATTTCAAAAACGGCAACATACCCGCGTCAAGTAAATCGGATAAGGAAATCACACCTACTAAAGTCGACGATTCTAGCGGTCGACCTGGTGACGTCGCTCTGTGCTCATTGTCGAATGTGGGTACACAGTCTCCTTCAACCGTGTTACTGGGTACAGCCCGTATCGTAGTTAGGGATTCGCGTGGAAACGAACAAAGTGTCCGTACATTGCTAGACAGCGGATCTCAAAGTAGCCTTATAACGCGGCAATGTTGTCAGCGTTTAGGACTGCCAATAAATAGGACACCTTCGTGTCCCGTAGTCAAAGGCATCGGAGGTATTAATAAAATTACCCAGGGCTATATAAATTTGAAATTTTATTCCCGGCTAGATCGTAATATTAACTTTGACATAAATGCATTAGTAGTAGATAAAGTCACAGAACGTCTGCCAACCGTTTCGGTTGACACCTCGACAATGATTGAATTTGAAAATTTGACTCTAGCAGACGATACTTACGCCGTCCCCGGAGACGTAGACATGCTCACTGGAGCATCGCTTTTCCCTCATCTTTTGTTACACAATAAGGCCAGAGGCAACTCCTCCCATACCTCGCCTTACGCACTGGATACCGTCTTGGGCTATTTCATCGTTGGCTCCACCCCTATTATGGATAATATTTCGGCAATCTCTTATTGTTTTGTGGCTATCGAAGTCGTTAGTCCGCAAATTTTGGGAGATGGAGGAGGTGAAAGTTCCACTTATAGTTATCCCAGATGATAGAATATGCGAGGAGATTTACGTCCGCACGACCGTTCGTGATCGCGACGGTCGATATAGTGTAGCGCTACCCTATAAAGGAGATGTTTTATCTCTCGGCGATTCGCGTCAAATGGCGGAAAAACGTTTCTATAGTTTGGAGCGTAGGATGCTCGCCTCACCCCGATTAAAGGAAGCTTATGACGTTGTCATTAAAGAATATATAAGGGAGGGTTACATATCATTGGTGGCTCCAAAATTAGACAACTACGAAGACACACCGTCGTGTTTCATACCACATCACGGGGTCATTAGGGAAGCCAAACTTACGTCTAAGTTACGTGTAGTGCTCGACGCTAGTGCTAAAACTAGCACTCACCTGTCTCTTAACGATATCCTCTATAGTGGGTAAAATTTACAGGGCAGTTTATTTAATATAATAGAAATTTTCGTTTGTTCAGTATAGCACTATCCGCCGATATTCGCCAAATATTTCTTTGCATAGGGGTCCGTGAATGCGACCGTCGATTCCAGCACATTTTATATCGTTTTGACCCAAAAGAACCTCTAATGGTTTGAATTTAACCGCGTTTGCTTTGGTTTAAAGTCGAGCTCATTTCATGCGTTACGCACGGTGAGACAGCTCACGTACGATGAAGGTCCCTCTTATCCTAAAGCTAAGAGGGCAATTGAAAGTGGATTATATATGGATGATTTTGTGTATTCGGTTGGTAGCGTGGAGGAGGCCGCCCTAACCACCGCCGAGGTTATAAGGCTCATAAAAGCGGGTCAATTCGATCTCGTCAAGTGGACTAGTAATTCGCGTACGATTTTAGATACAATCCCACTATCACACCGTCTTTCGGCGATAAAAGAATTCGACGATTTGATACGCACAAGGTGCTCGGTTTGTGTTGGTCACCGGAGTCCAACGTGTTTAGCCTTAAGGTAAACCCACCCACAGAAACGTGCACAAAGAGCACAATGCTGTCATGCGTTGCTAGATTATGGGATGTCATGGGTTTCGTAGCCCCGGTGGTGCCGTACGCTAAGCTTTTGATTAAACAAGTTTGGTTATGTGAATGCGATTGGGATGACCCGCCGCCTGATAGCTATGTTCGGTCGTGGCTGCGTTTTAGAGAGGAACTTCCTTCCATCATCATCATCATCATCACAGCCCTTCACAAGTCCGCTGTTGAACATAGGCCTCCTCCAAGTAATGCCACAAAGCACGGTCCTGAGCCACCTGCATCCATCGACTTCCTGCATATCTTACCAGGTCGTCACTCCATCTAGTGGGGGGTCGCCCTACACTACGCCTACCGGTACGAGGCTGCCACTCGAGAACCTTTCTTCCCCATCGGTTATCGGTTCTTCGAGCTATATGGCCGGCCCATTGCCACTTCAGCTTACTAATCCGTTGGGCTATGTCGGTCACTCTGGTTTTACTGCGGATATCCTCATTTCTGAGTCTATCACGCAGAGAAACTCCGAGCATAGCCCTCTCCATAGCTCGCTGAGCGACCTTGAGCGTTCTCATACGGCCAGCAGTGAAGGACCACGTCTCTGATCCGTAAGTCATCACTGGCAACACGCACTGGTTGTACACTTTAGTTTTCAGAGATTGAGGTATACCTGACGAGAAGATGTGTCGTAATTTCCCGAACGCTGCCCAGCCGAGTTGAATCCGCCGATTGACCTCTCGGTCGAAGTTGGACTTACCTAGTCGGACTATTTGCCCCAGGTAAACGTACTCGTCAACAACTTCGAGCATAGTGCTCCTAACAACTACCGGTATAGGTGTGACATGGACATTAAACATGATCTTTGTTTTGTCCATGTTCATCTTAAGACCTATCCGTTGGGAGGCACTATTGAGGTCATTGAGCATAGTGCTTAAGTCCTCCAGCGCTTCTGCCATAAGGACTATATCGTCGGCAAATCGAAGGTGAGTGATGTACTCGCCATTGATGTTAATACCGTATCCTTTCCAGTCCAGTAGCTTGAAAACGTCTTCCAAAGCAGCGGTGAAGAGTTTCGCGGATATAACGTCACCCTGTCTTACACCTCTCTGCAGTTGGATAGGTTTCGAGCTCTGGTTCTGTACTCGGATAGCCATCGTAGCCCTACTGTACAAACACTTCAGCACTTCGATATACCGACAGTCAACTTGGCACCGCTGAAGGGACTGCAGCACCGCCCAAATTTCGACGGAATCAAAGGCTTTCTCATAGTCCACATACGCCAGGCAAAGTGGCAAATTGTACTCTTCAGTCTTCTGTACAATCTGCCGCAGGGTATGTATGTGGTCTACGGTACTGAAGGCTTTTCGGAAACCGGCTTGTTCGGGAGGCTGGAAGTCATTGAGTCTGCGTGCGAGACGATTCATAATGACTCTCGAAAACAGCACGTAGACGCTGCTCAGAAGGGAAATCGGTCTGTAGTTCTTCAAGAGAGCGTTGTCGCCTTTCTTAAAGAACAAGACCACCGCACTTCTGCTCCACGCCTCTGGAGTAGTGCCACCATGGAGGACGGAATTGAAGAGCTTCTGAAGGACTTCAAGTACCGGTGTTCCACCCGCTTTCAGAAGCTCCGCTGTATTTCCATCCTCGCCTGGGGCCCTGCCGTTTTTAAGGTGCTGGAGAGCCATTCTAATCTCGCTTAGACTGACGTCCGGGATATCATCGGAATAGTGTCGGGTAAGACTTGCTCTTGGATCGTTACTCACACTTGCGTGTGGCTCCAACGATGATGTGTACAGCTGCCCATAGAACCTCTCAATCTCACTCAAAATCTCAGGTGTCCCGAAAACGATGCTGCCACACTCAGTCTTCAGCCTTGACAGTTGGCTCTTACGGGCAGACAGATCTCTGGCAAAGACTTTGGAGCCCTGGTTCCGCTCGATCGCTTCTTTAATACGAGCAGTATTAAAGTTGCGTAAGTCTCGCCGCATGCATTTGGAGATCTGTCCGTTCAGTTGCCTGTATGCTGTCAAATCTGTTGACGATTGCAGCCTCATCTCCCGTCTAAGAGCCATGAGATTAAGAGTGTGATCGGAGAGTTTTTGTGTTCTTCTGCGGCGGGTCTTGCAGAACTTAGCTCCGACCGCATGGGCAGTTTCCACGAGCTTGTCATTCATATCGTCCACTGCATTGCAATCTTGTAGGCACTGAAAGCGGTTGTGTAACTCGAGCTGAAAGTTTTCGGGATTTTGGATTAGAGCACGAGGGGGGACGGAGCGTTGACTTCATTAGACGAGACCTCTCCAACTTAACGTTTAGGTTCAGTGTGCCTCTAACTATTCGGTGATCGCTGCCGGTTTTCACCCTTGCGATCACTGAGACATCACTGAACAGTTGGCGTCTAGTCGTCATAATGAAGTCAATCTCATTTTTTGTCGAACCGTCGGGGCTCGACCAGGTCCACTTCCTGTGAGGCCGCTTCTGGAAGAAAGAGTTCATCATAAAGAGTCCCTCTTTCTCCATGAAGTCGGCCAGCTGCTGGCCCCTTCGGTTCCGTTGCCCTACTCCAAATTTCCCTAACTTCAGCTCACCGTTTTCTCTTGTGCCTAGTTTTGCGTTGAAGTCTCCCATCAACACCGTGTAGTGGGTTTTGGAAGAATGCATGGCTTTGGAAATATCCTCATACATTTCCTCCACCTCCTCATCGGAATGTGCCAAGGTTGGTGCGTAAACCTGTATGACCTTCAGCGAATACCGTTTGGTGATTCTGAGTATCATGTACGCGACCCTCGTCGACACACTCCCAATCTTTACAACGTTGTTGACGAGAGACTTGTGGACGATAAATCCGACACCTCCTTGGCACAGATGGTCGCCCTCCCGGTGATAGAACAAGTTGCCGGTTTCGAGAATCACCGTGTCCTCCCCCTCTCTTCGGACCTCGGATAATCCTGTAATACTCCAGCGCAACTTGTCTATCTCTTCTTCCAGCTCCAGGATCTTCTCGTCAGTCCTCAGTGTGCGTGCGTTAAATGTTGCCAGGTCGAGTCGTCGTAGGTGGAAACCGAACCTCCACCAGAGGTTCTTAGCACCCCCTCCTTTACTAAGCGAAATTAAAATACCACGTCATATAAACGTAGATAGAAATAGTGTCATCACGGTCGTTGGTTTTGCAGACGCTAGCGAGAAGGCTTACGGGGGCGTTGTATATTTTCACGTCCAGAATAATGATAGAAATTCGATCAGCCTCATTAGCTCTAAGTCAAGAGTCTCCCCCCGTAAGGTTGTCTCTCTCGCGCGCTTAGAGCTTTGCGCGATATTAGTCCTTGCCAAGCTTATCAATGCAGTTATCAGTGCATGTAGTGACAGAGTTCACATAGAAGGAATATTTGCCTTTTCTGACTCAACCGTCGCTTTATGTTGGGTTCATTCTTCACCCCACCGTTGGGATACGTTTGTCGCGACTCACCCCGATGCAAATAATGGACCATCCGCTTTGGTTCCACGGACCTTCTTGGGTTCACTTAGAACCCTCGCAGTGGCCAATAACCGATTTCGACCCTTCGTCAGTATCCCAACCACCGGAAGAGAAGAGACACGCTCGGGTGGCGAAAGTTTCGAGCGAGGTTTCTCCAATCATTGCTTTGGCGAACCGTTTGTCCTCTTGGTCGAAATTATTGCGTAGCGTGATTTACGTTTGTTGATTCGCGAAGCTTTTACCGCGACGTTCGTATATCGTAGCGTCCGATTACAGCTATGCCGAGTTGCTAGTATTGCGTGAACTTCAACGTGCACATTTTTCCGATGAAATTAAAAGATTACAATCGAATAGAACTTGTAGTCGCGCTTTTCAACGCCTTCAGCCATTTTTACAAGATGGAATCTTCAGGGTAGGTGGACGCTTGTCCAACTCGCAGTTGAGTTTCGACCAACGGCACCCTATAGTTTTACCGCGTAAAGACAATATCATGAATTTATTAGTTGATTACCATCGTAAATTGAATTCTCACGCTGGCCCCGACTTGCGGATGTCAATCTTGCGTCAAAATTATTGGAGCACGTAATTTAATCCGCAATCGGGTGCACAGATGTATAGCTTGCTTTCGAGTACGTCCTAAGCCGTCATTTCCGGAAATGGCGGACCTTAGGTCCTGTCGAGTAACACAATCCGTTTGTGTCCTTCGTCCTATACTGACGAAGGGTCGAAATCGGTTATTAGCCACTGCGAGGGTTCTAAGTGAACCCAAGAAGGTCCGTGGAACCAAAGCGGATGGTCCATTATTTGCATCGGGGTGAGTCCACGAGATAGACAATTGGCAGGGTTTTCCGCACCGGACACGTGATAAAAGTTCCGTGTTCCTAACTCGTCTTGGATTTTGGCCACTCGGTTCGCGACAAACGTATCCCAACGGTGGGGTGAAGAATGAACCCAACATAAAGCGACGGTTGAGTCAGAAAAGGCAAATATTCCTTCTATGTGAACTCTGTCACTACATGCACTGATAACTGCATTGATAAGCTTGGCAAGGACTAATATCGCGCAAAGCTCTAAGCGCGCGAGAGAGACAACCTTACGGGGGGAGACTCTTGACTTAGAGCTAATGAGGCTGATCGAATTTCTATCATTATTCTGGACGTTAAAATATATAACGCCCCCGTAAGCCTTCTCGCTAGCGTCTGCAAAACCAACGACCGTGATTACACTATTTCTATCTACGTTTATATGACGTGGTATTTTAATTTCGCTTAGTAAAGGAAGTTCCTCTCTAAAACACAGCCACGACCTAACATAGCTATCAGGCGGCGGGTCATCCCAATCGCATTCACATAACCAAAGTTGTTTAATCAAAAGCTTAGCGTACAGCACCACCGGGGCTACGAAACCCATGACATCCCATAATCTAGCAACGCATGACAGCATTGTGCGCTTTGTGCACGTTTCTGCGGGTGGGTTTACCTTAAGGCTAAACAAGTTGGACTCCGGTGACCAACACAAACCGAGCACCTTGTGCGTATCAAAATCGTCGAATTCTTTTATCGCCGAAAGACGGTGTGATAGTGGGATTGTATCTAAAACCGTACGCGAATTACTAGTCCACTTGACGAGATCTGCTGATCTTGATTGAGAAAAAGATTGTTAATGTGGTTACGATTTACCAATTAAGGCAAGCAAAGGTCTTATGGCTTACGAACTAGGCGTATACGTCACACATTTTGAAGTTTCCGGAAGATTGATCACAGTAGTGTCTCAAGCCACCCAATCGTATAAAACCACGATATTTTTATCACCACCGAAGCAGTTTTTACATTATGCACTAAGAATTCATGTACGCATATATACTCAAGATTACGCCATTTTTACGAATCAAAATATACTTCATATAATTATTATAACGATAGTAAAGGATTATAATATATACATGGTAGAGCCATGCTGCAGTTATATTAGTAGTATAGTAGCACGAATGGGTCGGCTCGACCGGGGAAGGACCAGGCTCACAGAATGCCAGCGTCAAATAGTAGCTGAATTCTGCTGTGTTTCGTATGGTGAGTGTAGAGAACCGGAGACCCTTTTTACTGGAAACGAGGCATTCATTCTTAGTCCTCACGGGTGACACCGCATCTGCATTTTGATTCGTAATCCAGGATAGATGTATATGTTTATGGGCCACAGCAACCACTTACCATCAGGCGGACTGTGTGCTCGTTTGTCACCGTATCCTATAAAAAAAATATACTTGGTGCATATATTGTATACGATGAGAGCTATGAAGAGACGGCCACCAAACCCCGGCGGCCCAGCTATTCCTGGTTAGGTTGGCAACCGTGGTAACGGCTTGGTAACATACAATGCACGCACACTGAAGACTGACGAGAAGATCCTGGAGCTGGAAGAAGAGATAGGCAAGTTACGCTGGAAAATTATAGGATTATCCGAGGTCCGAATAGAAGAAGAAGAGACGGTAATCCTTTGACCCGGGAACTTGTTCTGTCACGGAGAAGGTGATCTGTCCCAAGGAGGTGTCGGATTTGTCATCTACAAGTCTTTCATTATCAATGCTGTTAAAATTGGGAGAGTGTCGACGAGGGTTGCGTAACTTATAATCAGAATCACCAAACGGTATTCACAGACGTTCATATAGGTTTACGCACCAACCTCGCTACATCCCAATGAGGAGGTGAAGGAAATATATTAGGATAAATCTAAAATCATGTATTCCTCCAAAACCCACTATACAATGTTAATAGGTGACTTCAACGCAAAACTAGGCACAAAAAAGAATTGTGAGCTAAAGGTAGTGAAATTGGGGATAGGGTAACGGAACCCAAGAGACCAACAGCTGGCCAACAAGGAGGGACTTTTTATGATAAACTTTTTCTTCCAGAAGCGGCCCAAGGAAGGGGACAAAACCAAAAAAAACCCAACTTTTTAAAAAAAAAAAAACAACAAAAAAAAAAAAGAGACGCCTCAGAGAATAATTTTCATACTCGTATTGGGGATGCCTCGCTCTTCAACCCATTTTACAATTTTATAAAATTTAAAAATATTTACATAATTTAATGAGGAATAGTTCATAACATTAAAGAAAAATTTTGAACATAAAGAAGGTTAAGCTAAATAAACTTTACATACATAAGTGTGAGAATGTGTGTGTGTGCGTGTGTGTGTGTAGTGTGTGTGTGTGTGTGTGTGTGTGTGTGTGTGTGTGTGTGTGTGTGTGTGTGTGTGTGTGTGTGTGTGTGTGTGTGTGTGTGTGTCGTGTATGTGATTAGTCTTATTAGGTGTATGTTACTTATATAATTGTATTTATGAGGTTCTCTGTTTCATCATAACTTAATTCTGATAAGAAATTAGTTAATATCCTTTTACAATCATATAACTTTTCAGTGTATATAATTAGTTCTTGATTTAGAGTATTATATAAGTAGGTAAGCGGACCGTGATATCAGTTGAAGGCGAGCAAAGGCAGTACGTACTGCATGAGATGGTGCAACTTTTTCCATACGTATTTTATTGACATTAACTTTACTGGGGTTGAAAGGTAGTTTTTGGTGAAGGTAAAGAAGAAGTTTCAAAATACATAATTTCTTTACCGATAAGAGTCCACAGATTTTACAAAGTTCATGTGTTAATATCTATACAGTTTAAAGTTCATCAACTTCAAGACATGAATACAGCATGTGAGTACGGACTGTGCAAGGGCAACGTAAATTTTGTATAGTAAAGTACTGAACATAACTTACCTTCGATTTTTAAAGATCCAAATAATCTTAAGAATCCTGTCAATAATCGTTTCAACTTGACTATGCCAGGAGAGCCTTTGATCAACCATAACACCCAAGTATTTGATGCAGCTAACTTTTTCTATACTTGGACATAAACAACTACTGTCATTGCGACTCGCACAGGTATGAACCTTGAGCCGAAACTTAGCATCTGGTTGATCGAGAGAAAGAGTTCTCTGATCGAGAGAAAAATATACGTATTTAGTTTTTGTGGCGTTTAAGGTTAGTAGATTAGTGCTCAACCACTTGGCAATAACTGCTAAGCCCTTTTCAGCGATATTTTGCACTATTTCCCAAGAACACCTGGAGAAAATAACCGCGGTGTCATCCGCGTATGAGAAGATCTGTCCACAGTTCCTTAAGTTACACAATTGATTAATATATATTAAGAACAGGGTTGGACCGAGGACAGATCTTTGCGGGACACCTAAGACATTCTTCTTGACTTATGCTAGTGGTGATTTTAACCATTTGTTTTCTCTCAAGCAGGTAGTCTTTGAAGAGAGCAAGGGCTGTGCTCCTTATTCCAATGCTCTGTAGCTTAAGAACTGGTCTGGGGATAGAGACTGTGTCAAAAGCCTTTTTTAAATCAAGAGAGACGGCGAGACATTTTTCTCCACGATCGATCTTTTCTATAATTAGCTTTGTTAAATCAGATATTGCGTCCTGTGTAGATAAACCATGTCTAAAGCCATATTGTGAATTCGATAGAACTTTATTATGGAACAAGTAACTGAGGTGTATTTTATTCAATAGTTTTTCTATGATTTTGGAGGTACATGACAAGACAGATATAGGACGGTAATTGTAACAGGGCCCTTGGAAATACACCTGTTTTGAAACACAGGTTGGCTAGTGTCTTACTTCATTATATTGGATATCTATAGATCGCTGCCAGTTGCAAACGCTGATATGTTTATTGATTGCATAAATGCGCACCTGGAAACTATAGCCTCATTTAAGGATATTATTTTAACTGGAGATATTAATATTAACCTTATTACTAAATCGATAGAGCTAGCGTATAAGCACAATAACAGGCAGTACTACCTAGAAATTTTATTTTTACATGGATTCTTGTCCAGTCATTGCTTACCCACTAGACAAGACAACTTCCTTCCTGCCTTGATCGTGTGTTCCTAATATTAGTTAAACATACAAAATCAGCACTTGTAGCAGTACTTAATACAACAGTTACAGATCATTCTATGGTTTTACTCAGCATTAATAAATCCTACAAACTAAAGAATAAGTTTCCTAAGGCTAAATCTTTTACCGATTACAAGTTAGCCCATTTAACACTTGTAAATACAGATATCTCACTTTAAGACTTGTAGAGATCCAAACATGTTTGCTGATATCATAATTGATACATTAAAAACAGCAATTGTTACTTATTCTAAAATTAAATTGGTTAACAACAGCAAAAGGATTTTAAAACCGTGGATTACCACGGGTGCTTAGCGGTATATTAGGCTTAGGAATAGCAACTGCAACTGAAAGAAAAACAAGAACCTGCTAATGAAGTTTTAAAATAACTTTTAAACATTTTGAAACTTTTGCACTAATCTAATTAGGAAATTAAAAAGACGGTATTATAAAAGCGAAATCTAAAATTAATGAAATAACCTGATTCAAAATCACTAAAACTTCTAATGTCAGCCTTCTCAATCTGTCACCAGACCCTCTTGAATATGTAAATGAAGTTGATAAATTTTTCGTCGACATTGGTAAATCTCTTTAATGCAACATGATAATACCCATGAAATTAAATCAAATCTAACCTCGTTTGTTCTATTGGACTCTGACCCGCAGGAAGTTTCTAATATACTCATGAGTTTGACTTTGGAAGTGCTCCAGGTTGGAATGGTATACCAACATTTTTTCTCTGCAAAGATGTAAAGATTTTGTGGCTCCACTAATTAGTCAACTAGCCAACCTGTGTTTCAAAACAGGTGTATTTCCAAGGGCCCTGTTACAATTACCGTCCTATATCTGTCTTGTCATGTACCTCCAAAATCATAGAAAAACTATTGAATAAAATACACCTCAGTTACTTGTTCCATAATAAAGTTCTATCGAATTCACAATATGGCTTTAGACATGGTTTATCTACACAGGACGCAATATCTGATTTAACAAAGCTAATTAAAGAAAAGATCGATCGTGGAGAAAAATGTCTCGCCGTCTCTCTTGATTTAAAAAAGGCTTTTGACACAGTCTCTATCCCCAGACCAGTTCTTAAGCTACAGAGCATTGGAATAAGGAGCACAGCCCTTGCTCTCTTTAAAGACTACCCGCTTGAGAGAAAACAAATGGTTAAAATCACCACTAGCATAAGTCAAGAAGAATGTCTTAGGTGTCCCGCAAGGATCTGTCCTCGGTCCAACCCTGTTCTTAATATATATTAATCAATTGTGTAACTTAAGGAACTGTGGACAGATCTTCTCATACGCGGATGACACCGCGGTTATTTTCTCCAGGTGTTCTTGGGAAATAGTGCAAAATATCGCTGAAAAGGGCTTAGCAGTTATTGCCAAGTGGTTGAGCACTAATCTACTAACCTTAAACGCCACAAAAACTAAATACGTATATTTTTCTCTCGATCAGAGAACTCTTTCTCTCGATCAACCAGATGCTAAGTTTTGGCTCAAGGTTCATACCTGTGCGAGTCGCAATGACAGTAGTTGTTTATGTCCAAGTATAGAAAAAGTTAGCTGCATCAAATACTTGGGTGTTATGGTTGATCAAAGGCTCTCATGACATAGTCAAGTTGAAACGATTATTGACAGGATTCTTGAGCTTATTTGGATCTTTAAAAATCGAAGGTATGTTATGTTCAGTACTTTACTATACAAAATTTACGTTGCCCTTGCACAGTCCGTACTCACATGCTGTATTCATGTCTTGAAGTTGATGAACTTTAAACTGTATAGATATTAACACATGAACTTTGTAAAATCTGTGGACTCTTATCGGTAAAGAAATTATGTATTTTGAAACTTCTTCTTTACCTTCACCAAAAACTACCTTTCAACCCCAGTAAAGTTAATGTCAATAAAATACGTATGGAAAAAGTTGCACCATCTCATGCAGTACGTACTGCCTTTGCTCGCCTTCAACTGACATCACGGTCCGCTTACCTACTTATATAATACTCTAAATCAAGAACCAATTATATACCCTGAAAAGTTATATGATTGTAAAAGGATATTAACTAATTTCTTATCAGAATTAAGTTATGATGAAACAGAGAACCTCATAAATACAATTATATAAGTAACATACACCTAATAAGACTTATCACATACACACACACACACACACACACACACACACACACACACACACACACACACACACGCACACACACATTCTCACACTTATGTATGTAAAGTTTATTTAGCTTAACCATCTTTATGTTCAAAATTTTTTCTTTAATGTTATGAACTATTCCTCATTAAATTATGTAAATATTTTTAAATTTTATAAAATTGTAAAATGGGTTGAAGAGCGAGGCATCCCCAATACGAGTATGAAAATTATTCTCTGAGGCGTCTCCAAGACATGTATATTTAATTTTTGAGAATTAAAAGTATTTATTATCATTATTAGAAGAAGATGTGCCGTAATTTCCCGAACGCTATCCAGCCGACTTTAATCCCTCAATTGACTTCTCAGTCGAAGTTGTACTTCCCTAGTCGGACTATTTGTCTCAGATAAACATACTCGTCAACAACTTCGAGTATATGGTACGTTCACCGGACTTCGGATTAGAGTACGAGGTTGACGGAGCGTTGACTTCATTAGACCTGACCTCTCCATTTTAACGGTTAGGTTCGTTGTGCCTCTTACCATTCGGTGATCGTAGCCCGTTTTCAACCTCGCGATCACTGAGATATCATTGAACAATTGCCATCTAGTGATTTTAATAAAGTCAATCTCATTTTTTGTCGAACCGTTGGGGCTCGACCAGGTCTACTTTCGTGGTGCCGCTTCTGGAAGAAAAAGTTTATCATAAAAAGTCCCTCCTTGTTGGCCAGCTGTTGGTCTCTTGGGTTCCGTTACCCTATCCCCAATTTCACTACCTTTAGCTCACAATTCTTTTTTGTGCCTAGTTTTGCGTTGAAGTCACCTATTAACATTGTATAGTGGGTTTTGGAGGAATACATGATTTTAGATTTATCCTAATATATTTCCTTCACCTCCTCATAGGGATGTAGCGAGGTTGGTGCGTAAACCTATATGAACGTCTGTGAATACCGTTTGGTGATTCTGATTATAAGTTACGCAACCCTCGTCGACACTCTCCCAATTTTAACAGCGTTGATAATGAAAGACTTGTAGATGACAAATCCGACACCTCCTTGGGACAGATCACCTTCTCCGTGATAGAACAAGTTCCCGGGTCAAAGGATTACCGTCTCTTCTTCTTCTATTCGGACCTCGGATAATCCTATAATTTTCCAGCGTAACTTGCCTATCTCTTCTTCCAGCTCCAGGATCTTCTCGTCAGTCTTCAGTGTGCGTGCATTGTATGTTACCAAGCCGTTACCACGGTTGCCAACCTAACCAGGAATAGCTGGGCCGCCGGGGTTTGGTGGCCGTCTCTTCATAGCTCTCATCGTATACAATATATGCACCAAGTATATTTTTTTTATAGGATACGGTGACAAACGAGCACACAGTCCGCCTGATGGTAAGTGGTTGCTGTGACCCATAAACATATACATCTATCCTGGATTACGAATCAAAATGCAGATGCGGTGTCACCCGTGAGGACTAAGATGGAATGCCTCGTTTCCAGTAAAAAGTGTGTAGATACGGTACCGTAAACATCGTTTATGTTTCGTTCGTGATTAAATAATCATAAATAGTGTTAAAAGGTAATAGATACTAACAAAACTCATATCATTTTAAAGTGCATCAAATATAGTGTCTGGTAGTGCAATAAGAATTTTGTTATATTAACAGCCATAACAACAAACTCAGTGTATATTTTGGTGGCGTTAATTATTAATTCACCGTCATCAGTAACAAATATCAAGTGCGGGTTGCAAAGTTGTTATACGTGCATTCGGTCGATTTCGGTGGAGCTCGGGCCGATTCGCTTATGACTAAGGAGTACCTAGTTGCGTCTCCTCCCCTCTGTGAATCTCGTGCGTTAGCGTTGGCGCTCGGGGCGCTTCGGAGATCGACTACAAAGTGCTACGAACTTTGCTACGATACGCTATCGCATTGCGGCTACGCATTATCGTTCATTGGCTACAAATGCGTATGCGACTTTTGTTAACATCTTGAGTATTTGGTCTTGATCATTGTTTCGAACTATTCGATTCAATTACGAGCATGGAATGTGGTGCGTGTAGACACATTATCGAAGATGGCAGCCTCATTAAATGCGCTGGTTGTGACAATACGTTTCATTACGAGTGTTGCAACATAGAGAAGCAAGTGTATTTCGACGAATACGTGGAAAAAAAAGCGGAAGTGGTATTGCCCATCCTGTACTAATATAACTCGGCGCAGAAATGATAGTACACCAGTTGGTAAGCGCGACATACGTTCCCTCCAAGCAAGTCAGGCAGATATTTCTAATATGTCATGATAATCACGCTTGAAAAAATCTAGTAACAGTGCATCTCAATACGCGTTGCGACAAAAAAACTCGGACTCCGTTACCATAGAACAAATCGAACGAAATAAACTAAGTACTTTCAAGATAGATGTAGTGCAAGAAGTACATACAATGGTGACGAAAGAATTTAACCATACCATCAATAAGTTAGAATCGGATTTCACAGTAGCCACCGATTTTCTTCAGAAAGGGCAGGATGACCTTCTAAAGGAACTTGAGGTGGCTAATAATAAAATTAAAGCCCTAGAACTTGAGCGAACTACACTTAAGTCAAATATTGAGTCATTAGATCGTCGTTTAATGAGCGTCGAAGAAATCTCACGAAACCATAACGTTGAAATCCAAATGGTTCCGGAAAAACGTCATGAAAATTTACTACATCTTATACAAAAACTTTATGACACCGTGAATGTAACTCTGGATACGAACTGCATCTGTGCTGTTCGTAGAATTGCTAAAATAAATCCATAGTCCGACAGACCACGAAACTTTCTCCTTACACTACAAACTGAGCGGCAGAGGGACATTTTATTATCGGCAGTAAAACGTTACAACAAGACTAACCACCCCAATCACTTAAACTCTACCTGCCTTGGGATTGAAGGAGAATATCGTGCCATATATATAAATGAACATCTCTCTTCTACTACCAAAAAGCTTTATGCTGAAGCTAGGAAGTTTGCGAAAGATAACTCATACAAATATGTTTGGGTTAAATATGAACGTGTGTACATGCGGAAAAATGACAACGAATCAGCATTATTGATTAGAGACTTTAGTAACTTTGAGAAACTTAAAGTAAAGTGAGTTTGTTTTAGATTACGTGAATTAAAAAATTTGTAATAGCTGAATTGACTGATACATTTACTTGGATTCTTAACAACGTTCTTACATGAAATTTTACTACCAAAATGTAAATCGTATAAGATCAAAGACAACAGAGTTATATTTAAACATACTAAATTGCAATTACGATTGTATTTGTTTAACTGAAACAAACTTAAATCACACTGCATTTGATAATGAGCTGTTCGATTGTCGTTACATTGTATACCGGAGAGACCGAGAGTCTACTTGTATTAACAAATCTGAAGGTGGAGGTGTACTGATAGCTATTAAAAAGGAGTTTAAGGTAATTCGCCATAAAGAATGGGAGAGTGACATTGAAGAATTGTGGATATCGGTTTTGCTCGATTGTCCAATGAAGTCTGTCATTAACCTATGTCTCTGTTACCTTCCTCCTGATTTACCCTCTAATAAACTTAAGTACTTTTACGAGAACTTACATAAAAATTTAAGTACAATATCCTCAAATGACACTAATATAGTACTGGGAGATTTCAATGTGCCAAGTTTATCATGGTCTGTTAATCTAATTGGTAATAGTCCTTACCTTGCTCCAAGCTGTCCCACAGACTCTAAGGCTACTTTATTATGTGATTACATTTCTCAATGCAATTTATATCAGATGAATCATGTTCGGAATGAATTAGATCGCACTTTAGACTTTGTTTTGTCCTCCTCTACTAGTATTTTAATTTCTGAAACTAGCCCATTATCCCGTATCGATAAATATCACCCTCCACTTGAAATATCAGTTAACACACTGTATAAGCCAAAGTATATCAAACCTAAGTATAATAATATTTTAATTTTAATAAAGGTAACTAAGATGCTATACGTAGAGAAATCAAGGGTGTTGATTGGGGGACTCTCCTTTCAGACGACCAAGTTGACTTGGCGGTGGATTCCTTTTATTCAGTAATTAGCGAAATTATTGTTAAATACGTTCCTTTAAAAAAAGAAGCCTCCACTCACCCAATATGGTTCTCAACAGCGCTAAAAAAGTGCCTTGCAGAAAAGAAAAAATTCCATAAAAAGTATAAAATGTATGGTAATCCCCGAGATTACGATACATTTTCCATGCTGCGTGCTAGATCCATGTCTCTGTTGGAGGAAATGTTATTCTGCTTTTATTAACGTAACTGAAGACGCTATCAAAACAAATACCAAAACTTATTGGAGTTTTGTTAATAACAGAAAAGCTAAAAAAGCTATCCCAAGCACAATAACGCTTGGTAATGCCAGAGCTTCAGACGCAGCAGGAATTTGCGATTTACTATCGCAGTACTTTAGTTCAGTATTCGAAGATTCCACCCAATCAGTACTGCCATCACTCAAAATGTGTGAAAATGTGCTATCGGAATTTACTGTGTCAAAACATGATGTAATTCTTAAATTAAAACAACTAAATCTTAATAAAGGGGCGGGACCAGACCAAATACCACCTACATTCCTCAAAGGATGTGCTACTGAACTAAGTCTACCCTTGACAATTCTCTTTAATAAGTCTTTAAGAGCAGGGTCGTTTCCATCAGAGTGGAAACTTGCACATGTTGTTCCAATACACAAATCAGGTGATTATTCGTTATGCGAAAACTATAGACCGATCAGTATTCTTTCTTGTACCGCGAAAGTGTTTGAATCTGTAATATATGATCGAATTTATTATCATGTACAACCAGCTCTCTTTGAGCAACAGCATGGTTTTGTCAAGGGAAAGTCCACAATATCAAATCTATTGGAATATAAGGCATATCTTTGTTCAGCCTTCGCAGTAAGTGGTCAAGTTGACACAATATATACCGATTTTCGTAAGGCTTTTGACAAAGTGAATCATGCATTGCTTTCTCAGAAACTCAAGTGGTACGGCATCCATGGTAATTTGTTCCGATGGATACAGTCTTATTTAGAAAACCGTAGCCAATTAGTTACTGTAAAGGGGTATAAATCAACTGCCGTCATCATTAAATCAGGTATACCACAAGGATTTCATCTGGGCCCTCTATTTTTTCTTTTTTTTTCTTATTTTCATAAACGATCTAATCCCAAAACTAACCTGTCCTTGTCTATTATACGCAGATGACCTCAAAATGTTCAAGAAAATTAATGACCTTAATGATTGTATTGATTTGCAAAATAATGCTAACACAATTGCTGACTGGTGCAAACAAAACTGTATGTACTTACATATAAAAAAATGTTCCGTTATTTCTTTTACCAACAAACGCAATAAAATAAATCATGATTTTATACTTGAAGGTCAAATTCTTAAGCGTAATTCAGTTAAAACAGGTGTTTATTTTGATGAAAAACTTACTTTCAGAAATCATTATGATTACATTATTTCTAAGTCATACAAAACATCAGGTTTTATTACCAGAACAACCAAACATTTCAAAAAACCATCCACATTTATACATCTCTTCTATAAGAAGTACTCTTGAGTATGGTTCTGTTGTATGATCTCCATTTTACGAAGTGCACTCCAAGCGTCTAGAACAGATTCAAAACAAAGCTCTTAAGATAGTTAGTTATAGGCTGAAAATAAGTCGCAAGCTACCGTCTTATCAGGAGAGACTACTTACATTTGGAGTTTCATCACTGCGTAATAGACGCGCTATACAAGATATTCTTTGCTTACATAAACTAATACACTGCAAAATTGTTTCCCCAAATCTTTTATCCCAAATCACTTTCAAGTTTAAATATTAAGTCAAATCCCAGGCGTCGTCTTAATACGTTTATATTAAACGTCTATAAGAACAATACTTCATTTTACAATCCTTTAACACGAATGTGTCGCTCTTATAATGAAATAGTTCTAACGGATTCAGGTAAGGACATTGATGTTTTTGACAACAATGTAAATAAGCTACGTACTCAACTATTCCACTACTTCAAGTCAACTCCACATTAATTATTTATCGTCATAATAAACTTTTACTATATTGTCGTAAAATTTGTAAATTTATAAATTGTTATTTTTTTTTGAGTAAAATATAATACATAAATATGTTTACGGATAATTCATGTTGGTCAAAACTTTGTGTATAATAGGTATTTATGTTACGTAAAATTGAATGTAAACTGTTGTGTACATCCAATAAAAGAAAAAAAAAGGTCTCCGGTTCTCTACACTCACCATACGAAACACAGCAGCATTCAGCTACTATTTGACGCTGGTATTCTGTGAGAGCCTGGTCCTTCCCCGGTCGAGCCGACCCATTCGTGCTACTATACTACTAATATAACTGCAACATGGTTCTATCATGTATACATTATAATCCTTTACTATCGTTATAATAATTATATGAAGTATATTTTGATTCGTAAAAATGGCGTAATCTTGAGTATATATGCGTACATGAATTCTTAGTGCATAATGTAAAAACTGCTTCGGTGGTAATAAAAATATCGTGGTTTTATACGATTGGGTGGCTTGAGACACTACTGTGATCAATCTTCCGGAAACTTCAAAATGTGTGACGTATACGCCTAGTTCGTATGCCATAAGACCTTTGCTTGCCTTAATTGGTAAATCGTAACCACATTAACAATCTTTTTGATTTTTTTACTATCAGTCAGCTTGACTGACACTTGGAGTTTTGGCGAGAACTTGGCCGACGACGGACTGTCGCTCCTGTTTTGTCGCTTGAATAATGGTTTGGTAAAAGTGATGTGATTTTATGAAATAAGTGTCTGCGCGTGTGAACTATTAGAGAAAACGACGAAATAAGTGCTTTGTTGTTTATATAAACCTCAAGTTAATTTGATCGCTTAGGCGCCTTATGAACTTGAGTGGTTGTCGTCATCAACAGTCCGCTGGGTTGAGCTGCCGCCAAAATCTCCCAAAAACTTCGCAATGTGAAGCACTAGCATATTGTGAAGAAAAAATATATAAAATGAAGATTCCGAATAAAATGATAAGTTTAGAAAGGCTAGTACCTAGAGCCGTAAAGCCAGTTAAATAAAAAAAATTGACTGACAGTCCTTCTGTCACTGTCATGGTGTTAAAGCAAGCCTAAAACTAAAAAATAGATAATATTATGGACGATGGACGATTTATTAATATTTTGGGAGTTACTAAAAATATCGTTGCAGTTATTAAATATATGGTAATTTAAATTGCATATGATAAACTTGCAAGCTATCACTTGAAAAATACCTAATGTCTAGGGCATAAATTTATTTATTTCGCTATGGTGTATCCAAAGAAAACATCGGCAGAGTGGTTTATTGACCAACTGAATGTTGAAAATGCAAAATTAGTGGCTTTTGTTTTAGTGCTAGGCTTCATTGGTTACCACGGAATATTACATCTACGATATGGTGAGTCTTGTTTATTATACAATTATTAATAAATAGCGTTTGATTCTTTTAAAATAATATGCTTTATCAAAAGCCATCAGTTTACTTTTTGCATTATCGTGTAAACCATTTAGACCGATAGTTCTTTTTTTTGTCAGTAATTTTATATTATTTTATTGAATCTTTAGGGCCTGATTCCTGTACTTGGTTGCTGACATCTGGTCGTTATAAAGGTGATCATGAGTGGCAGCCCTATGGATGTATGTTGCATAAATACTCTAAGACGTAAGTAGTTTGTTGTTTTCCGTATTGATTATCAATTTAGCAGTTATTTATTATCTTTTGTTATATGTATGCTATAGAATTTTATAGAAAGAATGTTTAAAACCAAAGTGAAAGTAAATTAATATAGTAATTTTAGTTATAAAAAAAAGACTAAGAAATAAAATTATAAATATACGAACTTTAAGTTTCATTGCTAAATGATTTTTTTAGAATTCTTTAGATTTATTTAGAACAATCAAAGATTTGGAGGGAGCATATTAACCAGAAAATAAATTTACACTTTAATCAGTAGGGATGGGCCGATGAGATATGGATTTCACCGAATATTAATATTCGGCCGAATGCTCGGTGAAATGTTTACTAAACCAAATATTGGGCTGAACATTATTCGGCAGGATAACCTCTGAACTCTTTATGTAGAAACTTGTTACCGTTAAGCGCGCAGGATTAGCACCGGACCCTGCCACACCTGTCACTGTACTGTGTCATCATCTAGTACTGATGAAATTGCTGGCACATTCTTGTTTTGACTATTCTTGTGATAAAAAAGTATTTCGTTGTTTTATTCTTAGTAAAAATTGATAATTATATGATAAAAATGATCGGTAGGATATTTATTATTTGGACTTATTTTAGAGAAACTGACGACCAAAGTAAAGAAAATGTACTAATGTAATGTAATGTTTCTTTGTTTGATTCCAAAAACATTTTATCAAGTTTCTATTTGCCATAATCGGAAATAAATCTACAGTGCCTCAAAAACATAAATGTATAGATTTATGCATTTGAGGCAGATTTAACCCATAAATAAAATACACTTTCAACAGTAAAAGGCATCGCATTACTCAATTCATACATTACAATACATTAGACACTATGAAAACAAATATTCGGTGATTTAGCCGAATACGAATATTCAGAAAAGCTGCCGAATACCGAATATAAAATATTCGGCCCATCTCTATTAATAAGCAATATTTTTTATGATATAATTTATACTTATTTTTAAATTTGTCCCAGAAACTAGCAGATAACATTACCTTAAAATTAAACCTCTATGCACTTCTTATAGTAGGACATGCACACTTTTATAATAAACAAGGTTTGGCTTGATTTAAAATAAATAATTTTTTAATATGAATTACATTACATTACCAGTATCCGCAGTAGAATCAGAATAACTGACATAGCCCAACAGATTAGTTAGCTGAAGTGGCAATGGGTCTGCTATATAGCTTGAAAAACCGCCACCCGATGGGGAAAAAAGGTTCTCGAGTGGCAGCCTCGTACCGGTAGGTGTAGTGTAAGGCGAGCCCCACTAGATGTAGTGAGGGCCTGGTAAGACATGCAGGAAGTCGATGATGCAGGTGGCTCAGGACCTGTGCTTTGTAACATTTCTTGGGGGAGGCTTAAGTTCAGCAGTGGACTTGTGAAGGTCGGTAATGATGATGATGATGATGACATTACAGTATTTTATTCTGCCACTAATTAAACATATTGTCTACATATGGGAGAACTTAGAAGATGCTTAGGGAATATTTTTTGACCTTTCCAAGGTCTTCGACTGTGTTCACCATCAGACATTTGTCATAAAGTTTATCATTATGGTAAAAATAACATAGCACTGAAACTTATTATAACATATTTAAATAACAGAATGCAAACAAAATGTCATTAATGCTAATAGTTTTTCCAGATTGGTAGTTATCTATAGTCCCAGAAAATATGCAGGACCTATCTATCAAAAAGTTTAATTATTATATATATTAAGTTTAATACTATATAAGGGTTATACTACTAAAAAGTACATGATTAAACATAACCTTTGATAATGAGGTGATTGTTACCATGCTGCTTCTAAATGTTTTCATATTTAATTGTATAACACATAAAATTGTAAACTAATGTACAAAAAGTCCCGCTGGGTTTCTCGTTGATGACAGAGGTTTTTCTGAAACAGTGGTAAAATCATTTTATAATTTTCTTTCACAATTGGAAGTTGAAGTTCATAAGATTTTCCATTATTGTAAGTAGCTATCTATTTATAATAGTATATAGTTAATACTAGCAGCTTCCAGCAACTCCATCCTGTTGGAAATTACTAAGATTGGATTTCATGGGTTTTAGTTTTATGCAAGGAACCCTAATTCTTTTCCAAAAATAAAAGTAGCCTAAGTTACTCCTTATAACATCAGCTATCTGTCAGTTAAAGTCCTGTTCCCCAAAATCAGTCCAGCCATTACAGAGATTAGCGAGAACAAACATACAGACAAAAAATTGTAATAATTGTTTTTTTTTTAATAAGTTGGTACATTTTATACATTTGTACTTTCATGTGCATTTAGTAAAAAGCTGGTATTTTGACATTTGTACATAGATTTATTTAAAATGCCTTATTAAAAAATTTTGCATTCTCTCTGCAAACCCTCCATAGGTTTGCCATCACTTGTCAGGTTAGGTATAAGATGTCTCACACTTGACCCAGATGCAGATTTTTTGGCATTACCCGTAGTCGCTTTTTACGACACTCACAAGAAGAAATGGTGTGATGGATATTCTTATGACCCCATCACACGGAAAGCTCAATTTGCTCTGGTGTTATTAAAAAAAGTTAAAAGCAATTTTTTATGTTGAGGCTATAACATATATAGGCTGTTAACTTTTTTGTTGTCACTATTATCTTGCACGGACTTGCTAATGCAGTTTTGGATTCCTCACAATGTTTTCTTTCACAATGAGCACAAGGTTGATTTACCTCGTGCTCAGTGTAAAGTAAAACAACATTTAAAATTGCAATTAACAATTTTATTGATGCCAGTGAGAATCGAACTCGATTTTGCTTGCAATGAAATGAGCGAGTGAGTGAGTGACGCCGAGTGCCCAACTCTTGAGAATTTGCCCTGAGGTGTTATTATTACATTGTTATAGTGATGCGAGAAGATGCTTGCGGTATTTGGCGTTTTGGGGCAAATACAACAGTTTCGCTTTTATCGGCGATTCACGACTCGAGCAGCTATATGAGTATTTTATAGGTGAGTAAAATTTTATGACAGGTTATACAATTTTTTATCTCTGCTGATTTTAATTATTACACTCGTACCTTTGTGGATAGCATTTCTACTGTTTATTATATAATTGGCAGCAATAGTGGGATTCTATGTTAGCTAAGATTTGAATGATTATTGACCAAATACTGAAACGCTACTCAATTTTAAGATGTCATTAAGTCTCATGGTGAAAAGGAACCAGACAAACGTTAACTAAGAAACAGAAGGGGGAATCGAGGCTTCTCTCGATCCGGCCTCCTATAACGCCTTTAACGGTCCTATAACGGTTCGGGAACAACATATGTGATCTCCGCAATGGAGTAACACACAAGGGCGATAACCTCTTCCTTTTCAGAAAATAGGTTCAGACGGGGATTACGGGTCTTCCGAAGTCGTCCCGGTCCCTAATGCCTTAATTCTTCGATATGGACTGTATCACTTTAAGGGGAGAATTCCTTGGGAATAAAACAGCAATTATCTTCAAACCATTCCGTGAGAGAGTAATTACTTTTCCCTATCACTTCCCTATACTTTTTCTTTCTTCTTCTTATTGACTGCTGGTCTTGCACTTTTCCCGAACGAATTGCAACGTTGATGTCGTCTTCATGCACCTAATGGTACATGGAGGTTTCGGGCCTCGGGGTATGCCCCCATTACCCGTGTTGTTCTCGCGGTCCACCACTATGGACCGGTCCTGGGAGCCTTCTAATGGCGTTGTAGGTGTTGTTATCGGAATTTTCCGTAGTTGGTAGATTTTTTCGTAGTCGGTTAGAATACGAAAAAGTGAGGTTATCTAGTAAAGTCAAGGTTGGCCTATCGGCGGCATTGTGGGTTGTTACTCGACTCTCTAATCGATATAGAGAGGAGTTCTCTTGGATAGGGTCGCCCGTCCGGAGGGCGAGTGTGTAGTGGCGCTAGATTGTTGAGATGTATGTGTGGCCCGTTGTCTGCACGGTCGAACAGTCCGCGCGCCAACCGGGCCACAAACTCCTGGATGGTGTTGATCTTCAGGTTGGCCGCTATGACGTCATTCCGGACGTAGCGACCCGCACCGACGATGGTTCTTAACGCCATATTTTGCTGGGCCTGCAGTCGCCGCCTCAGAGGCTCGCTCAGAAGCGCGTACCAGGCCGGAGCAGCATACGTGATAATGGATCTGATGTAGGTTTTATAAACTCGCACTTTGGTGTTAAGTGGTAACTTGGATGCCAGGACCGGACGTAGCATCGCCCGCGCACATCGTGCTCTGCGGACGACGAGGTCGACGTACGCAGTCATGCGCAGCGCCCGGTCGATCCGGCACCCAAGGTAGGTCACGGCCTTCTCGTACGCGATCTGCTGGCCATTGAGGGTTAATTGAGGTGGTAGGTTCCTGAGGCGGCGAGTGAGCAGAGCGGTCGTCTTACCAACGTTGACGACCATCCTCCACTCATCTAGCCATGGTGGCAGCAGGTCCAGGAGGCGTTGCATCCTGGCAGTGGCAATGTGGGCTCTTCTGGACGAGGTGAAATAAGCGCTATCGTCCGCGTATAACGCCAATTCCACGTCATCCTCCCACTCTTGCAGCCTTCCTGCCAGGGTATGAATGTCGTTGGTATAAGCCGCGTACAGGACTGGAGACAAACAGCTGCCCTGAGGAACGCCGGCTCTGATGGTTCTGGTTGCGGACTCGGCCCGCAGACGTAGAACTTCCTGTCTGCCAGGAAAGACGCCACTAGCCGCAACATAGCAGGAGGGACACTGGTCTGTTCTTCCAATTTATAAAGTAGTCCAGAATGCCACACCCTGTCGAACGCCTTCTCGATATCGAGAAAGACGCCCAATGTAGTGCGGCCACGGTTGTAATCGGCCGCAAGCAGGTGCAGCACTCTGGTCAGCTGTGTTGCTGTAGAGTGACCCCTCCTGAATCCATGCTGCTCCGCCCGAAGTTGGATGCACGGGCGGAGGCGTCTTAGCAACAATCTTTCGAGCAATTTAGCTATGTGTGGTAGCAGCTTGATCGGCCTGTAGCTGGCAGCTCTACGCCTGTCCTTCCCGGGTTTCGGCAAGACGAGTACTGTGCCTTTCTTCCAGTCCTCCGGGAAGTGGGATGTACGCAGTATCCCATTGTAGAGTCGACCAAGCTCTACTAGGACTCTATGGGGCAGCTGTCGGAGTGCAGCGTTGGTAATCCCATCGTGCCCCGGCGCCTTCCTCGGTTGCAGGCGGGTTGCTGTCCACCGCAATTCAGCGGGGGAGATGAACCACTCTCCTGCAAGAGGCGGCGCGGGCGACGACAGGAACTCCTGTACGCGACTCTCCTTTTAGGCATGAAGCTCCAAGAACTCCGCACTTGCTGGGTTCGGCATAAATTGCTCCTCGAAGTGCTCTACTAGGATATCCGCTCTACCCTTGGCATCGTAACGACGTTCGCCCGCGTTGTTGGTCAGCGGGCAAACGGGAGGTTTGGCTTTAGTTAACTGTCGGTTCAGTTTATAGAGCGACGCATCATGCTCTTCCGCCTTCCATATGCGCCGCTCCCAGGCATCTCCTCTGTGTGCCTGGACTGCAACCGACAGTTACTCCGACAAGGTGTTCAATTTCGTCTTGATTCTCGGGCAGCGAGTACGCGCCCAGAGTTTCCTTAAGGCCCTTTTTCTCCTGATCTGCACGCAAATGTGTCGCGGCAGATCATCCCTTCTAGTAGACATCGGGACGATCGTAGAGGCAGCGTTGAGGGCCTCTTGTATCGCCTTTGTCATATTAGTGGCTGTGGCCTCTACGTCGTCCGCTGTGTTTAAGGGGTGGTGTGCTGGAGGTCTCTCCTGCAGGTGTTTGTGGTAGAGCCTCCAGTCGACACGTGTCTTGATTGTTCTGGGCGGCGTAGTCACCGCCTTTAGGCCAAGGGTAATTAAGATCGGGAGGTGCTGTGAGTCCATCTGCACCTCTACCACTATCGGGTAGTTGATGTTCCTAGCGAGCACGATGTCCAATACATCCGGACGACTTCGTGGATCCTTCGGAACATGAGTGGGTTCTTCGGGACCTAAAACGTCATAGCCGTGTCTTTCGGCGTCTTCGAAAAGTGCATGACCAGGCGGGTTGATCAGTCTAGATCCCAACGCCGGGTGTTTGGCGTTTAGGTCCCCGGCGATGATGGTCGGTGTTTCGCCTTCCATTACCGTCCGGACGTCTGAGGAGCAAAATGGAGTCCCTGGCGGGCGGTATGCTGCGTAGATCCTAAGTTCCTCGCCCGCCGCCTCCATTTTTATGCCGATAGAGCGCATAGTTTGGTATTCCGGTAGGTCTAGTTCTTGATGGACGATGTCCCTTCTCACTAGGACCGCTGTCCCTCTGTAGGCGGCCCCTTGAGAAGTGACCTCGTCCCTCCTATACAGATGGTAGTCAGGCAGTTTTATGCGTGTGCTCGGATTAAGTTTCGTCTCTCCCAGCAAGATGACCTGTACGTCTTGTTGTTGGGCGACGGTGCGGAGTTCTTGCAGCTTCTGCTGGATTCCACCTGGGTTCCAGTAGAGGAGGCGCAGGTTAGATTCCTCCATAGTGCCGAGCCAGGAGGTTCGCCAACGCCTTCATGACTGCTGTAATTGGATCAGTCCCGGCTCTGATATCTGCCAGGACCTGGCTGCCGACTTCGATTGCTATGCCAACCAAACGTTGGATGGCGTCAGCAGTCTCGAAGCCGACTGAAGGTGTTCCAGGTGCCTGTGCAGGAGTTGGCGCTGGTCTCGGGAGTTGGTTTATTGCTCTTTGCGTGTGGGTAGAGCGCGCTCTATGTGTAGAGCGGGCTCTATTTTCTGATAGAGCCCTTTCTGGCACTCTACCCATTCTGGCTTTCTTGTCCTCCTTGGTAACCTGCGCCTGGGCTATCGTTACCGCTGGGGTTGGGGTAGAGGTTGCTGCCTGAGGAGGAGGCTGCACCTTCTTCTTCTTTTTCCTCCCCCGCTTACTCCACTGAGTGGTTTGTCGCTCTATGGCGTCGTTAGCGGGGGGCTGAAGAGTCGCCCCGGTGGTTGCGTTTCATATGGTGGTGGTGGGCACCACCGTTTCTGTGGGTGCCGTGACGGGTGGTGGGGGGGGGGGGCAGGTTGCCTTCCCTTTCCTCTGACTGTCGTCCACCCGTCTTCCTGAACCACGGCCCTGGGACGACTTTGGGGGACCCTCTTGGGCTCCTTTGGGAGTAGTCCCGGTAGAGTAATCCCCTGCTTCCTTGCAATCCTCCTCAGGACTGGGCAGCGGCGATCATTAGCGGTGTGGTTCTTAGCGCAGTTCGCGCATCGCGGTTCCTCGTCTCTACCCCTTGGGCAGTTACTGGCGATGTGATCTCCGGGGCAGCGAACACACTTCACTGGCCTGAAGCAGTTGGTAGATGCATGTCCAAAGGCCTGGCAGCGGTGGCATTGTGAAGGGCCCGCTCTTCCTTGCCAGGCCTCTATGACGACTCTTCTCATGAAGAGGAGCTCGTCAATCTGGTAGAGCTCGTTGAGGCGCTCCAGGCTCAGGTGGTCCAGCTGCGCGAAGTAGAGGCACCCAGGTCTGCCTCTACGGGGGGGGGGGATCCCTTTGACATATTTAATCGGGAACCCCTTGGCCCTGATAGCCCCCTCTATCGCGGTTGGATCTGTGCCCACTGGTAGTCCCCGTATGCCCACTTTCGTGGGCTTGTCCTCTTCGGGGGTGTAACAGTACCAGGACATAGCTGGTACTTTATCAGTCATCTCCACTAAGTATCTTTGCACCGTCCGGAATTCTTCCGGACTCTGAGGGGTGAATCCAACCCTCTTACCGAACGGACGAGCATTCGGTGGGTGACCCAACTTCTTGTTGAGTACCTCGAAGTGCTTCGTCCAGTACGGTAAGCACTCTGCCACTATGGGTGGGTACCTTTTAGCCGTTTCTTCCGGCGGTTTCGGTGTCTCGGCTGTCTTAGTCCTTGGTACTGCCGGAGCAGCTACCAGTTGGGCGTAGTTGGTCGAAGGCCTCTGACCATCATCCGATGGCCGGCCTGACGGGTTGGTGGTAGGCGCGGACGGTGAATGTCCGGCAGATGTACTCGGCGCTAGGGTCACATACGTGGTGGCACTCCACCCGTATGACCCTTCTCCTCCCTGCTCCAGATCAGCAGCATCCGTACTGGTGTGTTGTTCCGGTGTTCTGGGTGGAGGGGTGGTTTTGGTCGGCGATGGCGATTTGGGTGGCGATCTCCTTATCGGTTTCTCCGGTTGGTGGTCATATTCTCCCTCGGATGTCGAATAATCCGAGGAGTTTGAGGAACCGAAGCATCGCCACTTCTCCTGGAGGGATGCTGCTGTCTCTGACGGTGTATGCATTTTCAACGTCTTCTTGGCCCGCTGGTGTTGGGGGAACGGTTCCTGCCCAGTCGTCCCTTCAGGTACGATGGGCGAGAGCGCGGTCCTCGGTGCGGGCTCCTTACCCGGTAAGGAGGGTTTCCGTGTCGGGATCTGTGAGTAGGAGGACACTACTCTAGTCCTTTCAGGATCAAAGATATCGCGATACGCGATTGGTCGGTCAAGTACACCAGGACGGTCGGGTGGTCTTCTTGGTTTGGGTTTAGGTGGGGGCTCCCCCTTGTCCTTATCGGACATACTGAGAACCTACCTAAGTCAGTCAGGTAATCTATAAAAGGCCCTGTCTAAAATGCCAGCCGTTCGGCACGAAGCGCGACGTGGATGGTGAGGTGTAAAATGAATTGGCGTAATCACACTGGGCACTGCCTACCCCTTTTATAGCAAAAGGGTTGGGGGAAGTGCGACGGTGGCACTTTATAACGCGACTAGGCACAGGATGCACGAAGCGCATAAAGTGCCAAGAATCACCTAGGGGCCGGTGACCTCGACGCCTCACGGAATCACGGGACTCAACGTTCGGCGGAGTATGTCGTACCGGCGGTCATTTGCAGCCACTGCTAACTACAAACAACGCACACCTAGGAGATCCTTGGATATAACGAATTGCAAGATTTTTTTTTTTTTGCGCCCGAAGCAATTAAAGGGCTACCCTGTACGTAGGGAGGCGGAAAATGCATTACGCATACCACGATAGCCGGTCTATCGTGGTTATGGGGGACTCACTGTCCTACCGGGGACCCTAAGTGATACCCCCTAAAAACCGCCTTTAGGGACAGGCAACCGGCTGATTAAGCTCTATTGTGCCTTATCATGAGCGACCCTCTTTTGGGAAAAGAGGGCGCAGGCGGCTAAGTGCCGCTGAGGGAGTGCCTACGAAGGCAAATTAATGTCAGATATTACAATAATTTTATTTAATTAGAGTTGGCCTGAGCCGCCAGGAGACAGTTCAGGTCATTTGAAAGTTTATTAGGCGGGTCCGAGAGAGAGTTCCTCGGCCTGCGGACACGATAGCGAGAGGGGGGGTGGGGCTGCATAAGAAGCTGCCTCACGAATTAAATGGTTTGGGTGCGACTCTGAGGCTTTGAAGAAGTTCTCAGAGAGTTTTTTAAGAAATTGTTGAATTGTTGGGAGCTCTAAGTCCCGATGAAGGTCGGCATTACGAACGTACCACGGTGCGTTCGCAGCTCGACGACAGAATAGGTTCTGAACTATTTGGAGTTCATTTAAAATGTTAGGGTTTGCGTGGGCAAAGACGGGGCCCGCGTAGGACATGACTGGTCGTATACATACCTTGTAGAGTGTACGCTTGTTTCGAAGGGACATTTTACTGTGTCGGCCCAACATACTGTTGAGCCTACTCAGATAAAATCGTGCGTGACGGGTTACTCTTTTGACGTGGGGCTTGAAAGTAAGCCCTGTGTCTAGAGTGACACCTAGATATTTGGCGGACGTATGCCAGGGGACAGGGGTCCCTAACATACGTATTGGAGGAGTGTTTTTGAGACGGCGTCGTTTATAATCGAAGTGGACGGCGGAGCTCTTCTCCGGGTTCACATCGATGCGCCATTTTTTGAACCAAGCTCCTAGGTCATCAACTGACTTTTGGATCTTGTTCCGTATGAAGGGTAGTGAGACACCTTTGCAGTAGATGGCAGTGTCGTCTGCAAAGAGGGAGAGTTGAACACCTTTCGACGGGATGGGAATGTCGTTGGTGAACAGGATGTACAGCAGAGGAGCAAGTACTGAGCCCTGGGGGACACCAGCCTTGATAGTTCGCTGTGAAGAGAGCGTGCCTTCGTGTCTGAAACGAAAGGTACGATGTTTTAAATAGGAGGCCACGAGACGAACTAGACGATCGGGGAGACCTATTTTATAGAGCTTGTAGATAAGGCCTGTGTGCCAGACTCCATCGAATGCTTTGGCTATATCGAAAAAGACCGCGATGGTCTTATGACGACGAGGATAGAAACCGCTGAGGATATATTCCACAATGCGGTGAACTTGTTGGGGACATGAGTGTTTGGCTCGGAAGCCGAATTGATGGGGAATGATAAGAGGGTCGCCGTCTGTGGGAAACAGGTAGCGCCTCATTCGATTTTGGATGACTCTTTCGAAGAGCTTGCCCATTGCCTTGAGGAGGCTAATGGGGCGATGGCTGGAGGGGGAGGTTGAGAGGCTTGCCTGGCTTGGGAATTCCAATCACAGTAGCCTCTTTCCACGTAGTGGGAAAATAACTAAGGTTGAAGCAGGCGTTGAAGATAATAGATAAAAAGGTTAACACCTGCTCGGGAAAGTGTTTTAGGGCTTGGTTGGAGATGCCATCCGCGCCCGGAGCCTTTTTGGGCTTAAGTCCTTTGATGAGGGATGAGATCTCATCATTGGACACAGAGATAGGTTCGGAGGCCGTGGGGGGTGAGCTCCGGCGGCGGACCTCATCCTCCACTGCCTGGACGTGTGAGGGGTCGACGGGTTGAGAACTGGGAGAGCATTGAGCGGCAATGCTATCTGCAAAGCACTCAGCCTTTTCCTCGTCCTCGAAAGCAACCGTGCCGTCGGGACGGTAGAGAGGGGGAGTGTGGGTGATAGCGTCTATGCGGAGGGCTCTAGCCATCTGATAGTACGCTGTGTGAGATGGAGAGATATTCTCCATGAGCTTACTCTTTTCGAGGTCTCGAAATACAGAGAGGCGGAAGCGGAGTTCTCGTTGAAGACGATTGGCCGCGCGCCTATATTCGGGGGTGGGATATTTTGCTGCTCTCCGGAAAGCAGCTTTTTTGGCTTTTATTAGGTTGCTAATATGTAGGGGAAGCCCACTATTGTTAGCAACCGGGACGACCCTTTCGTTCTCCTTAAGGGAGGATTTAATAAGGGTGGAGAGTGAGTCGACCGCGGTGTCGATTTTTTCAGGACTATCTAAGTCCGACGGTAGGGAGATGGTAGAGTCCTGTGAGTCCAAAGCTTTAGCTAGGGACTCCTTGAATCCCTTCCAGTTAGTGAAGGTTTTCGTGTGTGTTGGGGGAGGTGGCTGATGGCCAAGAATGAGGGAGACCGGTCGGTGATCTGATCCTAGATCGTCTAGTGTCTCGATTGCTCCGAGGTTGAGAGAAACTCCTTGGAGTAACGCAAAATCTAACACATCGGGGGGCGTGATCGGTGTTATCGGGAAAGTGAGTAACACCGAGAGGACTATGGACGGTAATATCAAGAGACTGCGTGATATCGAGCAGTATCTTGCCACTAGGGGACGTAGTGCGGCATGTCCATTCAGTATGCTTGGAGTTAAAATCTTCAAACATAATGACTGAATTGCCTAAAGATAAAATGGCCTCAAAATCCTTTTTAAGGGGATAGGTTCCTGAAGGGATGTAACAGGAGGCTATGAGGATGGACTGGTGTCCAGTCATAGCTAGCCTGCATACCGTGGCTTCCATGTTGGTAAGCTGCGGAGTAGAAATGGGCGAGCAATGAAGTGTCTTCTTGTAATAGATGGCCGTTCCGCCGCCTCGGCGGTCGGGTCTGTCGTTACGAAGAAGAGAGAAGTTTTTAATAGAAAGGCCTCTAGTGTCCTTATCTTTGAGATTGGTTTCCTGTAGGAGGAGGAAATCGACTTCACGATTCCGAAGAAAGAGCTTGAGCTCTGGGAGGTTATTTCGCAAGCCGCAAATATTAAATGATACAAGCGATAAACCCTTAGGTTTGATACGACCGTGAGATCTAGGTAGGTTAGTTTGCTCAGGCATTGGAGTTAAGTTAATTACGTTAACTTAACTTACAACGCTAGTAGAAGATCGTTATGTTCGGCAAGAGCGAGGAGACGCTCTTGGGGGGACTTCGCCGCGCGCAGTTTGCGTGCTATGACTGTAATTTCTCTAACATCTATATTCCTAATCGCGGAGTATAGCGTGTTGTAGTCGTCTGTTGTGGGCTCTGCCTCGTGTGCGTACGAGGTTGTCCGCGGAGGTTCTGCCTTTTTGGGCCCCCAGGGAAAGACTGGAGGCTGCATTGGCTTTGAGAAGCCCGGAGGGGGGCCGAATTATGCCCTGAGGGGGCCTAGGGGGACCCTGAGGGGGCCTAGGGGGACCCTGAGGGGGCCTAGGGGGACCCTGAGAGGGTCGAGAGAAGCCCTGGATAGGCTGAGAGGGGCCCTGACGGGGCCGTTGATGGAGGGCTGGGAAAGTGCGGTCATTCACCGGCGGTGGAGCTTTCCTACTGGGGCGAGGTTGAGGTGCGCGTGGGCAACCCTTGTAGTTCGCCGGGTGTCCTGTCTGGTTGCACAGGACACAGGCGGGCGGGGATTCGGCGTCTTTGGGCCGGGGACACTCTTTAGTGTTGTGTGGCTCCAGGCACTTCACACACCTGGGTGGGGCGGAGCAGTTGGCCGCCGCGTGACCATAAAGTTGGCAGCGGTGGCACTGCGCCGGGAAACCGGGCCTATGTGGGGGCTCTACCTTCACCCTTGACAGGCCGCACACTGTGCGCACCTGCCGGAAGATGGCTTTAGCCTCCGGCACGTTGGACAAAATTACTAGGGCAAGGTTGTATCTCTTGCCCGTACGGTTGTGCATTTTGTGCACTGCTTCCACTGGGAAACCTTGGGACTTAAGGTCCTCGAGGATTTCCTCGTTGGAGAACTCAAAGGGAACGCCTCGGATGACGGCCCTGATTTTACGCTCTTCAGGGAGAGCGTAAGTGTGGTATGAGATGCGCTCGGCTGTGAATAGCCGGGTGATTGCGCGGAAGTCCTCGATCGAGGTAGGGATTATTTTGATTGCCTCCCCGAGGTTGACTGCATGATCGTATTTGATACCTGCGTCGTAGCAGGTCTTAGACAGTTGGGTGAACTTTGCCTTGTCTCTTAGGAAGACAGGGGGCGGGACTTGCTTCTTCGCCAGCACTGGAGCACAACGAGAGGCTGGTTTAGATGGAGTGGGGATGTCTAGTGACATCAGTGGGACGGGTGCAGCGTCAAGGGCTGCGGAGGTTGAAGGAGCGGCAGGGGCCGCTGAAGTAGGGGGGTGCGTTTCAACGCGGCGCGCTTTCCGTTGCGCTTGGAGGTGACGGTGGTGAAGTTTGACTCACCGGTTCCGTCGGAGTCAGAGAACTCCGATGAACCGGAGCCGGAGGTAGTGGCGCGCCTCTTCCGGGAGGACGGCGCCGAGGACTCGGAGTATGCGTACTCCATTTCTAGGGGGGCAGATTCGAGTGGGGCAAAAGAGTTCCTCGTTTCGAGGTAAGATGCGATTACCGGCGGCGGATGGTGTGCCTGAGGGGCAGGGAGGGAAGCCTGGGCGGCGATGGTGGCGATGGCGGCGAGGACCGTCTCATTGCCATTTAAACCGAATTGGTTAATGAGGGCGGCGAGGGACTCAGTGAAACTGGGTGTGGCCATTTTGGGTCAGTAAGCAAGCTGAGCTATGTATAAATAAAGATGAGGGCGGGTCCCTGCTCTCGGTAGAACAGGGACTAGATCGCGAGACGTACTACGACACACTATACACGTAATACAAGAATAACAAGAACACAAGAAAATAAAGGAGACAGTAAAAAAAAAAAAAAAAAGATAAGACAAGTGAAAGGAAAAAATGAAATGAAAAGCGGAAGTCAGTCAGACCTCCCTGCCCGAAGACAGGGGGGCAAGAGCTGTAGCAAAAAGTGACTCACCGGCAGCCTCGACGCTGTTCCGCGTGAGCAGGACAGCGGAGGCGCGTGAGAGCGCGACAGCACTACCGTACTGTACGGGAGCGCGGACCACCAGGAGGCGACCGTCCGAGAGCGGTGCCGCCGGCGGACTGAGCACTGCGTCGGCGCTGTACAGTGCGAGCGGGACAGCGGGGGCGCGAGAGCGGGGAGCACTACCGTACAGGAACGAAAGCGCGGACTACCTGGATGCAACCGCTCGGAAGCGATGCCACAGGCGGAATGAGAATTGCAAGAAAAATCAATTTACTGAACTACCTCGAAGCTAAACGCGAAAGTGAGCCGCGCCATTTGTGCGCTTGCGCAACTCAATTACATCAATTTGTACTATCACTCTCTCACGGTTTGCTCAATAACTTTATTTGTATAAGACATACATTTATACAATTTACTTATAAAGATAACACAAAAAAATATCTATACTATATTACAAAAAACCCTTTATTTATTTAACAAAATATGCTTATTTTACTCACATGTTCAAAGTTGGAATTTCTTAAATATTTAACATAGAAAGTTAAAACAATGTTTTCCACTCGAAATTATACATATCTTAACTAATACAATAGTTTAATTTACATTTTCTCTATACATTTCACTATTAAAACACTTTTAAATTTCTTATACGAAGCTATCATTATTTCACTTATTCACAGGAATTTTCACATAAAATAACACAGAATTCACCTCTTTTACACGTACAATCAATCTGAAATGTTTTACAAGTCATTTTACATAAATTGCTTAAATTTGCAAATATTTAAATTTCTACATATTTGGCCTCCTAAGTACGTGGCTAGCGTGCGTCTATGAACTCACACTATTTGAACAACTAACTTTTGCACGGCTATCGACTATCAGTAAAAATGGAAAGTTTAGTATACACTAATATCAACAATACTAGGTGAATAAATGATTCTACTCAATTCTCAAACGCCGAAAACTACCTCTAATCAGATTCTTATCAGTTATCATGTTTCTTATCAAACAATATAAGTGAATGTTTTCATAAATCAATCATAGAAAATAGGATTTTTTTTTCATACAAAACATATCAAACTCACATAAGACAATACTTATGCAATTAATTTCCATTATAAACTATTCCGGCTTGGGAGTCGAACCCAAAACCTTCATATCATTAATTCGATATTTCTTTAAGATTCAACTAAGCATTTTCTTATCGGAATATTGTTGCTTGATAATTTGCTTTTTAGAAGCTATTCGTAATCGGTTAACTAATAAATTGAAGCGTCGCCAACACATGGTGTCACCGTCACTTTCACTTAAAGTGATTCAGACAACACGAGCCCAAAGGCATCTTGAAAATTAAGCAGCGTTTGTTTATTTGGGCATATATGTTGTAGATTTAAGGTGGTAGAGCCATACTGCAGCTATATTATAGTTGTAGCACGAATGGTTTGGCTTGACCGGATAAGGGCTACACTCTCACTGTCAAGTCAAAATAACAGCTTAAAGCTGCTGAGTCTCATATGGTAAGTGTGGAGAACTGGATACTCTCTATTGGAAATGAGGCATTTGGTTTAAGTATTCAGGGTTGACAACATATCTACATTTTGATTGTTAATTGAGGAAAGATGTCATGAGTCTCAGCATTCACATAACATCAGGTGGACTGTGTGCTAGTTTGTCACCCTTATTCATTAAAAGAAAACCTTCCCTACTATTGAAAAGGTACATGTCCTCTATTGGACTATAATAAACTTATAATGATGATGATGACCCTGAACTAAGAGACCACAAATTATTGTTGTACCTATTTAAAATATTTTGCATTATTATCATCATCATTACAGCCCTTCACAAGTCCACTGCTGAATATAGGGGCCTCCCGCAAGGAGTGCCACAAGGCAAAGTACTGAACCACTCGCATCCATCACTTCCTGCATATCTTACCAAGTCGTCACCCAATCTAGTGGTGAACCGGCCTAAACTTCGCTTACGTACGAGGATGTCATCCGAGAACCTTTCCTCCTCATTGGTTGTCCGTTCTGTGAGCTATGTGATCGGGCCATTGCCACTTCAGTTTATCAATCCGTTGAGCCGTGTCGATTACTCTGGTTCTACGGTAGATATCCTTTCCATAACTCGCTGAACGACCTTAAGCTTTCCTATACGGCCAGCAGTGAAGGATCATGTCTCAGATTCATATATTATCACTGTCAATGTCAATTTCCCGAACGCTGCCCACCCAAGTTGAATTAGACCTCTCGATCGAAGTCGGACTTACCTAGTCGGACTATTTGTCCCAGGTACTCGTCGATAACTTCAAGCGTAGTGCTCCCAATAACTACCAGCATAGTTGTGACATGGACCTTTGTTTTATTCATGTTCATTTAAGACCTATCCATTGGGAGTGCTGAGTCTAGCGATTCTGCCACAAGGACTATATCGAGAGTTTCGGGGATATAACGTCAACCTGTCTTTCACCATTCTGCATGTGAATAGGTTTCGTGCTCTGGTTCAGTACTCGGATCGCCATTGTAGCTCTACTGTACAAACACTTTAGCACTTTGATATACTGACAGTTAACTTGGCACCACTGAAGGGACTGTAGTACTGCCCAAATTTCAACGGAATGAAAGACTTACTCATAGTCCACATACGCAAGAAAAGTGGCAGATTGTATTCTATCAACTTCTGTACAATTTGACGAAGGGTATAAAATATACATGTGATCTTTAAATGGTCTAAAATATTTTACGTGGTAGAGCTATGCTACAGATATATTGTGACTGTAACGCGAATGGGTCAGCTCGACCAGGGAAGGACCATGCTCTCACAAATCCCAACATAAAATAGCAACTTAATGCTGTTGTATTTCGTATGGTGAGTATAGAGCACCGGAGACCATTTTTTACTGGACATGAGGCATTCCATCTTAGTCATCAGCGGTGACAACGCATTTGCATTTTGATTATTAACCGAGGATAGATGTATGTCTATGGGCCACAGTATCCACATACTTTAAGATAGACTATGTTTTTATATAGAAATTTTAACCGCCTATCTTAGGTCGCATTATGGCGAACGGTAGTCGATGACAAGACCGACAGTGTTGCCACCTAATAAGATTCATGAGATAGTCAGCATCATCTTCTAATAAAAATTCATAATAAAAATAAAATTACGGTTGCCTAGTCGCTTACCAAGTATGGTAACTATGGCAATAAACCTACCTATGAGGCTACCTATAGATGAAGCCTCTGTTCCGCAATGGAACTTTCATGAACGAATGATGATGAATTAAGTTACTTAGTTACTACTTACAGGTGTACTCAGAACAAGGTCAGACATGGACTCGTCATACTCCACCAAAGACCATCGAATGCCGAATTACACTTACGTCGACAGCAAGTTGAGACTTTCAGTCACTTTCATATGGAGTAACGACGTCTCGAAGACGATGATCGATCAGTTTCGTGCCTGGTGAGTTACATTATGTACTCTGGCAAGATTTAGAGAATGAGTATCAAATCAGGTACAAAAACATTGCCTATGAAAGCGGACGATGTAAGAGTAGAGGGAGGCCTAAGAAAAGATATGGGCTGTATTAGTGATGCGCAAGAAAGGAGTGACGGAAGAGATAACGGTCAATAGAGGAGAACGGAAGAGGAAGACATGCTATGCCGACACAAAATAACTTGGGATGAGGGCAGGAAGAAAACGAGGATGCCTGCAATTTTTTTTCTTTAGGGCGTACAGATTTTTTTTTAAAAACCCTACCTTTTTTTCGTGTATAGTTTACATACATACATAATCATGCCCACCTTCCATACATTGCATGACCTGTCGCTTGATACCTTTATCAGGTCGCGTCTACCTACAACTAGTGTTGTATAAAAACAATTATTGTTTATAATAACACAATAACTTATCTTTTCATTTAGAGGCCAGAGAAATGCTATTAGGTAAATAAGTTTTTGAGGTTATAGCAGCTGTCAGATAAGGTCTGTACACTTATTTTTCTTTCCACACCATAGTGTAAAACCATAACAAAATCGTTTCTAATCATAAATTAATACGTTATAATAAAGCAAGTTTTTGTAGTCTGAAAAGGAACGTGTAAAACACATTTTTTATATATTTTGGAATGGCTTCTAGGCCTTTGAGCCACTGTAAAACACGTTCTGTCTCCAAAGGTCTATTGAGAATGATAAACATAGTAAAATTACTTTTTTCTGGCTTTATTTGAAAATTCAAACTTGCGATACGAAATATTCAAAAATTATACAATTTTCTAAGATATTTTACATCATTAGACGCGTTAGAAAATTTTCAGGTCAAGACTGGGCATGATTGTTTCACAAAGATAAACAATTATATATAGGCCATACAAATACTTGTTCCGTGCGGAATTTGAACCCGCCGCTCTTCGCGCTGCAACACTGCCCAAGGAGCCGTCAAATTTCTTCCATTGTTTTCTTTCATTGTCAATCACGTGATAAGTCTCAATATTTTTGCCGCCAAACAGCATTGCCTGCACTGCTGTATTCCGGTGTAACGAATATAGAGTGCTAGTATTTAATTACAGGCTGTGTGGCATTCCATCTTAGTCCTCAAATGTGACAACGCATCTGTAGTCTTCTTTGTTTAAGGTTGACCGAAGGTGTCTATAGACTGCAATAGCCACTTATCATCATGTACATTCGTTTGATACTTCATATTATCAAAAAAAAAAAACTTCAATAACTTTTGACCTGTGGTACTGGTACTGCCTTTAGCTTACGATAACAACACCCCAAAAATATAAAATGATGGTTAATTCTACTACAGCACTATAAAGTATTCAATATCTTCTTTATAAGTCCGAAATTGTTGATTGCATGTGTCCGCCGCTGTTTTGGGATTCATTTGCTATTAATTTGTAGTAACAGACGTTTTGCGATATGAGATGTAAGGCATTTCTTTTAACGTTGTTTTATCATTTACATCCCCGGGGTGCTTCGTGCGAATGTGCGTGCGTGCGTTTTTGAGAACATGCGAGTGTAAGTGAGAACATGCGATAAAGAGAGAGAGCGAGAATTATAATTTATATCCTTATTAACGAACGTCAACACAAGGGAATTATATTATAGAGTTCATTATTCCTTACAGGGAACGTTCTGAAAGACCTCCATCTGTAATAGTAGCGAGCACTGGTCTCCAACTAGTAAAAAACCGTAACGCTACAGACTTAGTACTGGAGGAATACAAAAGGAACCTTACGCGGTTGGTACAACCGATAGATTCGCTTGCGGCGCGAAATACACAAGTGTTGTGGAAACTTCTCGAATCAGTGGACCCTTCGAAGGCAAAAGATGACGTGACGATAAGTAACCATGATATTGATGCCTATAACAGTGCTGCAATGGAGGTAAGTGCTTACATTTCTTTTTTTTTTAGTCTATTCGAAGGTTAGTGGGTAAGTGACTACTGCAGCCTGTAGACACTTGCAACCAACTACAAATAAAGGCAAAAGTTCATTGACATATGCATTGTCACCTCTAAGGACTAAAATGGAAAGTCTCAAAGCCTGTGATTATACTGGCTCGTTCATTTATATATATCTCTATACTCTTTCTATCTGTACTCTTCAGGCCGGAAAACAACAGGGCACGCATTGCTGCGCGACTAGGTTATCTTATCGGGTGGTAGTAGACGGAAATGGTGTCCTTTCACCTACTAATCAAAATAATCGAAACCAATTTTGTGTTGAAATATTTCCTATAATTTCCTAAAGAAGAAACAGGGATAATAAAAGTTCAGTTTTACAAACAACACAGCCACAGCCACCACATTGTTATTGTTAGCCATGCTTTATAATAGATTCGCTGTGTGATTTCCTTTTAACTTCCTGCTATTATTATTGTTTTCACCCCGATTTTCGAAAATCAAGTTCTCATCAGATCTCGACGTTTCGAGGTCCTAGGAAGCAATTCTAATAATTTTTGCGATGATGTCCGTATGTCTGTATGTATGTAAACATGTAAACATCTCATAACTTTGTAAAGGAGTGTTCGATCGAAACGTGGTTTCCGGCATTTGAAAGAGCCTTGCTTAACTTAGATTTTCTGTGAAGTTAGACCGAATCGTCACGGCCGAATTTTCAAAAAGCAGTGTTCTTGGAATTACTTCGACAGTAGTTTCGATCAATTCTATAATCTAATCAGCTCTATCACTCAAAAGACGACGTCGATTGCTGTGAACCGCATCAAAAGCGATTGATTCGTTCGAGAAATCTCGAAAAAGTGTTTTTTCAAAGTAACTTGAAAACTTTCCATGAAATCATTTTTTTGGTAATAGGCTTTTATGTTAAGCTGAAAAAATTGTGTCGACTACCGTACATTACATCAAAATCGGTTGATTTGTTCAAGAAATATTCAATTTTGAAAAAAAAAAATGAATACGTGGTTTTCCAAAATTATGAACACAAAAACGTCATAGTAAGTGGGATATGGAGCGCTTTGATATTGAAATTAGCGGGAAGTTCCAGGGTTGGCCTCCAGGGTCAACCAATTTTTTTAAACATAATAACGGTATCTAATCTAGCACACAGCCTACCTGATGGTAAGTGGATGCTGTAGCCTAAATATATGATTTCTTTTATTATGTTGTTCAATCAGACCTACAAGTAAGAATAAAAATTGAAGCAATTCATTCTTACTTGGAGGTCTCCTAACCATCTATATGGCGGGCTGTACTGAATGAATGAATGGTTGAATGTTGTGCGGGCAGATCCTGCGGTACAGCGCGGTATGCGTGTGGGCCGCGGCGCAGCTGGTTTCGGGCTGTATTGAATGAATGAATGGTTGGTTATTGTGCGGGCAGATCCTGCGGCTAAGCGCGGTGCGTGTGTGGTGTGCTGCATTGCATGAATTAATGAAGGAATAGTTGGTTGATGTGCGGGCAGATCCTGCGGCACAGCGCGGTGCGTGTGTGGGGTGCGACGCGGCTGGTGGCGGGCTGTATTGAATGCATGAATGAATGAATAGTTGGTTGTTGTGCGGGCAGATCTAGCGGCACAGCGCGGTGCGTGTGTGGGGCGCGACGCGGCTGGTGGCGGGCTGTATTGAATGCATGAATGAATGAATAGTTGGTTTTTGTGCGGGCAGATCTTGCGGCACAGCGCGGTGGGTGTGTGAGGCGCGGCGCGGCTGGTGGCGGGCTGTATTGATGCATGAATGAATGAATAGTTGGTTTTTGTGCGGGCAGATCTTGCGGCACAGCGCGGTGGGTGTGTGGGGCGCGGCGCGGCTGGTGGCGGGCTGTATTGAATGAATGAATGAATGCGAATGAATAGTTGGTTGTTGTGCGGGCAGATCCTGCAGCACAGCACGATGCGTGTATGGGGCGCGGCGCGGTTGGTGGCGGGCTATATTAAATGAATGAATGAATGAATAGTTGGTTGTTGTGCGGGCAGATCCTGCGGCACAGCGCGGTGCGTGTGTGGGGCGCGGCGCGGCTTGTGGCGGGCGGTGGTACGGCCGCAGCGCTGCGCCACTGCGCGCAGATCCTGCTCAACATGTTCTGCAACGACCACATGAATTTCAACGATGGCTCCTGCTGCGCGCAGCCGGAGCCCTACACCCAGCTGCAGATGCTTACCTTCGCGCTCTTCCTGCTCTGGTGAGCCCTTTCTTACACTTTCAACTTGGCTCGCTCATTTATATTATACTTATATTTTACGAGCTTTCCAAAAAGCCTTCGACTGTGTACACCACTAGACGTTAATCGGAAAACTACAGCACTATAATGCCAGGAACATAGCGCTTAAAGTTAATATGTTTCAATTTAAAATAATAGATCACAGAAAGTTATCATCAAATATTTAAAGTTCTTATGGGGCACCTGTACTTAAGAGTGTTCCTCAGGGCTCAATTCTTGGCCCATTCCTATTTTTAGTCAATATTAACCCATTCTGGTCTGAGGTTTTTTCTATGTAAATATTATATTTTTTTGATAGAAGGAGTCCTAAGTATCAATAAAAAATTATGTTTTATTAAAAAAAAACGACAATTTTAACAACAAACAAGCTATATACCAGTTTCTCAGCAATGTTTATTACAACGAAGTCCCATATTATATAGATTTTTGTATATTATATAGAAGTTTAAATATTTTATTTAAAAAAACTAAGAAATGGTTATTGTAATATAAATGAATACATGGTTCATAATAACGCCTGGGATAGAGGTGGTTGATTCCAAGCTGTTTCTAAAATAAGTTTTGTAAGTAGTTCGTACAACTTATTTATTGTTTGATTTTACTTTGAAAAAAGAGTCACGCTGAGTTTCTTGCTGGTTCTTCCCTGGACACAGTTCTTTTTCCGATCCAAAAACGGCATAATAAGAATTACTTGTAATCTTTATTGAATAAAAGTGTTCTATTCTACTATATTCTGTTTTATATTTTTTGAAAGGATTGTTTACTGTTGCTTTGAACATTTTGAAAGCATCCCGCTATAGTCAGCCGTTATTAAAATAAAGTAGTTTCGTCTACGTTGTTATTGAAAATTTCTGTATATGTACCCTTAACATAGTAGGTTACAGATAGGACACAGTCTTCGTTGACACTGGCCGCCGTGGCCAAAATTCGGTCAGAAGAATATTATTACCATTAATGTAAGTTGCTGCCCTTGAAAAACCCTTATATTTTCCGATTTTTCAATAACATTTAGTTTTTTTATTTTAAATGACGATAAGCCATTACCGAATCAGGTTATGGTATATAATATATTGCCACAATAAAATGTGACAGAAAATTTGTTCCTCTAGCGCAGTGCTAGCCGGTTTGAAGTGGGTTTGGCGCTGGTCCCAAACGATCAAACAGAAGATGGAGGGCTATTCGCTGGTGGTGCCGCAAGCCAGCCCGGCTTCTCCTGTGGCAGCGCTTGCCAAGCTCGGCATGATCATGGCGTACTTCTACCTCTGCGATAGAACCAACTTCTTCATGAAAGAGAACAAGTATTACTCGGAGTGGAGTTTCTGGTTGCCAGTTGGCTACGTCTTCGCTTTGGGCTTGTTTTTCACCGATGATTCGAGATCTAGCAGGTAAGTTATATTTATGTGTGTTGTATCGGAGACAATTTCTTTTTGTACCGAGAATGGGCCCACCACGAATTGTGGTATAACTTTATGTCGATTTATTCCTTATGGTCTATAAATAGAGTAGAGTAGAGTAGAGTAGAGTAGTCGGACTCTCTAGTTTGAGAAATCGATGCATATCGATTTGTGTTTGAAATCGGATTTTAGTTTCGTTTTGATATATGTGACGCATGCCTACACTGCAGGATGGGAGCGCATGTACACGAGAGCGGACCTACGCCCGGCGCGTGCCAAATACCTACGCACAACGCAATATTAATTATGGAGATCAACCACGAATTATTAATTAATTTGGTAGAAGAGAGGCCAGTATTGTGGGACAAGATTGCGGATGTTTATAATCTCCTCTCAATACTACATTATATATATATAAAAAAAAAAAAAAAATATATATATATATATATCCTATCCGGACCCTATCCCGGTTTCCGATTTACTCGCGGACATAGGTCCTTATGTCCGGGACGGGGGTTTGTTCGCGCTCGATAGCCGATTGTCTTATCTCGAGCGAGGTGAAGGGACGGTTAGCGAGGTGCGGGAGGCGGAGGCTAGCTGCATCGTAGATGCAGTGATTCAAGCCCTGTTCGCATCGAGCCGAGCTGTGAGGAGGTCGACGGCCGCGCGCGGCGCACGCGCCTGGACACCGGCGTTAGCCGGCGTCGAGAAATTGTATTAAGGGAGCGCGCTATTTGAATATATTATATAATATAACCACCCCCGTGCTATCGCGTTACGTGACAGAGGCCGGCTAGGAATTTGTAGTGATTGAAGGACCATGCAGTTAATTGAATCGACGCGGTGGTAGTTTGTGCTACGTTGGCCTGTGACATTGAACTTTGATCAGCCGTCCTTGAGTTGGACTTGATTGGATTAACTTGAAGATAATTCATTGCACAATAAATAATAAGTGATAAAAGAACATAGTTTTCCTAGAAACGGAAGTGTTCTATGGCTGCATGCCCCTTAGATGGATCCCATATTTGAAGAGAGGCGACGTCCTTGGATCTGCTGTTCTGCAACCAGCGGGGATGTCAGGTTACATATTGAACACGTACTGACACTCACAAACACTCACTATTCCGCCTGACTCTTCCTATGGTTAACCCTACTTCGACGGTAAACGGTAAGTTTTGTTTGGTTCTTTGTTAGCCGCTATAGTTTCATATTCTATAGGTCTTTGGATCCTCCCCTTGTCTACTCGTCGCGTTGGATTCCTGATGGGCACGAGTCTGACGACCTCTGTCAGGGTAGCCTAGGGCAGTAACAATGTATGTATGTATATTATATACAATTTACAATCTCCCTTAATACTCCCACCATGCTATTTAAAAAAAACGTGCTCGTATTAAAATAACCTTTATTTCGTGACAGTTGCATAAATAGCTATTTTAGTACTTACATAGTCTAGTTTTTCGTTTCTTTTATTTACCTTAGAGGAGATATACTACTGCGCATATTTGTGTCTTCATGTTTGAGTTTGGATTCCAAAATGTGTAACATTTTGTTAAATGTTTCTTTTTTCATTTGAAAGTACTTCTCAAATTTCTCGTCATGTTTCGTAGTTGCTTCTAAATGAACTCTTTCTGTTAACATGGGATGTACCCAATATCGTCTTTTTTAACTTTTTATACATGTACCACGCAATAATACATTCTCTCTTTTTAACAGTCAACATTTTGTACGTCCACAATTCAAAGAATAAAAAGAGCGAATGAAGGTCGCACTTTCACGAAACCGGATCGTGTACAAACCGTCTTGTGTGCAAGATTAGACGGTTTCCACCCAGGGCCGGCAAAAAACCAGGCCGTGTTAAAACCGTCTCGTGGGCAGGAGCCGTTAGATTACGCTTTATTGCTGTTTAGTGATTTGACTGCCTTATAGTATAGTTTATCAGAAAATAATCAAATTAAATACAATTACAACTAAGCTAAAGGTAAAGGTATAGTTAAATGTACAGGAATCTTACGAAACTGCTTTTTTGCTTAGCATTCGCATAGGTACATTATCATTATGTAAGTTTTAAAAGTTGCTAAGTGGAAAATGAAATGTGCTGTGATTTAAAGAATATCAAAACTTTATTCATTCTTAGCATTGACAGCTATTAGGAAAAACAAGACAATGATTTTTATTCTTAAAGAATCTGTTTTTTATTTTGAGATGTGATTTTCTGCTCTAACAGAACGTTTTCAATTACTATAATTCTTCATCATCTGCCAAATGTGATCTGATGAATCTCTTTTAATTACTGAGTGTTTTATCACGGAAATTGGTAAGCGGCAAGAAGTATGATATAGACTGATGTCGTTTTCGGAATCAGAAATATTTTGCGTCATATCCACTGACGGCACGTAGTCCTTATATTTTACAGAATCGATTAATTAAAACTACTTTTTCATGCCCTTATTTTGTAGAGATGAGGGTAAAACCCATTCTTACGTAGTATTTTGTAAGTCGAAATTTATTATTAGAAATCTATTTTCATTTCGGATGCCGAATGATTTTTTTCACTCTATAATGTAAACTTCGATTCATATCTTATTTTACAAATTTTTATTGTTTATTCAAATTTAAAATTCTTAAATGTTTTCATAGTTAGGGGAAAGTCTGGTAAAGTGGCCTTTCTAAGGATTGAATGACTGCATATTAGATAAATATCAAATTTTTTTTACGTTACTATAACAATATATTCTCTCAAACTAATGTAGTTTTGACATCACATTCTTATTTTGACTCATATCAGGATATTATATAGTATTTTTAAGTTTAAAACCGAAATAGGAAATTGACCACTTCACCTGCCCAGGTTGGGTAAAGTGGCCTAGTCTCAATAAAATGCAATTATTCTTAGATTAATTTAAGTTTTGACTCAGGAAATAATCAAACTTATTTATTATTAACACACAAATATTCTTAAGAACAAAATTACCATTTCTTCGTTTCTTGTAGCTATAAGCTTTTTCCATCGCAATCGAGTCCCATGTCTGTTGCTGCGACGCCCGTTTATATGTATTTGGCATATCTAAAACAATACAAAACATAATTTATTTATAAGAAAAATTAGCACTAAAGTGGGCTAGTAGGTCACTTCACCCGAAACGGCATCCGACGGAAAAAAACGACTCAAATGTCAAATGAGGTTATATTGTCCCTCTTTACCGTGAAGTAAACAGTTCATTAGAGGTATTAACTGATAAAATATTACATTTATTTGTATTTATATTGAACGCGGTAAATTATTACAATGTTTAAACTACTTACCTTAGATCACAGACCACAAAAACCACCTTTTTTGTCATAAAATCTTTCCACGTGAACTGAGCGCGTCGGTGTTTACTCGAGCAATATGGCGTCGGCTAATGAATATTTTCCATAAGCCATTGACAAATAGCGCTGCTTGGTTGGTTCTTAAAAAGAAGGTGGCCACTTTACCCGCCTGGGCCACTTTTACGAACCTTCCCCTATCAATTTTAAATCTTATAAATAATAACTATAGTACATTCTTTCCGCGTATTAATCTTATTTTAATTATTTGGAATATGAGGACAAAAATATGCTGTGCCGTACAATCCATCTTCCAACCGGTGGCGAATATGCAAAGTGGCTAGAGGAAGATGAGGTGCTAAGAGTCGTGCCATATGAAGTTCCATCTACAACTGCATCTGATGAGTTAACATTTTGTTTTATACGAGCAACCGGCTCACCTGATGGTAAGTGACTACTGCTGCCCACGAATAACCGCAACACCAGGGAATTGCAGGTGCGTTGCCAGCCTTTTAGAAAGGAGTAAGCTCTTTTCTTGAGTTTTCTGAGTCGTATCGGTCCGGAAATATCGCCGGTGGTAAACAATTCCACAGAGAAGTGAACTGAAGAAAACTCCTAGTAAACTAGTAAAACGCACAGTGATGGACCGCCAAGCATCCAGATGGTGAGGATTGTCAATTTTGACGCGATGTGCGTTCTTGAAATTTGGCGGCTGGAATTAATCCGAATAATTCCTCAGAGCCCTCCCCGTGGTAGATGCGATAGAAAATTCTAAGGGATGCAACATCCCTACGCAACGCCAGTGAATCAAGCCGATTAGAAAGAAATCGGTCGTCGACGATTCGAACCGCTCCGCGCTGGATGCGGTCAAGTGCTAGGAGCTGGCACTGGGGTGCCCCGGCCCAGAGATGAGAACAGTACCTACTCCATGTGAGGCCGAACTTGCGCTTTGAAAACTTGCAAGCGATGTGCCGGCATGGAATACTGTCTCGCTCTGCTGAACACGGCAAGCTTTTTAGAGGCCAATTTGGCCTTCCCTTCCAAGTGACCACGAAACTGCAAACTTCGATATGTCGATGCCGAGAATTCCGATGCTAGCTGAGGCAGCAAGAGGAGTGCCTTGAAACTGAAGAGATACGACAAAGCGGTTTTTTTAGCGTTAAACGCGCAAATTTATGTCTTCTAAGGATGGAACTGGACTAGATTTAGTCGCCCCCAATCCGAGACTTTGTTCAGCAAAGAGTTTAACTTCAGACAAAAGTTTGTCCCGGTACTCGGCGACATTTTCCCGAGAAATATTGGCACGGCCGGTGTATAAGGCATCACCAGTGCTGTCGTCTGCACAGCAATTAATGTTACCCAGCTTGCAACATATCATTGATATGCAGAAGAAACAGCATTGGTGATATATTGGCACGCAGCCTTGTGGAACATCTTTGTGCTAGACCCGATCGAAGGCCTTCGCTATGTCCAAACTAATGGCTAATGCCTCCCTCTTGGACTCTACTGCCTCCGCCCATCTATGAGTCAGGTAGATCAGAAGATCACCTGCTGATCGACCACGACGGAATCCGTATTGGCGGTCACAGCTAATGATCCTCAATGCACCTCATGAGTTGTCAATTATAATGGACCCCATTATTTTGGAGAACAAAGAGGTGATGGCAATAGGTCTGTAGTTGGAGGGGTCTAAGCGGTCACGTTTTTGAGAGATCGGGTGGACCGTGGCTGTCTTCCATGAGTTAGGGACTACGTCTTGGGAGTAGGAGTTCCGGAAAAGACGCGTTAAAACCGGTGCCAACTTCGGAGCACACCTCTTCACCACAATGGGATGGAATCCATCAGGTCCACTCGACTTGCTGATGTGCACCGCTTTGCGAACCGAGCGCTGTGTAAATCGCACATCCGGCATGGAGCACTCACACCGCGGGATGGTCGGCGGCGCGTTCCCCACTCCATCAAGAGTCGAGTTGGACACAGAGAGAGAGCCTTAGAGATCGGTTTTCTCCTTTGCGAAATTGGCCATTGAGTTGTCCTCTCTTTGCATAAATGGAAGAGATGGTTGACAGAAGTTTCCTTGGACAGCCTTGGTGAGAGACCAGAATGCACGAGCTCCCGAAGGAAGACCAACTAGCTTCTGGCCAATTCTGCCGATGTGCTCAGACCTTACCTTGGCAATGACTCTTTAGAAGACCTGGAGGTGGAATTATACTTCTTTTTAAAAGCGCTGGTGTTTACAACCCGAGACGTTGATGCGACAGCCCCGGCCTGATAGCAATCCTGATTATAGCGTGATGCCATTTTACAGGAGCGACCAAACCTTGGCTGGGATCTGCCTCCGATGAGCACTGCAGAGAATGGTATAAAAAGTTCTATACTCTGAAGTACCACATCAGCGACAGAATTAGCAAAGGGACGTCGGCGGAAATCTGATATCTGCCTAGATGAGAGATCAGCAAAAGGTCCAGCAGGTAAACTGCATGATCCTCTACATCTGGAATCCGCGTTGGCGAAGTAACCAGCTGTGTAAGACCATATGTCAAGGTAAAGTCATATACAGATCTCCCCGCATGATCGATCGGTTAAACGTGAACCTAGCCATCATGATTTCTGCGGATGGGATCTGCTGTAGCAAGGAATTTGTAGCCATTTGGACGTGATTGATGAGTCGGTATGTTTCGGCATTACCGCTGTGGGACCTATAGAAGAACCCGTAGACGTGGGGACTGTCGTCGCTGTCTACGCGCAGTTATACTCGTAGGATGGACAAGTACGGACCTTCAAGACTGCCGAGGCGTCGAAGACAGATGTTCTCTCTACATACACGCAAACATACGCAAACTCCAGCCCGGGGCTCAGTGTTCTAATTTGTACCCCGGGTAGGAGAGATACAAAGTATCAGCCCTAGGGGACACCTGAGTCACGGTTAAAAACCAAGGCCGGCTTCGCCGTCACCAGATGGTAGTAGACAGCGTTAAGGTTGGAATGAAGGCCCCTGATGTTGCAAGAATTCACGGATAGGGTGATAGAGGTCGCCCTGGTCTTATTAATCCGCTTGCCTCCAGTTTTAGTCGCGAGCGGAATTTCGTTCCCCCCAGAATACGCGGGGTAGCCTGAGCATCCACGATCAGGAAAAGTAGGATAGCTTGGTTGTGGATACTCAGCGAGTCATTCTCCGTCATCAAGGGTGCTGGTACACTCCTGGGGTAGTTTGTTTGTTTTTATTTGTTTTTTTTTATTTGATTCCGCTGCCATGTTTAGGGGAGGGGGGAGAATTGGGTCTCCTGCCAAGCAAGTCTTACCAAGCAAAACGCAGAGGTAAACCTTTTCGCTGGTATTCTGTGAGGTTGTGGTACCTTCTCGGTCCCGCCTAACCGTTCCGATTTCCGTTAATTATTTTAAAAGTATTATTCGTTTGTTTATTGTTTAACACATTTATGTTTGCTCACTTTAAGACTAGTACCTGCGTGACCGAGCTTTGCTCGGTTTTTTTAAATTATATTTAGATACAAATTACATACTGATGAAATATGAATAATATTTTTTGATCTTAATGAAATAATGGAAAAACCTGAACTGTATAATTCCCATAAAAAAAATATATATATGAATGTATATACGTATATACACTCAGCGTCACAAAAATCGCACCTCTCTGAGTTTGCGCGAAAAATGGCTGTAATGGCTAGAAACGAATTATATTTATATAAATATTGGTATGTTTGAAATGGATATTTGAATAGCTTTACATTATTAATAAAAAAAATCATGAAATCATTAAAACATTTATTTATATTATTTATTACATTATAGAGCGTCAAAAATAAACACTCTCAAATGCTCGTTAGCAAGGACACTAGTTACACCACCTAAAAAAGGGTATAAAAGGGTCGATCTGGATGAAATATGGGTCAGTCGTAATTTAGACTTTGCAGTGAACACACGTGAACAAGTAACCCAAGTAAGAACAAGTAAAGATGGACACCAGCTTTGAAGAAGCCGCTCATGTGATTGCCCTATTGCATTCGGGGATGCGGCAGTGTGACGTTGCTCCACAGTTGAACCTGTCCCGTTTTTCAGTTCGGCGGACGTTCCAACGTTTTCAGCAGACTGGTGGTTATGTTAAAAAACCGGGATCTGGAAGAAAACGGTGCACATCAGAAAGAGATGACCGTTTCATCGTTACGACATCTTTACGAAACCGTTTTACAAATGCTGTTGAGTTGCAACAACAGCTTCGATCAACTCGGAGAATATCTGTGAGTGTTTCTACGATAAGAAGAAGGTTACACGAAAAGAATTTAACAGCCCATAGACCTGCTAAAGGTCCAAAACTTACTGCACAGCATCGCAGAGATCGCCTAGAGTTTGCTCGCAATCATTGCGAGTGGACTCGAGAGGAGGGTCTGTCTCTTCTGCAATGACAGACGTAGAAGGGTCTACAGAAGACAGGGGGAGAGGTTCACACAACCCTGCTTCGAAGATTCCTTCGAATATGGCTCGTGTATGTTTTGGGGCGGCATTTCCGTCGACGGGAAAACGGAACTTGTGTGCGTTTCCCGGACTCGGGGTGGCCTATCAACTAAAAAATGAACACCAAAACAAAGGTACAGCAATCATTATAAAACTTTCAAATGACTCAATACAACTAAAAATATTTCACGAAAAACACAACACTTAAATAAAACTCAAAAAATAATACGACACTAATCAGGTACATTGAGTACACCAATCAACAACTTATTCTAATATCAATTTACTTAGAACTAAAGATACTTTCATAACAAAATGAAACATAATTTAAATTCAAAACAATTGAAATGGCTGTACCTAATCAATACTTAAATGTAAACTTGTAAAAAAGATATAAACATAGGTACCCATTCATTCAAACACAGCGTAAATCCCTTCAAAGTTAGAGTGAACAGGCTCCTTCTGGGTAAGCTCGCTCCATCGTAGACTTTGTCTCTGTCGTCTCTGACCAAAGAGTCAAGAGCAAACACATCACAAAAAAAGTATAATTTAAAATTAAATAACAAATGTATTAAAAAAACATGACTCTAAAAATAAACATTAAGTTAATTTAACAATGTAAAAACCCTATTGTAAAATCATTTTACTCATGCTATTAGGGCTTAAAAGTTTAGTTTAGTTTTCAGCAATATGTAGAGCAAGGGGTCAAAATAAGCTTACTCATCGACTTCAGATGAATCAGTGTAGCGTGATGGACCCTGGTCTTCGTTTGAACATGGTAAACTTTCGTACCAGCCGTGAAGCTCTTTAGGAATTATATTTTTCTTACAGAGCTGTAAAAGGTCTTTCTTTTTTTGTTTTGTTATAGGAAGACATTGTTTATATGCCCGGGGAAGATCTTCAGTATTTATAGTTGGCATTTCAGAGTTTGGAGTTCTCCTAGTCGGTCTCCCTGGTTTACAAAGAGTATTTAGTAAGTTATATGGCCCATCGTAATCGTATCTGTATTTAATAAAACCAGGTAATTCTTTTTCAAATCTAAGACATTTTATTTTCAACCAGCACACTTTCTCCCCATTCTCCGCTATAGTTTTGTTTTTAATTATTTTCGAAGCAAGTGCTTTTACATCAATCATGTCTTGATATGATAATTCAGTTACATTATATGGAGTTACATTTTTATTTTGTCTTTTTGATCTTGCCCGTAGCATAATTCCCTTCCAATCTATTATAGAATACGTGTCTGTGTACATTTTTTCTTTTTCTATGGCACTATGCATTGAACCTACTTCCATAAAACTATGACCACTTTCTAGATACTTCTGTTCTAATACTTTGATTGTATCATGCGTATGTACTAAGTATAATAAAAATGCTGCTATGTACTGATTTCGGTTTTGTCCCGAGCACGTGTCGGAATAAATGGTGACGTGCGTTAAAACTCCGGGGAGATTCTTAATCCATAAATGAATAGCAGATGCTATTTCAACACTGCCTCTTTTGCCGTTTATTTTCGTCCAGATCATACAGTGAGCGTCGTTCTGTGGAGGTTTAAACTCATAAATAGATAAATTATATAAATTTAATTTTCTGGAATAATACATTAGACTATCTGCAGTCGATGTAATCTGCAGTAGACTTTGAAAGTCCATGGTGACACACAAATATGATTCATCTTCTCCCGACTTCTTTTTTATCCAGCTCTTTAGATCTATAAGATGCCTCTTTTTGCTCTATATGTTGAGTATACTCATTTTGAATATTTGTATTAGTTTTATCTTTTTGTAATTGTTACAAATGCTACATTGATCCTTCTTGGGGTGATAGAACGCTAAATTGTATTCTGTACCAAACACTTTCTTATAAATGTTTAATTTTACTGGCACTTTATTGCTTTCTTTCATTTTCTGCACATACAAATCATACATTTTTGATATTGACAAGGTAGGTTCTAAGTATTTCCTGGTTGTTTTTTTTTCTACAGTAATGGGAATCAATTACAGGAAAACTTTCAATGTGATTTTTTAACTCTTGTATCTGTTCTCCAGGAGTTTTGTTTGCAGGCGCTTGTCTGCCACAATTATTCATTTTTGTAAATACACCATGATCATCCACATGTTTTACTGCAGTTTCGATAGGACCAGTAGAAATGCAAAGAGTGGACATAAAATAGTTCTTGCATACTCGTTCAAATACAATCTTATTTTTATAGAAACCGTATTCTCTGCTAGAACTTCTTTGTTTTTTCGATCGGTACAGATTTTCTTGTAGTCTGCACTGGCTTAATAATGATGCGCTTAAGCAAAAATCTTTTCAGCTTACTTGTATAGACCAATAGGATTTGCAAATTTTCTCACGCTCGTTTTGTGTAAACTTTTCTGTGCATTTCTGGCGACAATTTTGGCTGCATTTAGGACTTTTAGGTAGTTTAGCTGCAAGAAACTTTCCAGTTTTACTCTTATATGGCAAGCATTTTCGTTTCTTCTCCAACTCTTTATTTCTTTTCCAGTTTGTTTGATTAGTATTTTTCCATCTGTAGATTTCTTTTTCCTTATTTCCTGTTCCTTTTTCTGAATCTGTTGTCTCAGCGATTGTGATATTGTGTTCCATGATCCTTCTATCACGGTTAACTGGTGAGACTTGGTCAATAGGAGTTTCAATAATAGCGCGAGTTGTTATAATATTACCTGTTTCATCTTCAGAGTCACTCGACAAAATGGGGTTTATTCGTTCAAATCTCTTAACTCTTTTTTTCTTCTTAGCCACTGAAATATTGATGTTTATTAAAGAACTACTTTTCCTTTTTATTTTATTTTCTTCTTCTGTGTCCGGAATCCATGAAGATCCAGAATCAGAAAAAGTTCATCTGTCGAAGGTGGTATTGGTTCGATACCCGAAATTGGACTTGACCCTCTGATAGGCGAACTGATATATTTATAGTTGTATAATATTATGTTGTCATCTTCATTTAAATTAATTTTACTGCTACACAAAGACATGGGACTGACATTTACAGGCATAGGTGCTGATTGGGGTTAGTTAATGTTATTAGTAATCATTTCGCTAGCCATTATTGATGCTGGAGCCGATTCGCATGTAATTATCTTAAATCCGTCATGCTCAGGAAGCTTAGGAACATCAGTAACCAACAGCCCATCGGGCATTTTTTCTATCGTAATATCAACAGCAAAATTTATGTCGTTGCAAACATTTTTGTTCATTTCGGATGGTAATTTCTGGCATGTTATAACATTATGTTTTTGTGGGCTGACAATAATGGTACTTTGGTCCTGTTGTTTGATTGTCTTATTTTTGTCCTAAAACAATAAGAAGCAATAATATAGTAGGTATTTAATGAGGAAACAAGTAAAATAATAATCATGTGACAAGAGTTTATGCAGTCAAATTTGTCAAGTCAAGTCAAGGCACACGTTTGGTCATCAAGCTTAATAAGCCTCGGAATTCGCCAACTTTGATACGGTTAGATACATTAGGTATATAGGTTGGTTAGGTCACTTAGGTAATAATGTCAGCCATACAACAAGAGTTAGGTACTTAAAACGGGACCACTCCTAAGAACTATCTGAGCACCTAGTAAACAAAACCGCCTAGTAAACAAAACAAAAAAAATCTATTTGTTAACTAAAAATTATTTTTTTGCTATAGGTACCTTTTTTATGGGGTGGTAAAATCATCAAATGAGTCCTGCCGCCCTGGGCGGTGCGGGAGGGACTGTCAGACTTGTCAGATTTAAACGTAGGTACCCTACGTAGTATCACTCAAGAATATTTAACGAAAATACCCAACAAAAACAATTTGTGTGACAAGCTAAAAGTAACCTTAATTCTTCAACTTAAGAGTCAAAATTCCAATGAAAGCAGAAGAGTTATCAACTTCTCCCACAACTCAAAATGATTTCAAACTCGCATAAGAGAGGAAAAAATAAATAAAATAAATATCAGTACATAGTTATGACATAATTATTAATTAATGTTGTTCAAATGTTCTTACTGTTAAGAAAGACGTACTAAATCGTATTATTTCTAATTTCTTAATTTACTTTGCAAAAAAAATGTTCTAAATTATCGTAGGTACATACCTCAGATGAATCTTCTTCCTTTTGACACATTTTCACCATAAATCTACCTCGCGAATCCATTATTGGTCACTCTGACGTCAACGCAATTGAAGGTCACGTATTAGACTAAAACACACGACACGCGAGCGATGCATCAAACCGAACCCGCTCACCCTCGCGCTCTCCGTCGTCGTTCCCGATCAGAATATTTCGCGCCAAATTCTCTTAAAAATTTAATGATGACTTTCCTCAGGTGCATTTTGTTTTATGGCAATTATAAACAACTTAATTTATTTAATTTTATTTGCCTAGTATCTTATAATTAATCATTATCTAGTTGTAGAAGAAATAGATAACATCAAGTATTTATAAATTAAGTAGGTTATATCAGAATTTTGAATAGCAGAACTAAATAAATAGAGTTATTTAGTTTTCCTACAGAATTTTGAAGTTGAGGAAAAATTCAATAACTCATGTTATTTAATTTATTTGACATTCAACTTATTATTGACCACAGTTATTGATTTATTTACTAAGTTATTTATTTTTCCTTAAAAAAAAATAGTGTTTGTTTGAAGATATTTATTATTCCATCTGTCCGACAAAAATGGCTATATTTTTAGAACGGAATAAGATACGTAAACGCCTGTAAGACTCAAATATGCGGCATGTTTTAGGTGTTTTGAAAATAGGGAAAAGTCAATATCACCAAAATCGGACTTATTTAATTAAATTAAATAAAACTACGGGGACGATATACAAGAATTGCTCGTTTAAAGGTATAGGATTTAAAAACTTACTTTTAATTATAACATTGATATTCCAAAGACTTGATACTATACTAGTTATCTAATAATAATAATATAACGGTAATCTATATTCCAGCTCAGATGGTTAGCGCTCGCTGTAAAGTCACATTACGTGGGCAAACTCGGGTTCGATTCCCGCCGGCACCAATGAAATTGTTCATTGCAATTTTAAGTGCTGATATACCACATACTCGGCCGTGAAGGAAAACCTTGTGAGGAAACCTGCATTTCTGAGAAATAAAAAATAAAAATAAAATATTTCAAAGACATGTGAAGTTCACCAAAATGCATTGGAGCAAGAGGGGGATCTAGGCCCTAAAACCATCTCAGAAATGAGAGGAGGCCTGTGCCCAGCTGTGGGACGTATATAGGCTGTAACTTTAACTAACTTATATCTGATTGCAATAAAAGAGTAGGTATAATCTAATTTATCTTTTTAAAAATAAAAATCTTTGATTTACATCAAACTGTGTGTTTTAGTGCAACTAATCTCTTTCAAACAATATTATGATATTCTGAAAAACGAGATAAAATCTTATGTAAGAAGAGGGATAAGATTTCTCGAAACCCCCGTTCGAGAAATCTTATGTATCGTTATGTGGTGGTATCACATCCTTACGTAAGGAATGTATGGCTTCTTGGGACGTCGAACATCTCAGTCTCCCTCGTGACCATATGTGTTGTAAAGTGCTCGAAACGTCGGGAATATTAAGTAAGTTAATATACGCGATAAAATCCGAAAAAACTTGTTTTATTTGAATGTTTAGTAAATATTCATCTTAGCGGTCAGCCGCCGTAGAGTCTACATCACCTGAAGTAGCCTCGTGTAGAGGCGAAACACGTGTCGTATTATGGTCGATGGTGTGTCTTTCCTGGAATAGTGGTGTTGGGATTAGTGGTGTTGGGAGTGAGTGCTCTTCAAACTAGTTAAGACAAACGGCTTTTTTCAAAGCCACCGAAAGTACGCAATTGGTGATATGTCATACAATCTATCTAGAAGTAATATGCCTTCTGTGTGCTTTGTTAAACACGTCCTTGACAGCACTGAATATGAAACTGAAGAGTGTAGATAGATCAAAATTGATGTATTTTTATAAAACTGCCAAAAACAACAAAACCATATCTTGGGCTTGTCCTGGTTTGGACCTTAACTTCACCACTGATCTAATATACCGCATACCAAAGTAAAGTATTATTTTTACATTTTTCATACAAACTGCAAAAATGCTTCATTACACGCATATTTTTTCATTTATATTTTAACTGAAATATGTTTATCAATACATCCCAATTTTAGTAAAATTTTATTATTCCGTTACACTTTCATATAATCTTTAGCCCGTTTACTATAAATTGTTTTTTTTGTGTGTAATACTAATTAAAAACATTTCCATTTGTAGTGGACCCAAAAATAATTGTCTCCTTTAAAAGTCTTTTTATGATTCAAAGATATTTGACAAATAGAAATACTATTTTATATTGGGCTGATTCTAGGGGGATATTTTACTTAAATCCTCTGTAGTTTGTTCCCTGTAACCTTCGGTAAATTATTATTTTTTCATATCACGGCTGCGTCCCGTAGGTGTCGTGAGAGGCGACTATGTAAAATGTAAGAGAGATCATACGGCCTTCGATAGATGGCGCTTTAAATAATTATCTCGTTTATATCGGCATTATTGCATATTCTCTCTTCAAGAGTGGAAACCCATGTACCGCAGTGAACTTGTATGGGTTGGTGAAGAAGAAGATGAAGAATGGTGCAATTTTATACGTGGTAGAGCCACGCTGCAGCTATATTATGGTTGTAGCGCAAATGGGTCGGCTCGACCGGGGAACGACCACGCTCTCACAGAATACCAGCCTAAATAGCAGTTTAATACTGTTGTGTTTCGTATGATGAGTGTAGAGATCTGAAGATCCTTTTTTACTGGAAACGAGGCATTCCGTCTTAGTCCTCAGGAGTGACAACGCATCTGCGTTTTGATTCTTGATCTAGGATTAATGTCTATGGGCCACAGCATTTACTTACCATTAGGTGGACTGTGTGCTCGCTTGTCACTCTTATTCTATACAAAAAATTCTCAATTACCTTTTTCTTTCTTAGAGTTCTACATAAAAATCAAACGGACGAGTGGAAAGGCTGGATGCAACTTGTCATCCTTGTGTACCAAGTGACGGGGGCCAGCAAAGTCCTGCCCATCTACATGCTGGTGCGGGCTCTGGTCTCCGCCTATCTCTTTCTAACGGGATACGGACATTTCTACTACATTTGGAAGACTGGAGACACCGGCCTGGTCAGATACTTCAGGGTCATTTTCCGGCTCAACTTCCTCACCGTGGTACTGTGTCTGACCATGAACAGACCCTATCAGTTCTATAGCTTCATACCGCTGGTTTCGTTTTGGTATACACTGGTGAGTTGAGATGATATTATACATAATATAGTATTAGCGTAGTGGCCGAAGGCTGGTCTTTAAATTTGAATCCTAGTCGAAGTTTTGCAATAGTCAAATCTCACAATATAGTCCCGAGATGAAAAGGAATAAAGTATTCCATAACAACACCACCACACGATTTAAGAGAATGGTGAAAGTGATGCTTCCATGAACGATTTTTTACTGCTCGAGTATGCACAAGCTATTTTCTCAACAGGAGATATCATAAAGCCGCAAGTGCATGTGTTGAAACAGAGCCATTTGGTGGTTGAACCTACCTTCATTGTGTGCTAAAATCGGATGTAGAATCCGGTTGCAGTGTCAGAAACATAGAAACATTTTATAATACGTTGGCCGTATCGGTCCCACCCAAAACCCAAATTGTGTTTTTGCATACATCTTGTATAGAGAAAGGAACAATAATACACGAATTTGCCTTTTGCGACAGTTGGAATTCAATTCAATTTAATGTAGTTAATGTGTCTGTAGCTGTGTAGGACTATGGTAGCTCAGATGATTAGCGCTCGCTGTAAATTCACAGTAGGCGATCAAACCGGGTTCGATCCCCGCCGACACCAATGAAATTGTTAATTGCAATTTTAATTGTTGTTTTCCCACGTGCTCGACGGTGAAGGAAAACATCGTGAGGAAACATGTATGTCTGAGAAAAAGAAGAATTCAAAGACATGTGATGTTCGCCAATATGCATTGGGGCAGTGCAGCGGACACTTCCTTGCCCTAATACCCTCCCAGAAATGAGCGGAGGCCTGTGCCCAGCAGTGGGACGTATATAGGCTGTAACTTTAAGAGTGACTGTCCATTTTTCATCGAGGGATTTCGATCTTCATATGTTGGTCTTTCGTGCCGGGTGTACGCCGTATTTTAATTTTATTTATTTTATGTACACGTGCACCTACCTCGAATAATAGGATTCTTGTTTACCTTTGATCGGTTTGTATGCTCCATTGAATATTTCCAAAACAAATTACCACGCAGATACGTATAAATTTTTGGTTTTAGATACAAAACATTTTATTTTACACTAAACATATATAATTTTTACAACAAAAATTATAAAAACACACCGTGATGGCTGATGACAGCAAACTTTGGAAGTTTCTTTCTTTCCTTCATTCATTACAATCCATTGAACTCCACTGCTGACCATAACCCTCTACATAGCTTGCCACGTGAGATGGATATTTACTACAGTTGCCGCGCTTGCAAAATAAAAAATGCGGTTGCCATCCCGCCAACCGCATTTTTTATTTTCTAGTTATTTATTGGAAAGACGCTTCTGCCCATCTGGTTTGTTGACCCTCCGACTCCTTTTACGACACCTACGTGATGATATGAGGTAGTGGATATTCTCACACCGATACTACACGGTACAGATACATCAATGGAATAGTGTGCTAATTTTTCATGCCCACTTGTATAAAAAATTCTCTTAGAACTCTGGGTTAACGGCGCATCTTTTACTTCCTTTGTTTTTAATTGGTTGATGTCCCATAGTTCGAAGGGCAATAACCTTTTACTATCGGGTAGACTGTGAATTAGTTTGTAATCTCATTGTAATAAAAATATCTGTAGGTTGAACTTTTAAATTCTGAAACGTCGGAATTAAAAAGTTTAAAAAAGCGATAAAATATAGAGTGACAAACGAGCACACAGTCCACCTGATGGTAAGTTGTTGCTGTGGCCCATAGACATCTATGTCTATCCTCGATTACGAATGAAATGCAGATGCGTTGTCAGCCGTGAAGATTAAGATAGAATGACTCCTTTCCAGTAAAAAAGGGTCTCCGGTTCTCTACACTCGTCATACGAAACAAAACAGCGTTTAGCTACATCTTACGCTGGCGTTCTGTGAGAGCGTGGTTCTTCCCATGAACTATGCGCGCTACAACTATACTACTAATATAACTGCAGCATGGCTCTATCACGTATATCGTCTGTAAGTGGCGCAAATTTAGAACATGACTACAAAATATTTGTGCCGTTTGCTGTAGAGGCTATCGATCTTTGGGGTCCACTTGCGGCGAAGTTCCTGAAAGAACTGTATCCGCGTCTGGTCATCGCATATTATAATACATCTAAAATCTTGTATTCCAGATGTTTGTCATATTTGCGTTACCCCCGCACATAACGCAATCCTCCACGCACACAGTGGAGTCGAAGCCCTACCAGTATCTCTACATAGCGCTCAAAATAATAGGTCTGCTGACAATCGTCACGGTCCTGTACATGAGCGAGGTGTTCTTCCAGAAGATATTCGTCACCAGGCCGTGGAAGGCGCTATTCGTCAACTCTGATGACGATATACATCAGTGGTGGTTGAGGTGGAAGCAGGATCGGTGAGCTTTTATCTATTTATGGAAATTTTTTTAAAAATAGAATAAGGGTTAAAAACGAGCACAAGTCCACCTGATGCTAAGCGGATGCTGTGGCCTATTGACTTCTACGTTTATCCTCGATTAAGAATCAAAATACAGATGCGTTGTCACCCCTGTGGACTAAGATGGAATGCCTCGTTTCTATTAAAAAGCGTTTTCGGTTCTCAATAGTCACCATAAGAATCACAGCAAGTAGCATTAAGATACTTTACGCTGGTATTGTGAGAGTGTGGTCCTAACTCAGTCGAGCCGACCCATTCGTGCTACAACCATGACAAATAGCTGCAGCGTTGCTCTGAAACGAAAAGATGAGGCATATGAACATGTAATTTACTTGATGGTGATTGATCACCGTCACCTATGAACATCGACAACAGCAGAAAATTTGCAAGTACGTTGCCGGTCTTTCAAAAAAGTATAGGTTCTTTTCTTGAAGGTCTCTAAGTCGTATTGGACAGGAAAGCTAGCAAAGGTAATTCGACAATGTGAAATTTACTGTTTTGTAAAAAATGTTACACACTATGAAGATGTTTGTCATGAGTGGTATTATTTTAACTTGACTGCCCTAGACTATAATATTTCCGAATGTTTCTATGTTTGACGGTGTGGTGACGGTGTAAGAATATCCACTATCCCATATCATCCCGTGGGTGTCTTAAAAGGCGACAGAGTCAAGCAAATCAGGAGGATTATTAGTAAATTGGCCGTACCAGCGACTTCCTAATAATTACTAAAAAAAAACTGCGGTACATCAATAGTCCACTGCTGAACAATCATAAAACGCTATGTTCAGCAGTGGACTATACATATGCTGAAACGATACGGTATTTATGCAGATACGGTATTATATGTGGTAGAGTCATGCTGCAGTTATATTAGTAGTAGGTATAGTTGTATCACGAATGGGTCGGTTGACAGGGGAAGGACCACTCTCTTACAGAATACCGGCGTAAAATAGTACTTAATGCTGCTGTGTTTCGTATGATGAGTGTAGAGAACCGGAGACCCTTTTTACTAGAAACGTGGCATTCCATATCAGTCCTTATAGCTGGCACGCATCTGCATTTTGATTCTTCATTGACGATAAATGTGGATGTCTATGGGCCACAGCATCCACTTACTATTAGGTGGACTGTGTGCTCGTTTGTCACCCTTATTCTATAAAAAAGCGCTATTTTCAACAGTGGACTTTTGATATGCTGAAACTATACGGTATCTGTGTGTAAGTGTGTGACGTTTATGTGAAATGCCAGAAATCCTCTTGGCACCCGGTAGATGGCGGTTATAAACGTTTCGTTTAACTCAGGCGTAAAATACCTAGACACACGACGATAACATTGCAAGATGTCTGGTACAATCGCAAATATTTTTTTAATTACTAGCTTTTTTACGTGGTAGAGTCATGCTGCAGCTATATTATGGTTGTAGCACTTGACCGGGGAAGAACCACGATCTCACATAATACCAGTGTGAAATAGCAGCTCAATGCTGCTATGTTTCGTGTGGTGACCCAACCGGAGACCCTCACTGGAGACGAGGTATTCCCTCTTAGTCCTCAGGAGTGAAAACACATCAGCGATGTGATTCTTAATCGAGGATACATTTATATGTTTACGGGCCGCAGCATCCACTTACCATCAGATGAACTGTGTGCTTGTTTGCCATCCTTATGAAAAAAATGCTTTGGTAGTTTATATTGATAAAATATACAACACTATAATATCTTTTCGCAGGTACTCGATGGCTTATGGCATAATTTTCGCTACAGCTTACCTTCTCGCTCAGCGTTACAACATCCTAGACGACAACAACCACAGCAACCTATTCACGCCAGGTTTATCCCTTACGGCGACCCTTTTAGCTTTTATGGGTATCGGGAGCTATGTGACATTCACCTTCCTCTGCAGCAATACCTTCGATTGCAATGAAATCCACAGCTACGTTGCCTTCCTACCCATTGTTAGTTACATCATACTAAGGAATGTATCCGGTGCGTTGAGGACCAAACATTCGAATCTCTTCGCGTGGTTCGGTACAATCACTTTGGAGTTGTTCGCAAGTCAATCGCATATCTGGCTCGCAGCGGACACACACGGCGTTCTCGTGTTAATACCAAGCGCGCCAATACTCAATCTGATTCTAACGTCGTATATATTCATTTTCACCGCCCACGAAATACACAAGCTTACCGGTATCATTCTCCCGTACGCTGTTCCCGATGATTGGAGACTGGTTTTGAGAAATTTCGCGATATTCCTCGCTATTTTAGTACCGATCGGTATTCATGATGGTATGTTTTAGGCTTGCACAAGGGATAACTTTGGTTCCCCTAAGATTTTTTGTATATAATGTGATGTAGTTAATTTATTATAGTGGCTTTTTATAATTGAAGTAACAGATTTTTTTTCTTCATTTTTGTAAATATCAAACGAAATAAGTACAGCACAAAAAAGTACAAAATAAAAGATTTTTCCCTTCACATCATTCGTGGATGTAACTTTTTTAATTCAATAATTATTGTTAAAAGTCAATTAAAGTGTCAGTGCCATATTTGGTACGTTATCCTTTTGTCTTATAACACGTATTTAATGATTTTTCAATGCTCGCTTCTAGGACCTATTTGGACTGTGATAAGAATTGGCTTTTCCATTGATGTGATGTGAATTTTTTTAAATTAGGATACACGAGTCAATAAACCTTATTAGGGTTTAGTGTCATATTGTAATACATTTTTTCCGGCATTTGATAATATATTTTCTTCTGAAACAACTTCAAAATCGTATGACAGGTCTGAAAATATTGTTGAAGTAAAATTTTTGCATACGGTATAAGTAATTTGGCATCAGTATCATCAAAATTTGGGTTCTTTATTTATTTTATTCATATTATATTATGAAGTAGGTGATGATTTTGTAGGGGTGTTTATATCTGCAACCCTTTAAAATTTTTAAAACCTTTGTAGAATATATTGCAATATAATATAATAACCCTAGATAGTAGATACTTTACATGTACAATGCTATCCAAATAAGAATAGGAATGACATTGTGACGTCTTAGCTGTCAATTCAAACTGGTTAGTTAGGGTGAGCAAAACATATATTATTTATGAAATAATAATTATTCACAAAAAAAAAACTATGATTAATCATTCATAGTTTCTGCTCATCTCTGAATCACTGTTTGTGACTGTAGTCATCATCATCATCGCTGCAGCTTTTCCCTGTCTTAACACAACAGATATGTATTCGAAATATTTCACCGACTGTTATTTAATGGAAAAAAGGCATTTTAATTTTAATTATGAATTCTATACTAAGATTCAGTTAAACAAAGTAAAAAAGGAAGTGTTGTTAATATGTAATTTTTTTTGCAAGCCGTACTTTTTAGGTGATAGTTGACAGATGAGGTCATTGACGTTTCTATACTTGGTTGAATCGCATTGTTGTATAGTATTATGTATTTAGGTTTTAAACGCTGGTCGTAATGTCACTTACATTAAGTTTAAAATTGTGAAATTCATAGTTTTGATGATGTTGGTATCGTCAGACAAAAAGTTTTCATCTGTTGTCATTTTGTTAACAGTTTTTTATTTTTATATTTTTGCAATGTTAGACAGGATTCATCAATTTCTTTTTGAGTATTATTCATTTAGTCAAATAGTTAGTAAGTTAACTGTTGTTATAATGATGTCTTAAGTTGTTCTAATAGGCAAGACAGATAAAATTTACAAATGACAAAACTACTGTTAAGTTTTTTTTACTGTTTGGTTGGATCTTGATATCTTTTTTGTATGCTCATATATCTGTTACAAGTACTTTCAAAGTTTTTAATTTAATTTTTATATTTTATTAATGTAATTTGTCGTGACTTACTTAAAATGTTTATTAGAAGAAAAAATTGGGTAGTTACCGTACCAGCTACTTTTATATTACATTATTATTATATTACACTATTATATTATTATATTATATCAGGTTTTACCCAATGTAAAAATATTCCAAGTAAAATTAATTAAATTAACGGAATAATAATCTAATGCGTAGGTTCTAAAGATTAGACCATTATTTGAAATATTTTAGAGCACTGAAATTTAATCTCCTTCGACCTTTCCTATTTTGGATGAGTTCTTTTATTTTTAAATGAACGCTAAAATGCTATTTTATAAAAATTTGAGTTTATTTATTATAAAGTTACCTTAAATTAATATGTCATACATATATCAAAAATTACGTATTGTACTATTTTAAGTCCTTTACAGTGGCAGCGCCCTCTAGACACTAAGTTTGGCAGTCGCTTTGTCCAATTACAATCAACTTCAAAAAAGAGGAGGTTCTCAATTCGATTGTTTTTTTGTGTGTTAACCATTGAAGTAATATGTACTTACGTACTAGAACAGCTATTTCTAACAAAAAATGTGCGCTACTCTGTGTTCGCGCGGATCGTTTTTTATCATAGAATAAACATAGATAGAATGATCCGTAGGTAATAATAGATTGTATTGTTAAATAGGTAAATTATATCGAGTACAATTTTTAAATGTTATCATTTATTTTGTATACTATATTTGCTTATTTAATATAATATTATATCACAATTACATTTTAATGATATTTTTATCTGAATATTTTAAAAGGTAACTATGTCAGGTATAAAAAAATCATACTAAATGTATGTTTAACAAAACTTATTAATATGACATTTTAATTGCAAATATATTTATTTAAATTAGAATAAGAGTCGTTCATAAATGCTGGCCACGCGAGAGTTAAAAATGGACGAATTTTTTCCACTTTGACTTTGATGTGGAAACTTAAAAATAAAATAATAATGAGCAGATTAAAATATAAAAAATTAGCCCAATTATGATAACTTATATATGTTTCTACAGAAAAAATGTGCATAATAATTAGTGATAGGCCGAACATGGATTTTACCGAATACGAATATTCGGCCGAAAATTATTCGGCAGGATCACCTCGGTACCTAACCAATTTATGTCGAATCTTGTTACCGTAAAGCGCGCGGGATTAGCACCGGACCGTTCCCCTCGCTCCCCCGCCACACCAAACATGTTATTACATCATCTAGTACTGAGCAAATTGCCGGCACATGCTTATATTTTGAGTATTATTGTGAGAAAAAAGTATTTCGTTGTGTTATTCTTAGTGAAAATTGATAATTATATGATAAAAATGAGTGGCAGGTGATCTAATACTTGGCTTATTTTAGAGAAACTGACGACCAAAGTAAAATGAAATGTACTAATGTAATGTAATTTTTTTTTGTTTGATTTCAAAAACATTTCATCAAGCTTTCTATTTGCTATAATTGGAACTAAATCTACAGTGCCTCAAAAATATAACGATATACAAGTAGATTTAACCCATAAATAAGATATACTTTCAACATAATAAAACAACAAATAAATTATGAAAGACATGGCATTACTCAATTCCAAAATTTCAATACCGTAGACACTTCGAGTGCCACTTTAACGAATGTTCGGCGATTTAGCCGAATATTCGGTTCGGTTTGGCGATTTAGCCGAATACCGAATACAAAACGAATATTCAGCCCATCTCTAATAATAATATTCGTCCTACACTTAAGTACCCACAGAAATGTCGTATCTGAACAAATTAATTTCATAATCTATTTATTAATTCCATGACATGAGATGGCGTCTTAGTGAAAAATTTGTTTAATCTATAATAATTTTTTATTGATTATCTATAATCTTTTTAACCGATAAAAAGTTATTCCTTGGTATTTGCTAACATTACTTGAATTATTTGTGCAATATCTAAAAACACACCAAAATATATTTTGTGGAGAATTTTTTTAAACATAATTAATCAACACGTGTCAACTCTCTAGCGCCTAGCGAGTAACCGAGTAAAGTGCGGCGCTAACGCCGCAATTTAATGGTTCAGCGTAACTAAATGCAGTGTCGCCTCTAGTACGTAGTACATAATGGGTATGTTCCAAAATAGAACCCAGTGTACTGTCCAATGCAAATGTCGTCATGAATTGACGCTGTACTGGTGATACGTTCCAAAACATAGGTTAGTATATGACGTCATACATTTGCGCCATATTGGAAAAGAGTTGGCGATTTTTTTGTCATTTTGTGCTCCAAAATCATTATATTCTCCTAGTGGAAATACCAGCAATTATTCTATAATTTTTTGTATTTGAATAAATAAGAACAAATTCTGGCATGCTTCATTCAGCGTACACACAATTAAAAATGGTTTTAATATGGCTGAATATCCGACACAATATGACGGCGGTACGCCAGTAGAATATGGCGTCAATTTATGACGTCATTTGTATTTGGCAGTATACTGGAAACGTTTCGGAACATACCCAATAGCTCAATTGTGTTAACTCGGAATATTTTTGTAGGTTAACCGATGTTGATGATTCTTTTTTATTTGAAAGCTGGTGTTTCTCATGTGGTCCCATATAAATTTGATCAAGATCTGACCAGTAGTTTTTGAGTTATCCGTAATAATGCGTATTTAATTGACTTCGACTACATTGATGATGTTCTCATTTTATTTATATTGAAGTCGGTTGTACAAAATTATTAATTTTACCAATTTTTACATAAAAGTAACAGTAGTGACGAGCCCACGACTTTTTTTTTAATAGGTCGAACCCGGTCCTAACACAAACATTGTCAGCTTTGGAGTGGTTAATAGAGATTAGTAGTGATAAATACAAAACTTTTTTAATAAGAAAATCCACAGTGAACACCAGTGTAAAATAGCAGCCTAGCTGCTGTGTTTCGTATGGTAACTATGGAGAACCGGAGATTCTTTTTACTGGAAACTAGGCATTCCATCTTAGTCCTCAAGGGTGACAACATATCTGCATTTTGAATCTTAATAGATGAGATTAATAGATGCCTATAGACCACAGCATCCACTTACGATCAGGTGTACTGTATTTTGCCCGTATGTCACCCTTATTCTATAAAAAATAAATAAATTTGTTAACAGATGTGTTAACTAGAAGTTGAACAATAAATTTAAATCCCAAAATCATTTCGGATTTAAATTTATTGTTTCCCCAGCACTGTATTCGAACTTTGCTGCAATATTATCAAATAATAGAAATGTACGAAATTAATTCGACAGCGTATAAGAAGAGTTATAAATTAAATTTATTTTCTTAGCATAATAATTGATAGTCGAGTTGAGTAGAGTTGAGTAGTCGAGCATAATAATAGTGTAAATAGTTTGAAACTGTCAATAACCAGCGAATCAAATGCACTGTGATTTTAAAATTTCTAAGCTTTGGATTATGTAATTTATGATTATCTGTAATTGTACTTTATCTGTAATAAAATATAAAAAAATATATTTCGTTTTTTTTAAAATATTTTTCATCTTTTTCCTAGGTGGTTGGACTCCTTGTCCCCCTAAGGATCCGTCGGGGTAGTTACCAACCCTATTCCTGCAGCCAAATAGTAGTGCAATACAGTAGTGTACTACTGTGTTGCTTATAGAGTATAGATGGCCAGTCTTAAATCGGGTTATGAGGTCGTTAGTCGCTGTCTAAAGAGTATAGAAGGCCAGTCTTGTGTCGGGTTATGAGACCAATATTCCTCAGACGTGACAACGCATGTGTTGTTCTTTGCATGATGTTGGATATAGGCTTCCACGGGCTGCAGTAGCTGCACAGAGTAGCTATTTACCATCAGGTGGACTCACGCAGAAAAGTACCTACTATTACCTCTATTTTTCAAATAAGATTTGAATGTTGTACAGACCACCTAGTAAAAACACTTCCAATATTGCGCCCAAAACTGCTAAGCACGCCGGTTAGGTTGTTTGGTGAACGCAGAGCCGACCACTTCGTACCATAATTTGAGTAGCAAATCAGAAGCAGTTCGTGGGATTTGGGTTTTATAGTAGTTTTTGTCGATTGCCCTCTGGCAATCAGCACATGCAGGCGTGAGTGAAATTTGGGATGGACGTGGCAGTTTCCCTTTCAGTTATTTTAGATATTAAAAGAACCATTTTAACAAGCAAATTTATTTAATTTTTACATTGTCAGTGAATAAAAGACGTAATAATGAGTACACATCTTAATGTAAATGAGTGTAAACTTTTATTTACATTTTCGTAATGTTACTGGATGTTACGTTGCATTGGTAACTTCACAATACCTATTATTTATTCTGTGACAATACTAAGTAATTACTTATCAATATATTACATTAAAACAATAAACATAATTTACTTTCTTTTAAAGTTACATTAAATATAAATATGAATGATAAAAGTTATTCTACTTGATTTTGATGAAAATGTATATTTTAAATTATGTACCCATGTATGAATATTATAATGAGTATGTATTTAAAAAAATAGCTAAACTTAAAAAGTACCTAGTCGCACAATCAGTTTTGGTCTTTTTAGAATTCAATCACTTACTATGCGTTTATTTTTGAGGGAAATATACGCTGCCTTTTACAGCGATACAGATTAGGTATGATAAGCACATGAACGATTTTCTACAGTTCCGTCTTCATCTTAAGGGTGCATGGTGCACAACTGGGGCCCTCGGTCTGACAGGGTCCTCGACATGTTCAAAGTCATGACATTATAATATTTTTTTCAACAAAACTCGTTATAAAGCTCTCTCGCCAAAGTGGTCACAATAATCATCTAACGGCCTACACTATCTCCGTTGCCAAAACCAAGATGCGTATGCGCTGAATTAAATTTGTGCCAAAACAGCTGCTTAGTAACTTATACTTTATAAAGCGCAATTCCGGTCGTGCATGGGGTATTTCTGCAATGACTGCCTCGTTGGTCTAGTGGTTGTAGTAGTGCGACTGCTGATCATGAGGTCCTGGGTTCGAATCTCGGGTCGGGCCAAAAAATTAATTATTGAGTTTTTCCGTCAAGAGATTCTCCGTGCCTCGGAAAGCCGTTGGTCCTGCGCCTGATCTCTCTCCGGTCGTGTCGGTTTACCGTCCCATCGGATTATGAGAGTGAGGGAATAGAGAGTGCACCTGTGCTTGCGCGTACACTTGGGCACTATAATCCTGTCCTGCGCCGATGGCTAGCCTCCGTTGAGGCAGGCCGCCGTGGCCGAAATTCGGTCTGGAGGACTGTTTTTTTTAGTTCTGCAATATATGGGCTTTTACTGTAAAATACCATCTATCAGCTTTGGACTCCATAGAAAGGCGTATTAAGTGGCTGTCGCGAGCACAGGCGTAAAGTAGCGTTCGCTGTAAATCACAGTCGCGAGCAACCAGGTTCGATGCCCGCCGTCACCAGTGAAAATTTTAATTGCAATTTCAATTTTAGTAGTAGCTAAGTGCTGGCTAAGACTAGTTAAAAAAGTGCTGATTTACCCCGTGCTTGGTGGTGAAAGAAAACATCGTGAGCAAACGTAAATACATGTCTAAGAAATTTCAAACAAAACGCAGTGAATCCAACGGGTAGCGCGTGGAGAATTCCTTGCCCTAAAATCCTCTCAAAAATTAGAGAATGAGAGGAGTGGGACCAATATAGATTAGAACTTTACTTTTATATGTGATTTTGATCGGACCGAATGTTATTGCGTATGAACTATATTATACTTTTGCAATAAGTATTATATATCAGTATAATACGGACAAATCGGTAAGTACTGTGTTATAAGTCATCTGCGTATTTTCTCGACATATCTATGCTAAGAGTGCGTGTACACTTATACATTGGTACTTTTTAATTAGATACTTCCATAATTCGTCCTATAACAGGACTTTTAGAGTCTCTACACATAATATGAACATTTGAATCTATCGGAGACGAGGTTCGCCACCCGTCACGTTCTGTCTCCCGGAGGGGCGAAAAGTGCATTGCGGAAGCCCGTCTGGCTACGCTGAATGTATGTGGAGCAATGAATGATAAGATGGATGAAGTATGCGAAATGATGAATGACAGAGGAATAGATGTGTAAATGAGACGAAACGAAAGGGAAAAGATGCCACTGCACATGGCACGTATACCGCGTATTGGTCTGGTGTAGACGAGACCGAACGGGCATGCCAGGGAGTCGGTTTCATTCTTTCAGAAAGAATGGGTCAATGTGTGAAAGAGTTTGAATGTGTAAGCTCGAGGCTGCTATCGATACGAATGAAAGTGGGCTTAAAGAAGCTGTTCTTGCTAGGGGTGTACGCCCCAGACATGTCTAAGCCCACTTACATCCGAGAGCAGTTTTGGGACATGGTAAGGATGGTGTTGACAAAATGTAAGGAGAATGAAAATATTATTATGTTAGGAGACTTTAATGGAAGGGTTGGGGTGAAGAGATCTGGTTATGAAAGGATATTGGGAACGTTTGGTGATGAAAGTATCAATGAGAATGGTGAAGACCTCCTCACCGTATGTGTTGAAAAGAATCTCTTTGTGACGAATACTTTTTTTCGTCATAAGAAGATTCACGTGTATACATGGGAAAGAGATGATGATAGAAGCATGATAGATTTCGTAATTGTGGAAGAAAAAAATGAGGAGCGCAGTAGTAGATACAAGGGTTTGTATCTACTACTGCGCTCCTCATTTCATTCTTCGGTCGGGGGGTCCAACGTAGGGACGGATCATTACTTGGTCTTATGTCGAATTAATGGTCTTTTCAAGCGTTGGGGGATCGGACATCTGTGTAAACCACTGCGTTACAGCGTATAAGAATAGAGAAGTTACAAGATGAAGATGTGAAAGAGAAGTATAAATGTAGACTGAGAGAAAATATTAGGTGTTTGAATGAGTTTTATATGAATGATTTAGACTTGAATACTGTGTGGGATAATATTAAGAAAGGTTTGGTGGATGCAGCCACCGAAGTATGTGGTGTAAGTAAGAGAACAAATGAAAGGAAAAGGAATACGTTGTGATGGGATGATTAGGTGCGGGTGGAAGTTGAATCAAAGAAGAAAGCATGGTTAGATTTACTAGCAACTAAAGCTGGTAATTCTGGTGGTATGAATGATGAGATTGAAAGAAAAAAGGCAGAATTTAGACGTCTAAATAAGAGGAAAGGAAAAAGAAAGAAAGAACGGATAAGAATGATAGAAGGATATCTGATAATTTCCAGGCTAATATAAAAATGTTCTGGAAACTCGTAAGAACTGCCAGGGGAAATACAAAACAGCCTATAATTAATGCTATAAGAGACGAGAATGGATGTATTCTGAATGATGAAGTTTCGAATTTAAACAGATGGAAGGAATACTTTTAAAGCGTGTTCATGAGTGAAGAGTCGTCTGAATTAAATGAACAAGAAATTCCGAAAGAAGTGGAAAGGAGTATGGAGATAAGTGTAGATGAAATAATGAAAGCAATGAAAAGCATGAAAGCAGGTAAGGCAGCTGGACATGATAGAGTATCACTCGAGATGCTAAGGGCTGGAGAGGGAGTGGTGGCAGGCCCGCTGTACACCTTGTTTAATTTATGTTGGGAATTAAAACGGGTACCGGATGACTGGTGTAAAGCAGTTATAGTACCAATATATAAAGGAAAAGGGTCACAGCAGGACTGCAAAAACTACCGTGATATTGAGAGTTATGAAAGAAACTGATGGAAAAATTTGGGATGTGCAAGCGGGTTTTAGAAAGGGCATGGGGTGTACAGATCAAGTCTTTTCCATGCGCATGATTGCGGAGAAGTTTTTGGCTAAAAACCAGAAAGTTTTTTATGCGTTTATGGACTTGGAAAAGGCTTATGACAGAGTGGACAGGAATGTGTTATGGCAAACACTGAACTCATATGGGTTGAGCGCTGGTTTGATACAGGCATTGAGGTCTCTTTATAGGGATTCTAGTGCTTGTGTCAGGATCAATGGGGTCTACTCGGACTGGTTTGGCATCCGAAAGGGTGTCAGACAGGGCTGTGTGGCTTCCCCTTGGCTGTTCAACCTATTTATGGACAGGTGTTTGCAAACTTTGAAAGATGAAGAATGTGGGTTAAGAATGAGCGAGTTAACCGTCAAATGCCTTTTTTATGCCGATGATCAAGTCATATTTGCGTCATCGGCGGCTGAGTTGCAAATGATGGTTACATTAATGAACTGGGCATTTAAAAAAAAGGGGAATAAAAGTGAACGCAAGTAAGACGAAAGTGATGGTTTTTGAAAGAGAGGAAAGCAAAACGGTATGTGAAATAAGAATAGAAGGAGAGTTAATTGAGCAAGTGGATGAGTTTGTTTATTTGGGATGTGTATTTAGCAGGGATGGTAGATATGATAAGGATATAGAACGACGAGTAAATGCAGGGGTGAATGGGGCACTACACTCTATTGTGAAGAACCAGAATGTATAAAAAAGGCACCTCCGTCCCACTAGCAAAAAAGAATTGCTGTAGAAATTGGATACCACAGATAAATATGCAATGTGTACCAGGATTAAGAAAGGTACTTTCATAATAACGAGGAAAGAGTGACAAAGCAAATTTATATGGCAGATGTGAACGGCAGAGTCGGAAAGGGACGCCCTAGAAAAAAGTTTATCGACCAAATTGGCGATATTTTGAAAATGGGCCACGTTAAAAGTACCCTTAACCGACGAGCATGTATGCGTAGATATATGGATGTAAAGGAGGCGAAAGAGGTATGTCAGGATCGTGTCAAATGGAAGTCCGTGGTCTCTGCCTACCCCTCTGGGTGACAGGCGTGAGTGTTTATGCTATGCTTGAATCTATATGGAATTAGCGGAACGCAAGCGAACGGCCGGACGGCACATCCAATGCTCGCACGTATGCGTGTAGTTTGCGTTACCCAGCATTTGTAATACTTGTATACTATAAAATAATTTAGTTTTAGGTATTTTATACCGGCAGAATTTGTTACTCACGTATCATCAAGATCACATCCATAAAGGTTCATAACCTTGAAAATAATTTGTGCGCGCCAAAGCACACGTTCTGAATGCAACTTTGTACGCATTTGGTGTGCTCTGGCATTAAGTTCATAGTAAACGCGTTCATAGTGAAAGCGTTGTGTCGCTTTCTATACAAAATGTAGCACATTGTATGCTTTTAAAGTTTTTTTTGTCGACAGGCTCTTAGCACATTCTATTTAAAATTCTGACGCAAATCTTATAACATTCAATTCATAATATAGTAGTTGGTAATACATAATATATACCTATTAAAACATTATAAATGAATAATTACAATTAGTAACTAAATAGTTTGCCAAAGCTAAACGAAAATATTTTTTTTCTAATGAAAAAGTGTAAAAGGTTTATGTTACATAGGTACAACAATTTTTTGCAATAGCAACAAAGATCAAAAATTAGAAAAGTATCTTTACATATATAATGAAAATTATAGTAGTTTATAAAGGCCACAGACAGTGAAAAGAAAACGTGAACACTGACCCACACAACACATTTTTTACAATTTAAACACACATTTCACATCACAGTTTTGCTGTAGACTAACACGACTAGTTAATAGTTATTTAAGTAATATAATAATCGCTACTTATTTTTAGTAGGTAATAAGGTATAATAGTTATATATTGCTTCTGATTTCTAAGTGCTGTAATAATAACATCCTAATTCAATTGATGATAATAAAAATTTTATTTACTGAAAATACGCGGTAAATTAAAAAAGAGTTTACAACGTATTTCGCTCATTCTCATAGTAATCGCTTAATATTGTTGTCTTAATATAATAATGAACAAAATGCAAAATGCAATTTAGGAAGGAAGTAGCAACAAGTTACAAAGATAAAAATAACCCTGTAGATAAGGTTGAAAAAATTAACAAAAAATCTCACTCACACTTGCCGTTCAAGAAAAGAACCAAGCTATTTAAGAGTTAAGTTTAGAAAATCAGTCTCAATGAACAGGCCGTTATTATTCTTAGTTACATTTTACATTTGACGAGCCTCAGGCGAGCAACACTAAGTAATCTAGTAGGCATGATACTCAATTTCTACATGTTAGTAAAGATAGTAATGAAAATTGAAACCACGGGAACTTATTCCGTGGTTTCAATTTTCATTACTATCGCTACTATTCTACGCTCACAGTGCTGTTTTAATGTAAACATTTTGTATTTTGCGTTCTTTATTCGTATATTGTTATACTTACAACTTATGACATACCGCTTGGGTTATTATTTTACTCTAGTCCGATGTTTCCCGACGTTTCGCTAACGAATGGTGCAGGTATGGGCGTTGTAGCAAATGACGGTTTTATATTTTATTACCGTCTCTTAAAGGCAACCACCGATAAATTTTATAAGATTACATACATATTATGAGTAGATTTAAAGAGAACATTTGTGGCCTTAATCAAAAGAATCGACGTCAACTTAAGGAATGCTTAAAGTTGCAATCTCTCTCTTTTCACTATATAACAATAAAAAGAAACAGTTATAGGTTATAATTAATACCTACTTAAGCAATATAATCAACGATTATAAGTAAGGCCGAAAATACACATCGAATGAAACACAGAAATCACTACGTGGTTCTTAACAATCAGATGTCAGTCTTAGTACAGTCGAATCACATGTATTTATTGCTGGACTGTAACTTAATGTTTAGTCACTAAATTTAGTATTTTTAATTAAAACGTTTTTTTAAACAAATATAGTTTTAATTTTTTTTTAATCAAGAATTCATCAATGCTCTTATTATACGTAAGCAGAAACCGATATAAATTATTTTTGAGACATGTTATTGTTTAAGGAAACTTAAAATGTTTGTTTCATTAATAGAGTTCTTGAAAATTGATGTCACTGTGTTTGACTTTTATAAAATAAAATTCATGGAAATAGGGACATCTAGTATTAGATCAGGGATGGCGAACCAATGGCACGCGCGCCATCGATGGCACGCGACACAATATTTTGGGCACGTCAACGATCACAAATTTCACTATGAAGTATTATATTACGAACGAACGCGAGTGATCCTACGCTACGGAGTGTTCGTTCATGGTGCGCGAGGCGGTGGTAGGATTGCCAGATGGTCGGGATTCGTCTGAATTCTCCCGACATTTTAGTGGATACTTCAGACTCCCGACAAAACTCAGAATCCCCAGAAAAACAGCGTCTCTTTACATCATAGCTGCCTTTGATTTAATAAAGGCTAAATTAGTTATTGGACTGAACTTTGAAGAAAATTGGTAGAATTTTAAAACTTTTTAGAATACTAGTAAACGGACTCAGTAAAGTGCAATGCCAAATACACGTGGCAACCTCATTACCCATTTCTTTAAAAATGCATACCTCACTAAACATTTCTTTAGAAAAATGGCACGTTGATATATAAAGGTTCGCCACCCCTGTATTGGAGACTTACAAAAACGAGCGTCGATAAAGTTCAAAACAATATTTTATGAAAGATTCGGCCAAAAAAAATGAACAATGAGTGTGCAGAGAAAGAAACATTAGAATTTATATATTAAATACTATTTTAAGAAATCTCGTGAGAAACATAACATTTTCTGTATTTTATTCTCGAGTAAAACATTTTCACGCATAAGTTTTACATTTTTAAAGATCTTAATCGATTAATTAATTTCGTAGTATCTAAATAACGTTGCAACTATGTATTCTATTGGTGCGTCGATTTAAGTGTATTTAAAATTATTTAACTACCATAAATAATCTCTTAAAATGTAAAATGTGCACACATCCATACATATGATTGTATAACGTATATAGTAATTGTGCATATGGTATACAGATTTTTTTGGGCCTTTCGTTTTATTTTTAAACTTACGAACTATCAATTTACAATTTTCACTTATAATAATTAAGAAAGGGCAAATTTCTCTCGATCTCCAGTATTAACATTATCTAACAATGATTTCATGTATTTACAAAATAGAAAAAGTGCAAAAAAGACAAAACTCACAAAATATGTATTTGAGCAATACGTTTAAATATATTTACAAACAGTTTTACAATTTTACTTTAGTAAGTAAATTATATAATAAATGCAAAAGAAAGTAGATGGTGAAAATTCTTCAAAGTAAATAAAATTTATAGGTAATTAATTAAATGTGAGGAAAGCGATAACGATGCAGCAATATGCTGACTCCTTGCTCATATGCGTATTATCTTCAATCTAGTAATACTCACAGAAATCTAAATAATGTGCCTAATTATTTAGATTTCTGTGGTAATACCAGTTTACGCCAATGCGCCGTGAGTTTACGAAAAGTGACCAAATTGTATTTTGCACATATTTGACAAAGTTGTGTGCTCATTCCTCAATTCTTTTTCATTATCCTTTATGCAACGGGAACTTTACAAGTTTATTGACATAATATACTTTTTGAACAATGACAAAAATGTTGATAAAAAAAAACAATGATTCATGATGATGACAGAAATCTTAATTCCTAAACAGTCCTAAGTCTAAGCGATCTTGCTTACCGCTGTAAATCATTAATTTCTAGAAAAAATGTTATTGCTATATGACAACTATTTACATACATAATTAAGCCACTAAGAGTGCATTATTGACATCAAAAGTAGAACTAAGGGAAATGAAAAGTTATTCGCAAGGGACGTAATGATCTACGAATCATTAATGACTTCGCTACTCAGTTGCATAACTTATGTTAAAGTATATCACATTAGATTAGAATCTTGTATACTTAATTTCAAACGACAGCTGTCTTGATCATGAATTAGATTTTATTATCTGCAATAGCTCCGGTCATCGCGGTTGTTTAGGCTCAGAAGGGCTAGAACCCAGAGCCGTAAAGCCAGTTAATAAAAAAATCGTGGTTGTTTGGTTGATAATTTTTAATTGAAACCGGTGTAACTACATTTTTTTTATTTACAAAATATAAACTTATTTTAGAAAAAGGATAAACAAGTCTACTGTTTGTAAATACAATAAGATAAATAAAAAATTGTCTGGTAGAAATTCATCACTGTCTCGTCTTAATTATAACCTAATCAGAAAAGTCATTCCCTGCAGCGCTATTTAACGTCCTAGTGTCTTCACTTAATAAAGATCTATCATAACGTCTTTGCCTTACAATTTTAGGCCTCGCTGCGCTCAACAGAGGTGCAGAAATTGCATGACCAGTCATGTGACTTAATTCCTTACGCCCTTGCAATAAGGGTGATGTAACACTGGATGATTCGTCACCTTCATCGTCTGTGAGGGCGGGATAACTCTCCTTCATTTTTAGGCTGCGTTCCAGGCGTCGGAGAAATCTACAATTGCAACAGAATATTTTTAATCACTTATAGAAAGTCATTTTTACCTCTTACTCTGGTTAAATTATAAGTGGAATACGAAAATATTTCTCCTGGGAAGAATTAGCCAGGAACCAAATGGGGCGTTTTTCAAATTAACGAAGAAAATTAAAGTAGTTAGAAAATCGTTCTTAAAGAACTATGAAAGGAAAAAATCTAAGGCATTCTGATGTTTGATTCTTTACTTCTGATGATGTTCTTTTCATTACGCAGGACATAGTATCGGCTATATAGCTTTATGTGAAACGTTAGGTATTCAATCAACCCTTCTGTATGCGATATATATGTCGGTGCGTTTAAAAATACCGGTAGGATCGAGAGTGAGTGAGAGGTTGCGTCATTCTTGCGGAGCGTCATATCTATGGTGGCAAGGTGGAATTAAGGGTATATCGCGAAGCTCCCCTCCCACTCGTGTGTGCAGTATAAAGTTCACTGTAGGCGCCGTGCACGGGAGATTCCGCTTAAGTCATTCTACGAGTGCTAAGACAGTGTCGTAGTTGCAAGAATGACGGTGTTGCTAAGAGGCTGCCCTGTGTTGCAATGAGATGGGTAATGTTGCTGTTGGTTTACACACATTAGTGTGTAATTGGATTTATTATCATATTAACATTATTAATTATATTAACATTAACTAATCCTTATCTTTTAGGGGATCCAGATAATTTCATTTCCGCTAATCCTTTAGAAACTCCAATTCATATTCAACCTGAATGATACTTTCATTATGTCCTTCACGTTACACCAGTGTGTGATTGTGACGGGGACATATTACGGTTTGGTCAAACTGTAATTGCGCTATACTGAATGTATAGTCAAGTACGCTGTTTTATTGGTAATAGTGGTTAATTGCGTAAGCAAGAGAGCAAGTAGAACACACTCTCACGCTTTTATTATTGGTGATAGTGGTTAATTACGTAAGCAAGAGAGCAAGTAGAACACACTCTCACACTTTTATTATTGGTGATAGTGGTTAATTGCGTAAGCAAGAGAGCAGGTAGAACACACTCTCACACTTTTATTATTGGCGATAGTGGTTAATTCCGTAAGCAAGATATCAAGTAGCACACAGTCTCACAGTTTTATTATTGGTGATAGTGGTTAATTGCGTAAGCAAGAGAGCAAGTAGAACACACTCTCACACTTTTATTATTGGCGATAGTGGTTAATTGCGTAAGCAAGAGAGCAAGTAGAACACACTCTCACACTTTTATTATTGGTGATAGTGGTTAATTGCGTAAGCAAGAGAGCAAGTAGAACACACTTTTACTATCTCACACTTTTATTATTGGTGATAGTGGTTAATTGCGTAAGCAAGAGAGCAAGTAGAACACACTCTCACACTTTTATTATTGGTGATAGTGGTTAATTGCGTAAGCAAGAGAGCAATTAGAACACACTCTCACACTTTTATTATTGGTGATAGTGGTTAATTGCGTAAGCAAGAAAGCAAGTAGAACACACTCTCACACTTTTATTGTTGGTGATAGTGGTTAATTGCGTAAGCAAGAGAGCAAGTAGAACACACTCTCACACTTTTATTATTGGTGATAGTGGTTAATTGCGTAAGCAAGAGAGCAAGTAGAACACACTCTCACACTTTTATTATTGGTGATAGTGGTTAATTGCGTAAGCAAGAGAGCAAGTAGAACACACTCTCACACTTTTATTATTGGCGATAGTGGTTAATTGCGTAAACAAGAGAGCAAGTAGAACACACTCTCACACTTTTATTATTGGTGATAGTGGTTAATTGCGTAAGCAAGAGAGCAAGTAGAACACACTTTTCTCTCACACTTTTATTATTGGTGATAGTGGTTAATTGCGTAAGCAAGACATTAAGTAGAACACACTCTCATATTTTTATTATTGGTGATAGTGGTTAATTGCGTAAGCAAGAGAGCAAGTAGAACACACTCTCACACTTTTATTATTGGTGATAGTGGTTAATTGCGTAAGCAAGAGAGCAAGTAGAACACACTCTCACACTTTTATTATTGGTGATAGTGGTTAATTGCGTAAGCAAGAAAGCAAGTAGAACACACTCTCACACTTTTATTGTTGGTGATAGTGGTTAATTGCGTAAGCAAGAGAGCAAGTAGAACACATTCTCACACTTTTATTATTGGTGATAGTGGTTAATTGCCTAAGCAAGAGAGCAAGTAGAACACACTCTCACACTTTTATTATTGGTGATAGTGGTTAATTGCGTAAGCAAGAGAGCAAGTAGAACACACTCTCACACTTTTATTATTGGTGATAGTGGTTAATTGCGTAAGCAAGAGAGCAAGTAGAACACACTCTCACACTTTTATTATTGGTGATAGTGGTTAATTGCGTAAGCAAGAGAGCAAGTAGAACACACTCTCACACTTTTATTATTGGTGATAGTGGTTAATTGCGTAAGCAAGTGAGCAATTAGAACACACTCTCACACTTTTATTATTGGTGATAGTGGTTAATTGCGTAAGCAAGACAGTAAGTAGAACACACTCTCACACTTTTATTATTGGTGATAGTGGTTAATTGCGTAAGCAAGAGAGCAAGTAGAACACACTCTCATACTTTTATTATTGGTGATAGTGGTTAATTGCGTAAGCAAGAGAGCAAGTAGAACAAACTCTCACACTTTTATTATTGGCGATAGTGGTTAATTGCGTAAGCAAGAGAGCAAGTAGAACACACTCTCATACTTTTATTATTGGTGATAGTGGTTAATTGCGTAAGCCAGAGAGCAAGTAGAACACACTCTCACACTTTTATTATTGGCGATAGTGGTTAATTGCGTAAGCAAGAGAGCAAGTAGAACACACTCTCACACTTTTATTATTGGCGATAGTGGTTAATTGCGTAAGCAAGAGAGCAAGTAGAACACACTCTCATACTTTTATTATTGGTGATAGTGGTTAATTGCGTAAGCAAGAGAGCAAGTAGAACACACTTTCACACTTTTATTATTGGTGATAGTGGTTAATTGCGTAAGCAAGAGAGCAAGTAGAACACACTCTCACACTTTTATTATTTTTAACAATTATCATTATCCTGATGTATGTCCGACATCAGAAGTAGGATTTCCTGTTGTATTTCCTAGAGGAAGTGCGATTTTCTGTAATAGTTCCGATAAATATGTATCTCTGTATATGGATAGTCTATTTTAGATTGGCCGACATGACCGGAATTCGGCCTGGACATTACTTATGTCTGATGTGATGCTTGCGATCACGTGTACGAACACATTTTAGACAAGCTAAAGGGTGCATGTAGATAAAATAACTTTTACAAACCTTATTTGGTTACTAATCGTCCGCAGTTTATTAACTTTGACGGGCTTTCGCGAGTCTTCAGTTAAGTCCACACTTGACGAAATTTTTGAAGAAGTATCCTGAAACAAAAATTGAAAATTATTTCCAAAAATGTGTTAATATTTTTAAAGACGCCGATAGTTCGTTAAGCATGCTTAAACAAATTTGAATTAAAGTGAAACTACACACACATTTAATAAACTTAAGTAAATATCAGTTTATCTACAGAAGTAGTAACAATAAGGAAGTAGATATAAAGGGAACACGTAAATATTAGGGATTAAATAATGTAGTTTTTTGCTTTACTATGAAGTATTAATTGTAAAATTCCAGTAATAATTAAGTATTCAAGTATTATCTACTGAATTTGTTTTTATTAAGACTTCTTTACCACCTGGAAAAAATTGGGTGTGATAGGTAAAAGAAGTAGATGCCTAGGTCTAGATAGTTTTTATTTATTGATTGATAGTATGAAATTGATCTATCATTCTTTAAGTTATCGAAGGATTTTAGTAGAAAGTTATGAAAGGTGAATTTATTTCACATTTTTTGTTAGATAGGAACTTATAGCAAACAGAATTAAGTAATACTTTTTTACAAAACTTAGTTGAAATTAACTTCACTATCTAAGTATCTACTTACACACCTATACTTGTCTTCTGTAATTTAAATATTTTGAGTTATAATAACACAAAATACTGAAATTAAAACTTTGTTTACTAACAAGATTTTAACTAAGTAGTATACGATCACATTTCTGTTAGGACTCGTATTTCAGTTCACACTACCTATTTCTTCCGAGCCAAGCATCACGACTCCCGATGAAGGGCCTTGCAGGTTGCATGCGTTGGGCATCACAAAACTCACATAGTTGCGAAAATATGGCCATCATAGTTAGAATAGGTACTTTACTTAACAACCGCGAAAAGTCCGCTGTAACGTAGGAAAGGGAAAAGCTGGAAAGTAATACGGACACTCGCGCGCAGCGATAAAGTTTTATTTAGCTTGAGATTTATCTAACTAATAATAATTATTTAGGCTATTAAACATCGGCAAGCAGTCAACATCAAAGGAGTGCAAGTTTTGGACGTTTGACTATTATTTATTCTGTGTCTTCGTTGAGACTGGCCGCCATGACCAAAACTCGGTCTGAAGGACAGTATTACACTCAATTTTTTCCAAAGGGTAAATAAAATAAGCCTTATATTATAAACTATATAATGCTGCATATAGGTAACTTTTAGTATAGGTAGGTATCAAATTTTTACTACATAAAGCGAAGGTCATATGTATAAAGTGACTTCAATAACTGTTACCCAGCCATTATATATCAAAAAGACTACAGTAACATTCTAATAGCAACCCAAGAAAGGCGATTTGTCCTATTCCCAAAAATTCTCATTTGAATTGTGGCAGCATTAGTTATATTTTATTGTCATCGTGCACAATCTAAGCATGCATCACAGAGTACTTTTTAATCGACTGCCCCAGGAGAAGGCAAATTTTTTTCGAGTGTGTGTGTGTATGTGTACCATTATTTTCTTGCGAGACAGGCCCGTCTTCATTATAGTATGTACGTTCATAGCTCTTTGTAGCTCATTATTTAGCATATTTTTGGCGATATTAACATCATTTAGTTTAATACAATTCAGATGCAACTTTTTCATAGTTAATAAATTTATAAAGTTTTGATTTACTTAGAGGAGTATATACGATCCGTTCTAGTAGAAAAGCTAATAAAATTATTGCCTTTACACTGGATTTTAAAATAGGTGATCTAGACATGAGTTTAATCGCGTAGGCAGTGAATGTGCAGACAGTAACCCATGATAAGCCACAAGATTGTTATGTATGTGTAAAATTATTCAACGGCTTTAATATGTCATTAATAGCTTGTAAAAAGTTTTCATATGAGCGATATGAAGTTGGACGATAGATAATTTCAGTTTCGTTTCCGATCTTATTAATCAAGTCAAAAGCTCAACTACACCTCAACTACAGTTGCCATAATATAATTTTTTTTATATAAACAACAACTTCTTCATTTTGTGACTTATTATTTTTAGTACCATGTTTAATAAAATTATTTAGTTATAAATTACTATGTCATACAATAATTCATATAGTATATAGCATTTGTATAGATTTGTTTAAGTTTTTAATTGAATAGTAAGGTATTATAGTGTATCCGAATGTGAACACAGTTGTAGATAATAAGAAGAAAAGAAAAGGTGATTCAGGTTATATCTGTTTTTATCTGAGATCCTTAGCAAGAACATAGTAGAGCCTGTTACAAGCTGTTTTAGTTTCAGACATATTTTCGAACATTGGTCGATCTTGGAACAGGAACCGTTGTTTAGGATTAGACACAACGGTTCCAATCCAGTTCCAATTTTAAAAAAAAAACTGTTGTTTTTTTAAAATTGGAACTGTTACGGTTAATACGCCTCCCATCTATCTTTCTTTGTTTATCTGAGATATATCTTTATAAAATTATTTTATGGTAAATATTTGCAGGATGAACAGAATACTGTCATAGTTTGTAGGTTCCGCGTGAAAATCAATCACTGCACTGCAGTGAAATTTTAAAGCCAACAAGGTACTCGTGAACAAAGAGCAACACTCTTTACTCGTATCTATATTACATATAATCTATGGAACTACATAAATTGTGAATATGTCAACACATGATAATTTGTCGCGATTTGTACAATCACCTCGGAACTACGGCACTTTTGTCTCCGTAGGGGTTTCCTTGGACGAGGCTCACATGGCTGCAAACAAACCAAACGGTGGCAGGAAAAAATAGAAGCCAAAATATTTACATATAAAATAATAAAGTACAACAGCGCAAGACTGCTTAAGCCGCCCGCAAATCTCTTTTAATTAAAATAAAACAACCGCTTTTTGTTAATAAAAAAGATGCTAAAAGTAGCTATTTTAATTAAAACATAAATTAATAAAAAAATTTATTACGATGTTATTTATAACAATAACAAAACAGTTTTATTCATTACTAATTATTAGATGTAATTTAAAACTTTATTTTGTATAAAAACGTAAAGTAGTATTTATTTTGGAAATCTGTGGTCGGTTTTGTTGAATATAATTATTTTTTTGTAAATATAATTATTTTATACATTAGTGCAATGTGTCATGCGAAAGCACTTAAAATGTAATTTATATATAAAATAATATAAGTTTATTTTTAAAATGTGCGTTTATAACTTTTTTGCATATAAAGTTTGAATAAGATAGAAAAAACAAAAAGTTACATTTAGATGTGTTTAACTTAATTAGCTGAGATCTGCTAGAGAAATATAAATGATTTTACCTAGAGCACTTTCCACCCGCCCTCCCTCAATTCACCATTCTTATTTTTCACGCGCTCCCTTAGCTAATTAAATTTAACACGTTAATGTAAAGAATTTTGACAAAGCAACGCCTGATTCTATTAATTATCTTAGAACATAACGTTGTTATTAAAACAAATAGAATGGTCTTAAACATAGGTTGTTATTTTTTTTTATTTAACTGGTATATTTTTAATTATGACTGAATGTAAAAAAAATCAAATATACAATATTCATGATTATATGTGACAAAGAAATAATTAGGTTTTGTCATGATTTAAAGTTCTTGGTTAACGGTCGCTTATGACAAAATAAAATTCAAATGGAAAATTTTCGGCATACCTGCATTTCTAAATCCGGAGGCAGTCTTAGTTCCCGTGCCGATGCAACAGACGCTACCGACGCGTTAGAAACGGAATCCTCTGATGATGAAGAAGACGCAAGTGCCGGAGCTTGTGAACGTGAGCGACGTCTGCCACCTTTACGGCCACGGTTACCACATGGTACCTGTAGTCAAATGACAGTGTTACAATACATGGTAACTGTAATTAAAATGGCAGTGACAAAATTCACAATTTATGTTAAAGATGACATCAAAATTCCTTCTATCTTTACTTAGTTTGGGTAGTTTTTGGGATGGAATGTACAATAAACAAAATTTTAGTTTTTCTATATTACAGTTTTTTGAGAGAATAGTGTGGAACAGAGTGGCCTTCATGATTTCCCTCCGGTTGTGTCAGTTTGCTGAACTATCGGACTATGAGAGTAAGAGACTTGCACCTGTGCTTACGCATATATTCGTGCACTATTACCCTCTCTTGTGCAGATGGCTAGTCTCCTTCGAATTCGTGACCAAAAGACTTCGATACCAAATGATCTGGGAGACTTTATTATAATTAATTAATGTAAAATAAGGTATCTCTCTGTATCTTTGTCTTTACTAACATATGATATTATAGTTCTAAGTAAGTTATTAACAAATAATGGATGAATGGATCTTAAACACTTTATAATCTGTTATTTTAAAATCTTTCCCAGGAATATACTTTAGTTTTGAAGTTTTGCTTGTTTTTTTTAAATAATAAGAGTGGCAAACGAGCACATAGTTCACCTGGATGGTAAGTGGATGCTGTAGCCCATTGACATTTACATTTATCTTCGATTAAAAATCAAAATGCAGAGTGCGTTGTCACCCCTGAGGACTAAGATGGAATGCCTCGTTTCCAGTAAAAAAAACGTTCTCCGGATCTCTACACTTACAATACGAAACACAGCAGCATTAAGCTGCTATTTTACGCTGGTATTCTGTGAGAGCGTGATCCTTCCCCGGTTGACCCAACACATTCGTACTACAACCATAATATAGCTGCAGCGTAACTCTACCATGTATAAAAATGCAATATGTTTATAAAATGAAATATAATGCATCAAGCATTGTCATCTACAATATATATTACTTAATTTCAATTTTATTAATTTTTAAATACATAAACATACGGCTCCAGGGTATGTACGAATAGCCTAATGACTAATAGAAAATAAGATATTTAGTATTTTATACATACCTCTAGCAAATTGTGCATTGAATGCGGCATATGTGGAAGTGTTGATTTAGATGTTCCCGAAACTTCTTGTGAAACTGTCCTGGACGTGCGCCTGTCTCTTCTCCTTCCAGCTTTTCGATGTGAACTGTTTCCTACTTTACAACTACCTCCTTTCACACATTCTGAACTAGGGAAGTCATATAACCCATCAGAGTCCGTAAATGGAAGCTGACGGCCGTAAAAATGTGGAGAAAAATGGCCCAGACCAGTCCTATCACTTACAGGACTTTCGCTCCGCGAACTAACAGGACTTAGAGGACGACTACCATCGGATAGCAACATGGGGGGTTTCAAACAAGTTTTTTCATCTAATCCTCTTTCTACACTTATGCATTTGACTATAGAGCATTTTGTCACTCCACTCGGAGAGCAAATTTGTGGTATTTCTAAAGTTTCTTTTAAAACAGCTAAATTCTCCATTTCCTTAGCACTTGTGGGGACATCATCTATTCGTTCATCAGTTCCAATTCCTTCATCATTAGATTCCAGTAAAGGATCATCGGATAAGGTTTCTGAATCGGATCTTCCGCGACGCCTTTCATTTGTTTCGTTATTTGAACTGGCGGGGCTGGAATTGGTTTTCATTAAGGGTCGTCGTCTTGATTGAAAACATGACGGTCCACCGCCTGACCCCGGATCTTCCATTTCAGACGGACACAAAGGATTGCTCGAGCCACACCTGGATGGACCTGGACTTGCCATGGAACTGTATCCGGATGAGGATAAATTTGATTCTGATGGGGCTCTCTCTCCGCGGGCAGACATTGAGAAAGGACTTAAGTAGCACATATTTGCCGATGGTGGTGGAGGCCTTGGTGATAGCGGTTCATCCGATTCCTCGCTGGCGTTGTATGTTACAGTGATTAAAGGCGGTGGTTGGAATTCTAAATGCGGAGGAGTTCGTCTTGGAGGAGGGGAGCCCGGCGAAGGACGCTCTATAGTGAGGACGGGTACTCTTAATGTTGGTGGGGCTGCAGAGGGAGAAGACATTTCGCGTTCAGAGTCTTGACTGTGGGTAAAACTTGGACTAGGTGAATCAGTAATATGAGTGGACGGCGTTGGTGTATCTATGCACAGAGCCTGTTGCCGCAACTGGAAAGTATAGAAAAACATTATTTAGATATTTTTTTATTGAATAAGGCTGACAAACGAGCACGCAGTCCATCTGATGGTTAGTGGATGCTGTGGCCCATAGACATCTACATTTATCCTCGATTAAGAATCAAAACGCAGATGCGTTGTCACCCCTGAGGACTAAGATGGAATGCCTCGTTTTCAGTAAAAAAGGTTCTCCGGATCTCTATACTCACCATACGAAACAACAGTATTAAGCTGCTATTTTACGCTGGTATTCTGTGAGAGCGTAATCCTTCCCCGGTCGAGCTGACCCATTCGTGCTACAACCATAATATAGCTGCAGCGTGGCTCTACCATGTATGAATGAAATTAGATATCTGTGTTTAAATTTTTTGGAAAACAGTATAACACTAAATAAAATGATACAGTAGGGATACGTACGATATGTACGATGTGTAATACCTACAATAGGGACACGTACATGATATTATGGCTGCAGTCCGAATGAAAAACGACCACGCTCACACAGAATACCAACCATAGAATACTTTAATACACAATAGAATGGCTGTCAACCTTATTTTGTAGGAGGATTGGCGTCGCTGGGAGCACACATAAAAACAATTACGTCGTACTATCAGTTATCACCACTACAAACACATTTTAGACTTTTGATAAATGTTTTTGACACATGAATATTTATTTATTTTTGTTTCTAATATTCACAAAATATAAATAGTTTCAACTTATTGGTTGTAGAATATTTCTCCTTTATTTAAATTCCATTTTCCGCTGTTCTTTCGACACGTAATTATTACACAATTTGCCACTTTAAAAAAATTGCATGCGGCGACGCTTGACACGAAATATGGAAACGATTGATTGTGTTGACATTTATACGTGTGAGTTGACATGTTAGTGGCTACACGGGCTCCACCCACTCCCCCGTTCTATTATGTGTGTATTATAGTATTCTATGATACCAACATAGAATAGCAGCTTAATTTTGCTGTGTTTCACATGGTAAGTGACTGGGTAAGGGAACTGGATGCATCATAATCCGCGATGGGCAACACATTCTGCATTTTGATTAAATAATAAGGGATAGATGTAGGGATCTACAGGCAACAGCGTAGAGTTACCATCAAGTGGTGTGTGCTGTTTGTCACATATACAAAAGATCTTTCAATGTTAATAAAATAATTGGCCACAAACAATTTTTATTTTATTACCTTTAATCGCAAACTAGATATCGGTCTTTCAGTTTTCTCTGTATTGATTTCTTCTAACTCATCTTCACTGGGTGAAAGACAAGTGGTCGATTCCTTTTTAACATCTGTTTCCATTTTAGATCTTGGCATTCGCGGCGAAGGCAACGGTGTTGCCAAAGGTGTAGGGAGGGGAGTTGGTAATGGTGTAGGCAATTCGCGTATTGGTGAGAGGCACTTATTTATGCTGCTTGGAACTTCAAGGAGGATTGATGGCGGGTGCAGGAGGTTGCTTCCCGATGGCGTTGATTTATGAGCGCTAAGTGGATCAAGAACCTGAAACATTTTACCGAAAGTTAAAATCTTATTTGCGTATTGATTTTTTTTTTATAGAAGAGGGGGCAAACGAGCATGTGGCTCACCTGATGTTAAGTGACTACCGCCGCCCATGATCAACTGCAACACCAGGGGAATTGCAGACGCGTTGCCGGCCCTTTAGAAAGGAGTAAGCTCTTTTCTTGAAGGTCCCCAGGTCGTATCGGTCCGGAAAAATCGCTGGTGGTAAATTATTCCACAGAGAGGTTGTACGCGGAAGAAAACTCCTTTTGAAACGTACAGTGGTGGACCGCCAAGCATCCAGATGGTGTGGATGGTATCGGGACGTTTGCCGCGTAGTGCGTTCACGAAATTTGGCGGCTGGGATTAATCCGAACAATTCCTCAGAGCACTCTCCATGGTATATGCGAAAGAAAATGCAAAGGGATGCAACATCTCTTCGCAGTGCCAGAGAATCGAGCCGATCGGAAAGCACTCGGTCGTCGACGATTCGAGCCGCTCTGCGCTGGATGTGGTCAAGTGGAAGGAGCTGGTACTGGGGAGCCCCAGCCCAGAGATGGGAACAGTATTCCATGTGCGGCCGAACCTGCGCCTTGTAACTATCGTCTATAAATACTATTATTATATTTATCATAAGCCTATTAGCAGCTTCGAACTAAATACTCGTTACCATTAATTCCTTACAGCCTATCAAAAATCCACTGCTGAACCTAGGCTTCACCATGATTTGCCTCAATTCGCCATAGTTGTCATGCATGTCTACCTCAGTATTTATTAATTGAAGGTATTATCAGGTAGATGTCGCTACCCATCTACAATTTCATTTCCTTCTGATGTCTTTTACGACACCTCCAGAATGATATAAGGAAGGGGATTTTATTAAGCCGTCACTACACGGCACTGTAACATATATTTATTATATTCGCCCTTGGATGAAAATGAATCATGAACAGGGCCAGGAGGCAGTTCCGCTTCTTATAAGAACATTATATCAAAGTGTCTGACAATTACGTCAATAAAGCGTAAATTTTATGAGATTAATTCAGGGGTCTAATAACAAAGGCGGCAAAGTCCCATATCATTATATGGGACTTTGCCGCCTTTGTTATTAGACCCCTAAATTTATTTTAATCAAACTTCCTCACTCTCTTAACATAATATTGTGTTCGTTATAATACGAATAATTTGTTTGCTAGAATGTTTGTCCAATATGATAGAAACAAGCTCGAGATATAAAGTAAGTAAATATTGCAGAATGTATGAAACCTTTATCACTTCTCTTATACAAGACCTTTGCACACATCAAATGCGAAGCGGAGATGTAGCGCCCTATTGTCACCATATCAAAAAATCGCGATCCACTCAACTTAAATCACTTCTATCGACTTTATACTGCACTTATGTAATTTCTGACGTTGTTATAAGAATAATTATTTCGTATATTATTAAGAAAAGTTAATTGAAAATAATTTCACTTGGACGTCAGTTCAGGTCGGTATGGATGAACAAGATATCTTTCGAAAAACTGAACTCATCACTTTGATTTTTTTATTAGCATTATATTTTAATTCTTAGAAAGCCTTTTAAATGTCACTATTGTGGGGGAGAGTTGGATATTACCGTGCTCCTAAGATCTTATACCTACAATTTGGGCATAGTTTGATATACATATCAAAAAAGCGTTTAAGTGGTAGAGAATTTATTTAGCTACACATCCAGCATGGCAAAATATTTAAAAAAAATAACAGAAAGTAATTATTGTGATATTTAAAAAAACGGGGGAGGGTGGTATTATCAGACTGGTTGGATAATATCGTGCCTAGGTTTGATAAAACCGTACCCAGAATAATATAGTGAATTTCTATTAGTAAGTTTAGAAAAAATTCAATTTTAAGATATTATTCTATTTTTATTGAGATATTATTTTAGAACAATATAAATCAACTATACAAAATATAACAAAATAATAAGAGAAACTTAGATTATTTATGTCAACAAAACTAAGTTATTATTTTAACAATGACTAGGTGTTCAAATTAGTAAATCTTTGAATAAAATTACTAGTCAGTCTCAGTAATACCTACAATCACTCTAATCATCAGAATTAAAGAAGCATTGTCAATGAAAAAAATTTCGGCAGAGTATTTTCCGCTATATTCCTTATGTATCCGATTCGAGCATCTTGTAACAACGGAACCAAATTTTTCTACTACGACAAAATTCTTGACATACCGCGAAAATATCACTGTTTATGCAAAACTTGCAAGGCGCTCATTCCGGGCGAGGAACCGGTTGGCGGGTTGCGAGGGGGGTTTGTGTCTTGCGACCTGCGACCGCGCCTGTTAGTCTGTTAGAATCTTTGTGCGCTGCGGCCGTGCCGGTGGGGGGTCGGAAATTAGTCTAGAAGAATCTTTGTAGGCGACGACTGTGTCGATTAGAGGTCGCGAGTATTGATAAAAATTGCTACATCGCATCACGACGGCCTCCATTGTGTTGTTTTATTTCGTTAGAATACGTGACAACGAGGCTTTTCTTTTGAGTTTTGAGTGACTATTTTAACTTCGATTGCTATTCATTTGCGTCGACGAGTGGCTTGTGTAGATATCGTACGAATGAATTTTGCTTTGTCGTGGAACGCTAAACCTTGTGATCCAGTAGGAGATAGCGTTATCTTCGATTATAGTTTGTGCTAAGTGACGTTAGACTTGAGTTCCGATAGCGGTGAGCGCCTTGTGGAGTGGTCAACGCATGTGGTGCTGCTGAACGATTACCTCGATGACGTCAGGTTACATTATACACTTTCCTACACCACTCACACATATCATTTACTTGCCCCTGACGGCGCCTTGTGGTCGACCCTACCCCTGTAATTCGGTAAGTTTGTGTTTGCTTATACAGCCGTTACAAATTAAATATCCATAGGCCATTGGGTCCTCCCCTCGGTGGTGCTCGTCGAGTTGGATTACTGATGGTCCCTAATCCTGTCGACTTTTGTCGGGGTAACTGAGGGCCGTAACATTGCTGGTAGCACAGCGTGGTTGATTGTTTCTATAATCACGCCCGGCCGTAATATAATAATAATTTTTTTGTTTTGTTAGCGGATCGGTGGCCAGAACCACGTCGTTAGGCTACGCAAACGGAGTGTAGTTTAGAGTCAGGTACCTCCGCGTCAGGTATTTCGCCAGTAGATTAAATTGCCGAAGAGTCGGTCGCCTCAGCGGGGCATCTTTGTTGACCGACTGTAGTGAGTACTTGCCGTGTAGTGTAAATGTGTTTAATTTAATTAATAGTAATTGTATTTAGTAGTGATGCAATAGCACAAGCCACCGGCGCTTCGCTTGCAGGCGGAGCTGCGCTGGGCCGCGAACGCCCATACCTTGATAGGGCGAACGGATCGGGTCCATAGCATAGAGAAGCGGCTCCAGCAGGTCATGGCCCGAAGGGCCGTAGTTGAGGAAGCTTGCACTGAGTTTTTGGCCTCGGGAGCGGAACAGGAAGTCCTAGACTCCTGCCTCGCGGACTACGAGCAATTCTTTTCACGGACGACTTGATCGAGGCGGCGGCCAAGTATGCTCATGAAGCGCGTGAAGCTCGGCTGAGTGGCCTGCTCGAGTCCCCTCGGAAGCAGCCTACTCAGCCGGAGCTGTTGGGACGACTCCCAACTCTGGACCTGCCAAGGTTCTCCGGGGTCCTCTCCGACTAGCTGACCTTTGTTGGGCTTTTTGACAGCCTAGTGGACGCCCGGAGGGACTTAACACCAAGCCAGAAAATAGCGTACCTCCTGGCCTCACTGGAGGGGGAGGCCCTGGGCGTCGTCGGCTTTCTGAAATTGTCGGACGACGCCTACCAGACCGCTCAGGACCTCCTCACTGGAAGGTACTCCAACGTCCGGCGAATTGCGGACGAATACGCTAAGCAGCTGCTAAACCTCCCGCTGCTTAAGGACCGGGCCAGACTACGTCCGGACATCGTAAATCCAGTCTTGGTGGCCTGTAATTCTTTGAGGTGGCTGGAGTTACCGGTGGACGAATGGTCCTTTTTTTTGCTCCAAATCGTGCTGTCCCGCCTGCCTCTCGATCTTCGGATCCATTTTGAGGAGAGGTAAGGCGGGGACGGCGCCTCCTATATTCCGCCCTTCAGGGACCTGCTGCGGTTCTTGGAGGAGCAGTGCAGGCAGATTGAAAACGCAGCGGGCACCGTCGACGACCTACGGACTGCCAAACAAGCGGTGCCCAGGGACAGGTGGAATCCCCCGGGCAAGTCATCGCCAACCCCCCTAAGATCCAGCGGAGCTCACACGGGAGGGCGCCGCCCCCTACCATCTTATAGCGGCCTAGCGGCCCGGGAGGTGCCCCCCTGCTCCTATTGTAGAGCATCCGATCACCGGGTAACGTTGTGCCCGAAATTATTGGTTAAGCCGGTCCCAGCGAGACGAACCATCGTCAAGGAGCGCCGCTGGTGCTACTCGTGTTTGGAAAGGCATCTCCAACGAGACTGCCCGCACCAGCGGCCCTGTCCGCACTGCCAGGGCAATCACCATGCCGTTTTGTGCCTGGGTGCGAACGGTGCTTCCTCTCGGGGCTCTGACGGGCCCTCAATTCCCACGGGCGGGGGCGCTCAGCCACGCCCTTAGTCGGGCGACGCTCGGCGCTCCCCTGTCGGCCACCGTGCCCCTAGGTTTGAAGGGGGTCCCTCCCTCGACCAGTCGGGGGGTAGTTCCCCCAGGGGCGGGGGTTCGTCACCCCCACCCCCCCTCAGCGTGTTGAGAGGAACTTCACGGCCACTCAGCAGTCAGCTAGACCCTTCTCACCCCCGTTAGCTGAGCGGCCGCGACTGGAGTACCACCCTCCCCCTTTGGTCGGTACTGGTACTACGGGGTTCCTGTGACCTCTAATTTGTCTCGGGCCTCAAGGCCGAGGTTCCGCGAAGCTCCCCAGGTCGGCCCCTGTGGTGTATTCCAACCACGGGTCATTGAGAGGCCGCCGGAATGCCGCTTTCGGGACCCCCGGTTCGAGTGTCGGTCCGATGGAGGCCGCTCCAGCTAGGTAGTGGCCGCCCTAGCTCCCACCACGGCCGGCTCCACTGATCCACTGAGCCGTCAACAGTTCACTTGTCAAACTGTTCTATTGCCGACGGCCTCATTGAAGGCGTATAACCCGAGTGGCGACTGTTTAATGGCTCGCGCTCTATTGGGTTCGGGTTCAGCTGTTTGGGCTCCACTTGGTTGGTGGGAAGACTAGGGCTCTAAATATCTAACGTTTTATTTGAACATGATTAAATTAAGTAAATATAAGAAATCATTATGTTTTATTTGAAGATAGAATATCTAAGTAACTTATTATATTCAACGTTATATGTTAAAAGATTGTTAGTTGAGCTTACTACCAGAGTTTGTGACATTTTACATTTTTATGATGTAGCTCTTAAAACCCGTGTCCCTTTTGTTTTTTGTTTTTGTTCTTGTGCTTTTTTTTCTTGTGCCTTTATTTTTGTGCTTCGGTTGCTGGTAACTCACCACCATGTTCAGAATGCCCACGCTGGGTGTAACGCTCTTTCGGCTATTTTGCAGCGGGAGTTTAGGATTTTGGCTGGCCGACGCAACATTCGGAGCGTCATTTTTAAGTGCATATCTTGTTATAAATTGAAGGCCACCATATCGCAGCCGATGATGGGTGACTTACCACCCGACCGCGTCAGGGCTATCCTACCATTCGCTGGAGTCGGAACCGACTTTGATGGCCCCTTCCTCGTCAAGTTCTCCAACCTTCGTAACGCGCGTTCACATAAGGCCTATCTGTGCGTTTTCGTGTGCCTCGCCACTAAGGCCGTTCACTTAGAACTTGTAAGTGCCCTCAGCACTGAGCCTTTATGGCCACGCTGGGTCGCTTCGTAGCGCGTCGCGGTTTGCCGGACCTGATCCGGTCTGATTGCGGAACGAATTATAAGGGCACGGATAGATATTTGAAAGAGGTCGTAGAATTTATGTCTCTGTCCCCTCTCGTCCGATCCGAATGATTTGGAGATTCTAGCTCCGGGCGACTTCCTGATTGGCCAGCCGCTTAACGCCCCGCCCGAGTACCCATTCAGGGAAACAAACTCTTCGCGGTTGAGCAGATTTGACCTGCTGCAACAAATGAGTCAGAGTTTTTGGCACCGATGGTCTCTGGAGTACCTACATCTTTTGCAGCAGCGCGTTAAGTGGTCTGACAAGATGGATCCTCCTGGGGTTGGAGACCTCATGTTAGTTAAAGAACCTAACGCTTTGCCTTTGTATTGGCGCCGTGGGCGCATTGTTAAGTTGTCGTATGGACCCGATGGGGTGCCTAGAGTGGCCTTGGTTTTGGTTGGAGATTAGGTCTTGCAACGTGCCGTCGCGACCCTATCCCGTTTGCCAATTTACTCGCGGACATAGGTCCTTATGTCCGGGACGGGGGTTTGTTTACGCAAAATCGTAGCAAGCTACAACTTGCAAGGCGCTCATTCCGGGCGAGGAACCGGTTGGCGGGTTGCGAGGGGGGTTTGCGTCTTGCAACCGGCGACCGCGCTTGTTAGTCTGATAGAATCTTTGTGCGCTGCGGCCGTGCCGGCGGGGGGACTATTTTAACTTCGATTGCTATTCATTTGCGTCGACGAGTGGCTTGTGTAGTTAATATCGTACGAAGGAATTTTGCTTTGTTGTGGAACGCTAAACCTTGTGATCCAGTAGGAGATAGCGTTATCTTCGATTATAGTTTGTGCTAAGTGACGTTAGACTTGAGTTCCGATAGCGGTGAGCGCCTTGTGGAGCGGTCAACGCATGTGGTGCTGCTAAACGATTACCTCGATGACGTCAGGTTACATTATACACTTTCCTACACCACTACACATATCATTTACTTGCCCCTGACGGCGCCTTGTGGACGACCCTACCCCTGTAATTCGGTAAGTTTGTGTTTGCTTATACAGCCGTTATAAATTAAATATCCATAGGCCATTGGGCCCTCCCCTCGGTTGCTCGTCGAGTTGGATTACTATTGGGCCCTAATCCTGTCGACTTTTGTCGGGGTAACTGAGGGCCGTAACAATCACGATTCTCCACATCGTCGTCTTCATCATTATCACCCAACTGAGCGATGGGAATATCATCCTCACTATCTTCACTGCTCTTGATAAATTTCTTTAACCTAACTTTACGTCTTTTTCTTCCTTTTGCGAGCTTTGTCTTTTGTTTCAGATACTGTTCATCCTCACTGTTTTCGCTGCTGTTCATAGCTTTCCTTTAGTTTGTTTCTTCTCTTTAAAATTCTTGTCTTTTGCAGTCTTCATTTGCTTTGCTTCGTCGCTTTAGTTTCTTTCTTCTAGCTACTGGTCTCCCAATCTTAATCGATAATCTTCTCTCAATCTTAATCGATCCCTAATTGTGGAATTAGGGATGTCAAAGTCTTTGACAGTTGTATTTATTTTGCTACCGTTCCGTATAGTCACTAAAACAGCTCTCATATTTTCTGGATTCCACTTCTTTTTTTGCTTTTTGATTTATCCATCTAAAAAAACATAGTTTATTATTTGACACCCTGATCGATAATATCGCTCCCTGGGCGCGGAATTGAAAAACCAGATCATTTAATTTTATAACCTCAAAATAATACAGTAAAAGTAAATTGTGTATTCAAATCCGTTTGGGCATTAATTCTACAATATGTAAGCATTAGAATATATTATGGAAACAATGTGTTACAATATAAATACTGAACAGCTTACCTCCTATCAAAAATATCCGCGAAATTCTAAGGAACACAAGTAAAAACTTTCACGACATGGTGTTATTCTGTGCCTGCTCGGAGCAAACTGGTGGAGCGCGCGATCAAGACTAGGCGCTTCGGGCTATGATATTTAAGTGCTGATAGTTGTGTGTGCGGATAGTTCCACATGCGTTTAACTTTTGCAATATGTTGATGCGCAGAATTATCAGCCGCGCGGTATTATCCAATTCTCCCTTAAACCGTTCCGCTCGTTAATATTTGACATTTTTTTCGGTAACAAAATACGATTCACACGTAACAAGCAGTCAAAAATTTCGTGTTAAACCAAGCAATTTTTTGTAGCTTTAAACGAAATACGTGTTATTGTAATTGAGAAAAGTAAATTGATTATTCAAAACATTATATGAGCGTTCGAGGTGTGCACTTTTGAATTTTCAAAAATTTTATAAGGTTTTTCTAAGTTAGTTAAGCAAAATAGCATGGTGGTGGTCTTAGGTATTTTTAATTCAACAGTACAAAGTCTTTTGATGCTTTAAGACTGTGATTTACCATCTGGGGCTTCACCACTTGGGGGAATTGTAATCAAGCGCTGACTTAGAATAGGTAAAAGAAATCTAATTTTTTTTACGAATATTGATTACGAAAGAAAATGAATATACCTGTATTTCTATGGTGTTGTGAGGTCTAGCGACTGGCGAGTCAGGGGCAAGAGATGGTACGTGAGAGGAGGCAATAGAGACGTCATCATCCACAGTATCATCTTGCGGTGATGAAGCTGTTGGTGTGCTGGATGCTGATATACCTCCAGATGACGCCCTGGATATTACAGCCGCTGATGAAGAAGAAAAGTTGCGGAACATTGCAAGGATTGAGTCCGCACTTGAAATTTTTGGGGTCCTGAAACATGGGAAAATTTACATTAAGGACGTTCTTTACAACAATTGTTATCAAACAAATTCAAATATTAAGTTGTTTAGTCATCATATTTGCTCAGTATTTGTATTTATAAATTTATTTTTTGCTGTTGTAATATCTTGTATAAAATGAATATGAAAGAAATTATGCAGTGTTAAAATGTTTTTCTGACCTTGAATATTTTTTTAAAGCTGCATGGGCTAAAGTCAAATCCAGACTGGACATTGAATCGCTTCCCTGATTGCTCGATGTACTGTGCGGTGATCTAACTTCCACACCGGGAGAGGGCGGTGTACTTGAAGATTTAGTTTTCATAGTTCGATCAGCAATTACTGCCATCGGAATGGTAATAGTGTTAACCATATCTACATCTGAGCTCGAACTCATTTCGGCTGAAACTTTATTCAATAATCTGGCAAATGTAACCTTTTTCTCTAGTTTTGGATCTGATATGTGACGCATTGACGGCGAGGTTGATGGAGTAGATCCTTCACTAGCAAACGACGTGTCCTTATTTTCAGCTCCATATTCAACAAAAGCTGGGGCGCTTTCTACTGTGCTTAAAGTTTTTTTCTCTGACATTTGTATTAGCTCTCCCATTGTTATCTTCTTTGAATGGTCATTGGCTGACGCTGGACTAATTAGCTGTTGCAGAATTTGCTTTTTCTCTGCTGCATTTTTCTTCGTCGGTGTCGAGTTATTCCGTTTTTTACGCGGCGATGGACTTCCTGTTTAATATAATATCAGTTATGTAATTATGAAAATTAAATTTTTATGCACTACGTTAAGCATTTGATACAACATCGAATTTCATAACAACACTACACAATATCCAGAATATTATCAAATGGAACTTCATTAATAGTTTAAATGAAAAGATATCATTATCCATGCCTTTAGTCTTATTTATAAAAAGGTTTGGTGCGTCTAATGGAAGCCAATTCTTTAGGATTCGTGCTTTAAAGTAAAATACAGCTGAATTTAAACTCGTGTGCCAATCAGAATTGTTATTGTTGTTTGTAATGTGTTATTTGTTTATCTACTTTTATGTAAAATTAATGTTTGTTGAGTTAATTAAGTAGCTATTGTTCTAATGCTGTTATTCTTTAACATTTGCATTGGTATTCTTATTTAAATGCACTTATTTATTCTTTCTAATATCATTAGCGAAGGACAGTGCTATGCATTTACGATCGTCATAAGTCATATCAGATTATTTCTGAAGTGAATATTCCCATCGTTGTTATAGTGAAGATATTTGGTAAAAGCAGAACAATGCCCAAAAGCATGCTAAAGCACAATCACACTACATAACAATCCAGACGTTATATTGTCAAGAAATCGATAAAAAATAACAAAGAATAGGTAAAAGTTAAGCAAACAAGTGAAGTATATCGAAAGCAAATATTGACAATGTAATCTCTGGAAGTAGTTGGACGATCTACAAAGGTGGTAACGAAGGAAGGAGCGACTAAGTAATAGATGCTTTGGTGTTAGTGCAAAGTCATAGGTGCACACATCGAAAGGTCTCATTTAGGCAGCAAGACCGTAACAATAGATTCATGGTTGGCATTCCACATAGTCATTCAAGTAGCGAAGGTACATCCAGTTACAATGGCTCCGGTCTTCCGCGCGCTCCGCAATAATTGATCCAATGTTGGTGAAGTTGAACAATTAATGAATTTGAAAAATTGCAAAAATAAACAGAACGGGACTTCTTTAAGTAAAAAATTTAAATAAAACGTTTAAACTAAAATTGAGAGTTAAGTTGGCTAACAAAATAATATTAACTATGTGGTGTTTATTTATAAAATGCATAAAAGAAGGAGAATTGTGATTTATATTGTTACTGAATAAATAAGAGAACAACTCAAAAGAAAGTATAAATACAACATAAATTGCAGATCAAAGAAATAATAAATAGTGGTACTGCCACACAGCAGTTTTATACTAATAAATAAAATTTGTTAGATAATAATTTTATCACATACATATAATTAGTGACCCGCATTAGCTTCGCCTGTTTAGCCTATTAACGTGGCATCATTTATATCTAAGATAATAATTATCAGAGATCATTTATTTATGAATTTTACAACTTAAAAAAGTTATAGTTTAGATTTCTCCTGGCATTGCCCTCTATATGTTTGTAAAGTGTAATTACAATCGGCTCAGCCATTTCCAGACAGATAGATAAATAGTCAGACAAAATTTTAAAAATGGGTGATCATGTCTTGATTGCATGAAAACGAATCCCTGCGCACAAGACAGTTATGTCGATATAAGAGAAGAGACACTTGTAGATACAATATACACCTATTATAATATTATTCGACAAAAAGCTTATGCGATGTAATATAAGAAATTGAAACACGTCAGCAAATTATAATTTTTATTAAATCCAAGCCCTTCAGGTATAATGATTTCTTATATTTACGCGAACACTACACATTGAAATAATACTAGTTTTTACGGAATTTATCGCGTATATTTAACTTTTTAAATACCCGACGTTTCGAAAGCTTTACAGCACTCATGGTCACGGGCAGGACTGAGATGTTCAACGTCCAGATGTCATAGTTAACCGCGGTTACCATAGAATAAAATTTTATTTTTGTTCCGATCTACACAGTATGAACTTGTGGTATCTTGAAGTCTTGCAGTTGTATGCTTGGGTTGGGATTTAATTTTACTTATTATAGGATCCCAAGCAGATGGTAGCACCCAGCCATCTTCTCTATTGAAATTAGGATGTTTTTTTTGATTTCTATAGCCTCGCGAATCATCCTTGGAAGGAATCGGTGTTCTTTAGCGAGGACTTGTGGTCTATCAAATCTGATGTAGTGCCGGGGGCGATCCTGTACATGTTCACAGGCTTCAGACTTCCCGGAGCGTCGATTCTTCACATCAGCTATATGTTCTTTAACGCGGGTTTTAATTGATCTTTTAGTTTGTCCTATGTAGGAGAGACCATATTCACAACCAAGCTTGTACATTCCTGCATCTTGCAGAGGGATATTACAAAAACTGACCAATCTTCTTCAGCGGCTTCAAGTATGTTTTGATGGAAGCGCGCTTCAAGATGTAGCCAATCTTGTCAGTGACTCCTCTAACATATGGCAGTACAGCAGGTACACGCTCGACAGTGGCCGGTTTCACTCGTTCACTGTGACGTAGGCGCGGGACCCGAAGCTTGTTGTCATGCAAAACTTGCTTGATATGAGTCTGGAGCTCGGCAGCCAGGTGTTCACTGTCACAGATCCCTCGTGCTCTCTAAAACAAAGATTTACCCACGGTAGCTAACTGTGAAGGATGGTGGTGAGAATCACCGTTTAAATATCTATCTGTATGGGTCTTTTTTCTATACACAGTATGGCTCAAGGTGTTATCAGGATTCCGAATTACTAATACATCTAGAAAAGCTAAGGAATTGTTCGCCTTTAACTCCATTGTGAACTGAATTTTAGAATTTATAGAATTAAGATGGTCTAAAAATGCAGTTACTTTATCTAAAGGTAGAATTGTGAAAGTATCGTCTACGTACCGCTTGTAGAATCTTGGATTTATGGGAGAAGTAAGCAGGGCTTTCTCCTCAAAGTCTTCCATGAATATGTCGGCGACAATGGGAGATACAGGTGAGCCCATCGCCACACCATCTACTTGCTTGTAGAACTCCTCCTTCCACAATAGGTAGCCAGATGTAAGGCAGTGTCTGAGTAATACTGCATATTCGATGGGCATGTTGTTTTCTTCCAGCCTTTTAATTACAATTGAGATGCAGTCTTCAACAGGTAAGCATGTAAACAATGTCTGCATATCAAAACTGACCATAGTTTCATTGTCTGCCAGATGTAGGTCTTTAATCTCGATGATAAAATGGTAGGAATCCTTTATGTGTGCTCTTATATGTCCCCTGAGCGGTGAGAGTATTTTCGCTAAGTGTTGAGCCAATCTGTAAGTTGGTGAATCGATTTGGCTCACTATGGGATGTAATGGAGCATTGGGCTTGTGTATTTTTGGTAACCCATACAATTTTCAGGTATTCTGTTGCAATATACTTTTTCCCTGCTTTCATTGTCCGATGCATCTATTAATATAGTTATTGAACAAAAATATTTAAAGCCAATGAGAAAGGAAGTTTATTAATTTTTTGATCCGAACTAATGGCTGTAAAATGTTACTCAATATTTAAAAAAAATACCGGTATGGGAGCATAATAATAATAAAGATTTCATTTTTTTCACCAGAATATTGTATATAATATCACAGCCACAATGTTATACTGTGGGAGACTGGTGCCTAACCTAGGCTTTATGCCTGTGTTTCAGGACGCTAGGTCTCCATAATAATAATATAACATCTGACAAGTTAAGACATAATCTAATATATGTGAAGAAAGTTTTTCGAGTTATATGTTATAGAACCGCTGTGTTGGAGCACTATAAAAAAATATTAAAAAAAACTAAAATAGTGGAGGATGCGAGTGAATGGTCGGTAAGCGTGCGGAGTGTGCGGAGAGCGCGGCGCCGGGCGGCCGGCGGTCCGACGCTCCACTCCTTACGTCCGTGCGGCGGCTTTAACAGATCGTCCAAACTAAACGTGCGGGCGGCGCGCGGACGCGGCGCGAGTCCCGTCACGGACGGCTTGCGAATACCCAGCCGCGTGAGCAGCGTGCGGTGCGGCGGCGGCTCGCTGCGCAGCGCCGGCGCTGTGGACAAACGCCGCGTCACAAACGCCGCGTCACAAACGCTGCGTCGCAAACGCCGCGTCACAACGCCGCGGTGCAACCGCCCGTTAGCGCTCCGCCTGCGGCACCGCGGCGTACCGCTGCCGCCCGCCACTCGCTAGCCCACACAGACACGGTTGCCACGCCGCCGGGACATAGCCAATGCGTCTCGGTATTTTCAATACATTTAGAGGTTTTAGAGTCGTAATTATCACTTTTAGAGACTTTCAGATTTGTTACCCAATAAGTCCATCAAAAACACTTCTTACCAATTCGAAGACTGTATTTTATGGGATTAAAGGCTTATTTTCATTTGATTTTGTCGATAATACGGTCTAAACACAACGCGCGGGGACTCCCTGCATGTTAATATAAGACGTGAGCTTGCGGATCTATAACGCTAATAAATATATAATGTGAAATAATGACCACTGAAACTTATCAGTCAATATTTAACATGCGGTGGAAGTCATCATCACCCCGAACGTGATGTGATCTCCTTTTTATTCATCTTAGGTACCGGTGTTTTGATAGACAATACGCATACTCAAAACAATTGGCATATGTTATTTGTTGTTGTTGTTTGTGAAATCTCCCGCACCTTGAATGAAACAATGAAAATATTTTCCCAAATATGACCCTTATTGCATCCCTTTCAGAAATGTCCCGCATCCCAAATGTAAGCCTGAACGTAAAATAAAGGCATTTTCTCAAATGTGGGCCTTAAAGCATGTGTTATGAGTCCCAGCATTCCGAATGCGTTCCCTATCGACTATTGAAAATAAGCCCTTATGTTATTTTAGTGATTCGAAATTTTGGTGTCTGAAATTTCTCAAAAAGTATATTTCTTTAAAACTATTACAACGAATTATTTTTTGTAAAAGAAAAGACAATAACTCAATATTCTTTTGTTTAGTGAACACTACAGTGAGAGATTACCGTGGCAAAAATTAAATAACAATACATTTGTTTTAATTGTAAGCCGGTAAGAAAGTGTAAGTGCGCACTGCAAAAATATTATGTAAGGAACTCTTGTAGCTATAAACACAACTTGGTATACCCCGGCCAGTGAAACATCTAACATTTCCACATATTACTCTCATACAATACTAAATTTCAACACATATTACATCTACTTTAATAACGACATTGGCGATGACTAACATTGAAATGCATTTAATATTTATAATAATGTAAATAAATTTTTAATCTTTTTCTGGCAACATTTGTCCTTGTCAAATAGCTTCAATTAAGGGAGATAATATAGCACCAAATATATCTTCAATATATTAAATTCTTATTGAAATAAATTTAGAATTAGTTTAAGATAAATTAAAAATTAATTTAATTATTGACAAAATAAATAAATATATTTCGTATATTATCCATCCACTCACGAAAGATTTTCCTTCACATTTAAATGCGTTATACGTGGGTAATACCTAATTTACTACGTATTTACACGAATTTCCATTTAGCAAAATACTTTGGCGTTAGATAAAATAAAATGAAAAAAAAAATGTGCATCTAACGAATGCTAGCGAATTACAGAAACTTATTAACATTTAAAATATTTTTAGTTCGTATGATATAATATCAATTGCTCAAGCCATCACAGAAATAACGATAAGAAGAAAAGATAGACGGAGCGCTATATACATTTGAAATGACGCTGAAATCATGCTCAACGTATTAACACGCATTGCTGAACGCAAAAATATATCCGTAAAACCAATTTTTAGATGTGTGCGTGAATGTGTTAATGCTTAAAATAAGTTGAGCGAGATATTAGGGGCATCCACGACTTTTTTGCCACCAGAGCGGTGCCATTTATAAATGAGGTATAATAATTTGACAGATTTCATAACGGGGAAGTTAATTTGTTCAAAAAATGTAAAGGTTAATGTTTCTCTCTATACTTTTACCACAAATATTCATAAAAGTAGAAAAGTTAAAAAAAGAGTCACAAATGTGCAAAAAATTAAAGAGCGAACCACTCAGGCACTGTTTTATATTTTAATATGATACTCTACAAAGTACAAACTGATAAATAATATAATAATAACATAAACACTCACGCCTCTCACCCAGTGGGGTAGGTAGAGACTACAGTTTTCCATTTATCACGATCCTGACACACCTTTCTCGGCTCCTACACATTCATATACCTACGCACTACGCTCGTCGGTTAAGGGTATTCCTAACTGGCCCATTTTGAATATATCACCAATTTGGTTATTCTATTCTATTTCATTCTATTCTACTCCTTTCCGACTCTGCCGTTCACTTCTGCATAAATTTGCTTTGGCACTCTTTCCTCGTTCATTCTTTCTACATGACCAAACCACCGAATCATTCCTTACTTAATCCTGGTCACAACATCTTGCACACAACACTCTTCTCTTATCACACAATTTCTCACCCTGTCACTCAGATTCAGCCCCAACATACTGCGTAACGACCGCGAGCTGATAAATTTTTATTTAAAACTAACTTCTCACTTAAAGTCATTGTGTTGCAAAAACTTCACATCAGTGTCAGTTAGCGACACCTGGTGAGTGGAAGATTATTAGCTCTCATTGGTTTCAGCGTACGTTACTGAAAACATATACCATGTTGTTGGATGTAAATGTTATTGGATGTATACCTATGGGTGCGTGAATGCGTGTTCTTATAATAAGTTATGTAGAGGTAGGTCTACGCTAGACGGGCCGAGCACGAGCGGAGCGTGAGCCGAGCACAAATTCGTGTAGTGTGGACCGACTTGTTAGCCTCGAACGAGCGCGCTTCGAGCGTTTGGTACGTGCTCGACTGTGCTCCGCCCATGTCGGTTTTTTGGCGAACACAAAGGAATTTGCATCGCATGCATCGATTTTCATGCTGTAGGCTAGTTGTACGTCCACACTTGACACCGCGAGTAGAGCGGCTCAGCTTGTGCTCAGCTCGTGCGCGACTCCTCTAGCGTAGACTTTTTTTAACCACTCGCAAATGTCCGCTCTTAAACGAACACATATGCACGTAAAATCACGTTGTTGGATGCAAATGTTTTTTTTATAAAGCGTGCATGAATTTGTGAATGCGGGTTCTTATGCCGCGGCCCCCTTATCACACGTCGCTATAAGCATATATTCGCCTTATCGCGATGTATGTAGCCACACATTCGTGAAAACTTCGTCACTTCGTGCGAAAGCGCAAGCACATCGCTTCGCTGTCGGTAAACTCTCGTACATCAAAGCGTTCTATCGGGATGGACTTCGCGTGTGCGGCCACACTTCAGTATGCCCACAGATACAGACATCGTGTGTAGCGGCTAGCGGATGAGTTAAAGTAAATTGGGGTTTGCGTCGTATTTCCGAAAATGATAATTTTTTGAAGTAATGAAAAGATGAATAATTTTATGACGCTTGCATTATTCTGAATAAATAATGCAAGCGTCTTAAGCTGTCCCCTGTTGCCAGAAACCTAATAAAAAATAATTATTTGCTGCCATATAATAAAGAGCGACCGCGGCGTCCATTTTGTGTTAAGCATGTGTTTATAGCGATAATATTTACAACGCGCAGTGTGGTTAGGCACCTTCGTCGTAGGCCAAAGGCGAAGTTTTATCGCAATAACTCTATCGCGATGTGTGTGGCCTAGGGAGAATTAGACATCTAAAAGTTGGTAAGTGCTAAAAAATATTAAAATGACTAGACATATATTATAAATAAGTATGTACGCATATGCACTAATTTACATATAAAAAAATAGGATAGAAATAGAAAGGTCAAATAGAGTTTTCCTTAAAATTTTATACATGTGCTAAATGTGTAAATTCGGTGCTTTTCTTATATCAACAGGCAAGGCGTTCCAGAAAAGTATTGCCTGAATTGTAAAAGAAGAATTAAAGAAACCAGTACTATATGCTGAGGTTTATGAATTTTGAAGACGTTAGAGGAACGAGGTTCACGGTCAAGACTTGAATACCGAAAGTGGAAGTTATCTTTAAAATAAGAAGGACATGTCAGATCATTTAATATAGAGAAAAGGGTTAGTAAGATTCTGGAGTAACGCCTCTGACGATTTGTCAGTTTCAAGCTTAAATGGCTGATATGCTTAATTTAAGCTCAGAACGAAAAGCAGTGATGTAGTCATATTTTATTTAGTTAAATCTTATACAGTTGTTGAGAAGGCGCCCAACTTGTTAAGAACATTTTGCCATTAATTTACAGTACACGTTACCGTAAATTAATCGTACGGTACTTACGGTAAATGCATGTTCTTAAAGTAATTTAAGGAAGTTTTCAATTCTTCTCGCCGTCATTAGAAATGTATGCAGCGCTGGATTGAGTAATGTTAAATGTTTCTGAATTCGCAAGTAATAACATTATTTTAACATCAATATGGGATATAAATTAATAATATACGCCAAACGTCCAACCATCCCAAGTACGGTGCGTTATTTAAAAATGCATGGGTACAGCTTGTATAATTGGACAAAAACGAAATAATATGGCTTTACGGTGAAATACGTGTATGCAAATTTGATTCCTATTAACTGACAGATAGAAGCTAAACTCTAAAGAAGGAAAGCAATCGTAATTAGTGTGCCCATGAATCGTTTTTTGTAAAACAAGTAATTAATTTTATCAAATTAAAGATTCTCACTGAGCCTAAAGATTTGTCCTCCAACGAAAAAGTACACTATGAAAAAAACTTACGTCTTGCGCATCTGTCAGCTTCTTCGGCGAGGAGTTTTTCTATTTTCTCCGGGAAGTGTCTTTTGGCGCACCAGACGAGACCTATGATACCGAGCACCACGAAGACGGCGATCAGGCCAAGCCAAAAGGGCTCATGAAGCATTCTGGTCCCAAGGCCGACGATGTTGGGTGAAGGATTCGGTATCTCACATCTATGATAAAATATTTATTAACAATATTTAGAATAGATTATTTTTTTATTCAATAAAGATTATAAGTAATTCTTATTGAGTCATTATTTTCTTTTATCACTGGTTCGGAAGCAATCTCTACCCAGGGAATATGGAGTGTAGATGACACTCTATACTAGGGAAGAATAAGCAAAAAACGCAGTGGTACCAATTTTTTCCAAAGTTTATTATACAACAAGAATTCAAGCAGTACAAACTATTTCTTACAAAAACAGCTAGTAAGCAAGTACCTCATTCCCTGGGATTATTATCAACTATGTATTTGTTTATATTATAATTACGCTTTTCATGTAGTTTTAATTTTTTATAGTGTAAGGGTAACAAACGAGCACTGTAAGGTAAGTGGATGCTGTGATTAACTCTCAATCGATTAGGAGTTAAAGCGCAGATGCATTGTCACCCCTGAGGACTAAGATGGAATGCCTCGTTTCCAGTAAAAAGGGTCTCTGGTTCTCTACACTCACCATACGAAACACAGCAGCATTAAGCTACTATTTTACGCTGGTATTCTGTGAGAGCGTGGTCCTACCCTGGTCGAGTGGACCCATTCGTACTACAACCACTGATCGCTGGCAGCTGCAGCGTGACTCTAACACGTTAGAAATTATTTATAAAATATTTAAAAGAAATTTTGTAGATTTTTTCTTTTTAGGTATTGTATTAAGCCAAATTTATAGTAGTTGTGGCCGTGGAAGGAAAGGTGATCTCCCGCCGGGCAAGGTGTTGTGCCCAGGGAGCGGCCAAAGCTCCGTGTGATAGTTTGGAGCTGTTATATATACAGTAGGGCCTCGTTAATCCGGAGAAGCAAAAACAAGGCCCTTTCCGGATTATCGAGGCATCCGGATTATAGTATGCCATATTTAGTTTAGTGGTAATACAACACATGTTTAACCTTACTTGTTTTAATCAATTTTCAAATTAAAGTATAAAGACAAAAATATACATGTTCAAAATTACAACTGTGTAAGAAAACAGTAAGTTAAAATGAAACATTAATTAATTCTTCTTGAATTCACCGGGACCACGTTCTGTTAGGCTAATAAACTTCAAGATTTTGTCTTAGTTTTTCTTTATGTCGCCTACAGTTGACCTGCCTTTGCCACACTTCCGAGCAATGACAGGGTAGCTGTCACCTTTACCTAACATTTCTATAATCAGCGATTTGTCTTTTATTGTTAATGTTGAATGTTTACGTGGCGGCGCCATGGTGTTAGCGAATTGAACGCGCTAAATTCACTGTACGTACTACACGAAAGGCAATAAACAAAAAACTGACGACGCCTGATAAACAGAAGAAGAAGAGTGATTGACTCACGCAGCCCACACCAAGAGTTGTCGGCAGCCCGCACCTGCACCCGCCCGCCTCCCCGGAAGCCAATTGAACGCGCTAAATTCACTGTACGTACTACACGAAAGGCGATAAACAAAATACTGACGACGCCTGATAAACAGAAGAAGAAGAGTGATTGACTCAGGGCAGCCCGCACCTGCACCCGCCCGCCTCCCCGGAAGCCAATTGCCCGGCCGGATTACAGCGATCACCGAACAAGCGGGAGTCCGGATTACCGAGGTCCTACTGTATACTGTATATGATTCGGAACTTTGATAGCGCGATTTAGGCTTCGATATGTTTCGCTTGTCGCGCGACGACAGCGCCGCCATATAGTATTGTATATTATATTTATTACTGCTCGTAGAAGCTCAAGGGCTAAGTGCTCGCTGTTATTTCAGTAATGCCTCTTAGTTGGCTACCATTATTTTATAAAAATACAGTAACTACAACTGCGGTTGCCAATCCGCTCGCCAGTCTATGACCAGTGTTTTGTAGAAAATACATTAATTTGCAATTTATAATATAGATATAAATACACGAAAACTTATACAATAATTTTATCCTATAACTAAATGTATTAAACAATAGAAAAACAAAATTATACAAGTATTTAGAAAAAAATATTTTTGGAAACTGTGTTATAAAACCGAGATTCTCTAGTACGTTACTCGCCTAAAACGCGATAGCCCTGACTGCGTATATAGCCTGAGTTACCGTAAGATTGTAGTTACATCATGTAGGTATCTTTTAATATAAAATGAGGGTGACAAACGAGCACAAAGTCCATCTGATGGTAAGTGAATACTTTGGCGCATAGACATCTTCATTTATCCTCCGATTAACGATCAAAATGCAGTTGCATTGTCACCTCTGAGGAGTAGGTAAAATGCCTCGTTTCCAGTACAAAGGGTCTCTGGTTCTTTACACTCACCATACGAAACACAGCAGCATTAAGCTGCTATTTTACACGCCGGTATTCTGTAAGAGCGTGGTCCTGCCCGGTCGACTCCATACATTCGTGCTACGAGCATAATATAGCTGCAGCGTGGTTCTAGGACGTAGAAAGAGTGACAGGGGCCTGGTTAGATGAAGCGCAGGTTACCTCTTGCCCTTCCAGGAGGGGTTGCACTGGCAGAGGAAGCCGCCGTCGCGCTCGAGGCAGGCGCCGCGGTGGTTGCAGGGGCGCGCTGCACACGGGCGCACGCGCTCGCCGCAGCGCCGCCCGCGCCAGCCGCGCGCGCACGCACACACGAACGCCTCGCCGCCCGCCCCAGCCCCCGCCGCCAGCGAGCAGTTCCCGAACACGCACGGCGAGCGCTCGCACGCCGTCAGCACGCAGAATATACCTGCAGTACACATACCGAAAACACTATTATAATGGAATGTCAGAACATAGACTGTGTCACAGCTGTAGATGGCGCAGGCGTCGGCTGTTTTTAAGGCGTATACGAAATAAAATTACGTACGCTTTACATACACTTATCTATACAAATGTATAAATAAAATCGGAGTGTTTATAATAATAATAATCATTTTAACATTTGTGTCCGCCCGCGCTAATCTCCGGAATTGCTGAATAATTACAACGAAACTCTACAAACAAATAGAGACTAATGACAGGAGAGATCTAGGCTATACTTTATCGGAAAATATTGTTTTTTTTTAAATACGATAAATTAATGATATCTTAAATTTACACGAACACTACACATTGAATTAAACTATTATTTACGGATTTTATCGCGTTTAATTACTACTTTAATTTATTTTTATTATCTCGACGTTTCGGTTGCTTTACAGCACCCATGGTCACGATAGGGACTGAGATGTTTGACGTCACAATGTCATAGTTAGTCCGGTTACCCTCCGTTTTTGAATATTAATTTTAGGTCCGATTTATGCAAAACGAGCTTATAGTATCATGAAGTCTTGCAGTGGTATGCTTTGGTTTGGGTTTAATTTTGTTAATCATAGGATTCCAAGCAGATGGCAGCACCCAACCATCTTCTCTATTGAAATTTGGATGTTTTTAATGTCAATAGCCTCGCGTATCATCCTTGGTAGGAATCGGTGTTCTTTTGCGAGTATTTGTGGTTTATTAAATCTAATGTAATAGTGGGGACGATCTTGAACAAGTTCGCAGATTGCAGAATTCCCGGAGCGTCGTTGCTTCGGTTTAAAGAACTTTATTTCTCATTAAGACAATAAGTCACTTACATGAGAACAATAACATCTATATTATAATTCTAGTGCGTGTGGTAGTAAAAAAATAAATAAAAATTATACCGGTCGATCGTTAACCAAGAAGCGATTTCGTTGTGTTCCTATCAACTATAAGGCGGTGGTCCAAGTATAATTTGGCTAATCTTTCCAATATGGACCATCGATTTTAAAGCCCATATATTTTTTGTAGATAGTACTCACTAAAACAAAGCGTTTTGCAAAGTTTTAGGTTGCGGAAACTTACGGTTCATGAGCTATATTTTTTTAAACTTTTCATACAAATTGGTAAATAACACGCAATTACAAAATAAATTTGACAAATGATTGATGTTAAACGTCAGTTAGTGTAGGGTTCCGAATATTTTGAAAGTATCGATACCTACTCGATACCAAGTATCGTATCAAAAGTATCAATACTACTTGGTATCGAGTACATTTCGTTAATTTTGGAGACGAAAAATTATGACAAACCAATTAGATGCATAGGAAGAGCTGATAAGTGCAATTATATATGTATATAAAGTAGAATAAAGTTTACTCTATTTAAGTTCCACCTTAGTACTTGTATTTTATTGTTTGCAACTTTCTGTATTATCTAATTCTTACTACAATAAAGTGTTTACTTACTTATTGACTTACTTATTTAATATTCAAAAAGTACCCAAAACCGAATCAGAGCACCCCACTATCCACGTGGTCTTGTCTGCCCTACCCCTAGAGTGTATATAAGAGCCCGGAGGCGCGGAGGGAGAGCAGTGCCCGCCCGCCGTAGGGAAGCGCAGGCACCGAGATCCCAGGTGCCTGTGCTTCCCTACGCTAGGGCGGAGGCACTGCTCATCCCGCAGCGCCGGAGCTGCCACGGAGCGCCGGAGCACAACTTCCCCGGCTTCTTACCCCCCCCCCTAGTCTCCAAAATTAACGAAATGTACTCGATACCAAGTAGTATTGATACTTTTGATACGATACTTGGTATCGAGTACGTATCGATACTTTCAAAATATTCGGAACCCTACACTAATTGACGTTTGACATCAATGATTTGTCAAATTCATTTTGTAATTGATGTAATTGCGTGTTATTTGCCAATTTGTATGAAAAGTTTAAAAAAAATATATCTCATGAACCGTAAGTTTCCGCAACCTAAAACTTTGCAAAACGCTTTCTTTTTAGTGAGTACTATCTACAAAAAAAAATATGGGCTTTGAAATCGATGGTCCATATTGGAAAGATTTACCTATAATTTTAATGCATAGTTTCATTATTATAAATATATTCAAGTAATCTTCTTTTAAAAATATTGATTGAAGTCGCTTCTTTCACATGTTTTGGAAGTTGATTGTATAACTGTGCTCCCCCAAATGAAATGTTATTTTTTCCATAGTTTGTTTTTACGGCAGGTAACACAAAATTGCTGGCTCAGCGGGTTATATATTTGTTTATTTGACTTTTGTTGTGAATGTTATGTGTTAGTGAATAAGCTTGTGAGTTATCTTGTAGATAAGTAGACATGTATTATACGTAAAAAGTTGTTTAATATTTTAAAATTTTTGTGTTTTTGTAAATCGTTTTCGATGGTGTTAAGAAGTCAAAGTTGTGTTGTGTTGTTGTTGTGTGCTTCACGTCAGCTATAATATGTTCTTTCACGCGTGTTTTTATGGATCTTTTTGTTTGACCTATGTAAGAGAGACCACATTCACACGATACGATAAATTGATAAAATAATTGGTATTTGATTATCTTAAGTCTAAATAACGCTATATTAACAGACACCATCTAGGCGAAGTTCTCCAACTTCGCTCACATAAATAATACCAGTGTTTTCTTAGTAATTTTCTTGGACGTATAAAAAACTCTTTTTTTGTACTCATTTTAAACAAAATCAGTGTTAAATTGTTGTAAAACAACGTTCGCAATTTACAAAAAGAACTAGCGTTCCCGCATGCCTGTCGGTAAAGAATTCGCGGAGAATTTCGTAACTTAGTGCGCAATGTAAATATAGAACCATTAAAGATACTCACTAGACCAGTTCTGCGGCCTTCATCATCACAAACATTTTCAACAACCCATTAAAGTATTGTATTGTGTAGTACTGGGTCGTAGGACCTCTCCCGTTGTAGGACGGACATGCTTTAAAGCGAGGTTGCGGTACTGTTTGACTCGTTTTGAACCTATGTTAATTTACTGAAATTTAATTTTTACGCAAAAACAAAATCATTTTATAAAAATTACGCGACTAGTAATAATTGGTTCGATAAAAAGATTATAAAAATAATAATAAACCGCTATTTAAACTATAATTATAGACATTCCTGAAAACGTGTATATTGCAGATATTTATGAAACCGTGCAAAATATGTGAAAAATGAAAAAGCTAATTATTTTTTAGGTCACGTTGAAATTACATTCTGAAAATACGGTTGGCCTTACATCCCTGGAACTTCCGGATAATTTCAAATGCAAAGCGCTCTAAATTCCACCTATTTAGCTCCCAATTTGAAAAACCACATTTTTAATTTTTTCAAAATTGATTATTTCACGAACAAATCAACCTATTTTGACGAACTTGACGGTGTTCGACGCAGTTTTTTTAAACACTCATAGTTAATTTATTACATCCAAAACGATTCGAGAAAAAAGTTCGAAGTTATTTTAAAAAAAAAAAAAACTTTATAGAGTTTTTTTTGCTAACGATTTCTCTTTAACGCATCAACCGATTTTAATGAGGTTTGTCCGTTTTTTGTTTTGGAATTGATCGTTACATCTATTTAAAAGTAATTGCAAAAACATTTTTTGAAAAGTTTATTTTTTAGATTTTTCAAAATCTAAGTTTGGTGAAGACCTTTCGAACGCCGCTGAGTTCATTATACACACATACACACACATACATACAGACATAGTGACAACCTTGTAGAAAAAGTCAGAACGGCTTCCTAGGAGCTCAAAACGTTGAGATGTGATGAAAACTCGATTTTCGAAAACTGAGGTGAAACCTATAACGTCCAGACTTTTTGAAAATTATTAATTTTTATAGCGGGAACTTAAACATTCGTTTTTATTTTTGTGTCATGAATTAAATAAATAAATTCAAATAATAGCGCCCATCAGCACTCGCCGAGATATTGTCGAAATTGGATGTGCATTATTTGTTCTAAAATTCTCTCTATTGCCTTTCGTTCGACAATTGCGGAGAATAAAGCAACGTTTTCATCTACACACCAAAACTATCAGAGGCTATACTAGAAATTATACACTCTAACTTCTCTTTCACAAATCACTTAGAGTCTCTTTCACAACACAATATAGTGTGATGTATTTAATCTTATCTTCTTATTCATAAGCCCGTAAAATTCCAATTTCTCCCACGTGGGAAAGATTTGTTTTAACCGTCACGCTTAACCTTCATTACTGTCATCCATTACTATCAAACGTCTAAACGAAGTAATTCACAATTCACACGGGAGTTACATAATCATATTTTGGGTTTATCTGATATCTGATACTTGTCAGGTTTTATCTAAAGCTAAAACTTGAAAACGGCTTGAAAGATTATAACGAATTTTTTTGGTGCGATTGAGTGGGTCTCTGGATGTTTTAGATTCACAATTGGATCCGGCAGATGGTGCTGTCGTCGAGATCCACAAATCACCTGCGCGAAACCGGAGCGGATCGTTAATCTGAAGATAAAAAAATCTTAAATTGCTCTTAAATCACTTACCAGTATAATATCCAGCACATTGGCAGAAGTTTTTTGATTCGTCCGTAGCACAGCGACCGCCATTGAGGCATGGATTCGGATAACAAGATTCTAAATTCGTCTCCTCGGGTATAAGCAGCAATTTATTGTGATATTCAGGATCTGCAAAACAATAAAGAAATTTTTTTTGACATGGCAGGTGCATAAAACAACGTGAATGATGGTCGACGATAAGTGAAACTTCCTTTTTTATCAATTTTAACAATTTTAGGTTCTTTTATGATTTTTATATAGCTGGTAGGATTTTTTTTCCACCTAAAACCTCCGTCTGGGTAGACAACCATTCTCTTATCGTTTTCTTGAAGCATCTGTGCGTGCACTACTGTGTAAAGGTTAAAGGTACCCTGTATGATTACATGCTGTAAGGTTCCACCTCAGTCTTCAGAGGCGACAACACGTCTGTGGCCCAATCCACTTTGTTGCTGTAGTCACTAACCATCAATGTAGTTCCCCTGGTGTTGCAGATGTTAATGGACGGCAGTCAATACTTACCACTAGGTGAGTTGCGTGCTCATTTGCCCCCTCTTTTAAAAAAATCAATCAGGGGTGTACTGTTAATTCCTTTGTCACTTCATTATTATTAAAAAAATCTGTATGGTGGCGCAGTAAACGATTTATCCAATTCATCCCGTGGGTGTCGTAATCGGCGACTAGGGAAATGCTAGAATGACCTTCGGCGGATGGCGGTATACTATTTCTCATATGCCAGATACAAAACATACATGCCGGGGACGAAGAGTAGCGTCAAAGGTGCAAGACATTTGGTACTGTGGTCATCAATCCGCCTGCAGAACATCTCAATGGGAGAGGTGAGAGGAATTTCTAGCATCCATATTTGGCAGTGGACTATTCATTCATTGGTTACAGCCGTGGACTATTAAGATTTTTTTCATAGAATAAGAGTGACAAACGAGCGCACAGTCAACCTGATGGTAAGTGGGGGTTGTGGCCCAAAGACATCGCGTTGTTACCCCTGAGGACTAAAATGGAATACCTAATATCCAGTAAAAAGGATGTCCGGTTCTGTAAACTCACAACATGATTCGCCATACAAGCACAGCAGTATTAAGCTGCTATTTTACGCTGGTATTCTGTGAGAGTGTGGTTTTTTCCCAATCAAGATTTTTTCCCCATTCGTGTTGCAACCGTGGAATATAAGGACTCATAAAGAAGAAGAAAAATGTAACACTCACCCTTATTCACTATGAGCGAAACATCAATGCTAACACCACGTTCATCGGCGTGTTGCGTCACCATCAGAGAATGCAGGTAGGAGTTGATAACTAAAGGCGCTGTGCTTTCTATTTTCCTTTTACCCCTGCCGACCTCACACAGCGTCCATTCAGTGCCATTGTTGTCGGTGTAACTATCTCTAACCTGATTTAATTTTATGAATGAATATTGAATAATCGATAAGTTAAAGTTTCTAAATTTTATTATAAAGTAGCCACACTTTTTACTTGATAATAAGTCTCAGAGGATGTAGATACCGTGGAAGTTCGTTTCTAAAATGTAATAAATTGCTTTCATTTCTAATCTGTTTATATCTGTTATAGCTAAGTAGGAATTAATTGTGGAACGCCAGCGTTAATAGGCTTGTAATTAGCGTATTTTTTTAATAGAATAATGGTGACCAAGAAGACCTGATGGTAAGTGGATGCCGTGGCCTATAGACATCTATATTTATCCGCGATTAATAATCAAAACGCTGATGCGTTTTCACCCCTGACGACTAACCTGGAATGCCTCACTTCCAATGAAAAAAGGTCTCCAGATCTCTACACTCACCATACGAAACTCATCAGTATTAAGCTGCTATCTGGTCCTTCCCCGGTCAAGCCGACCCATTCGTGTTACAACCATAATATAGTTGCAGCGTGGCCTTACCACGTAAACCGTCTACTACCGTCTTGATGCTCCAATCAGCAAGGAAACTAGGGATCCAATTGCACAATTTCTCAGGAAGCCCATAGGAAGAGAGTTTTGAAAGAATCGCTTTGTGCCAGACCCGATCGAAGGCCTTTGCTATGTTCAAACTAACGACCAATGCCTCCCTCTTGGACTCTACTACCTCCGCCTATCTATGAGTTAGGTAGACGAGAAAATCACCAGCTGATCGGGTCCTATCAGGTTTAGATTTTATGATCCTACTGTTTTTGTCCATAAACAAAAAATAATAATAAGTTGATTATAGTGTCACTTTTCGGATAATTAACAGATAGAACAAGAAATATAATGTCCTTCAGAACGAATTTTGGTCACGGTGGCCTGCCTCAATGGAGGCTAGCATAGCCGCAGAACAGGATTATAGTGCCCAAGTTTATGCGCAGGCACAGGTGCACTCTCTATTCCGACTCTCGTAAACCGATGGGACGGTAAACCGACACGACCGGAGGGAGATCAGGCGCAGGACCAACGGCTTTACGAGCTTTCCGAGGCACGGGGGTGAGACACCGCCAATTCCTGACTCCGGGCAGCTACTGAGAAAACCTCAATAATAGATTTTTGGCCCGACCTAAGATTCCAACACAGGACCTCATGATTAGCAGTCGCACTACTACAACCACTAGACCAACGAGGAAGTCATCAACTATATAATAACTACAAAAGAAATATAATTAATTAGCCTTACCTCGATCCACCCGTTCCCTTCCCCGCATGGCCATATTGGTGAAGGTGGAGCAACAAGACGGGTTTTTGAAAATGCAGCTGATAGCGTATAACCATGCGGCGCCATGATCCTAGTTGATATTATAGCGCGCAGCGGTGGCAGGCCTGGCCAATTAGGAGCCGACAGTTGACCGGAGTGGAGACCTCGGAGTTCCACCACATGGCTTAAATTGAGATAACTTACTGAAAACAGTAGAGTATCGGTGTAACAATTGAATCAATTATAAAAGTAGCCAAGTTTGCTCGGATTTTTTTTTATAAAACTGAAGTGGCTTACAAACTTACAGCCTGATGGTAAGTGGCTACTGCAACTAATTCTATAGCACAAAGAATGCCACCTATAGGTTGTCATTTATAAGGACTAAGATGGAATAGTTCTCTACAACCATCAGACTGCTATTTGACAGCAGAGATAAGTAAGATGGCGGTATCTACCTAGACAGATTACTTGGTAAAAAATGAGTTTTACCACCTAACAGACGTCTTTACACACGTTTGTGGTGGCGCGCCACAAGCAAAACACGTCGAAACCTAAATCGCGTAATCAAAGTTCCGAAGTAAAACAGTATATATAGAACAGTTTCGTACTACCCCCTTTTTCTCCTACGGCCAAAACTTTTTTATTGGCTGTTAAAATGAACGATTAAAATGAGATTATTCATTCATTCATTAGAGATATTCATAGCCCTGTTACCTATAAAAGGGAACTCTAGTTTTTATTGAGTTTTACTATAATCATGTTGATGTCTATCTCCTGTTTCGTTTCCCTCTATCGCCTCTTAATCTTACTAGCCCAAGAAGAACATACAGTATAGTCATAGCGATGAAACGCTATGACTATACTGTATGTTGTCGGAAAAGCCGACATAAACAATGAATTGTATTATTATATATTGTATGATTTTATTTTATTTCACGTTTTAACAAATTCCCGTATATGTGTAAACTGATGAAACTTTAATTCCTTATCTTTAAATGAGGACGACCCACAGATTTTTTTACCGTACATGTAGTGTGAACCATTTTAATTTATTTACGTGACAGGACAACTCAAGCGGACAGCTCCTTTCTGTATATAATGTTGTAGTCTTTGACAGCTCCCAAGCGATTAATGCAAAGACTACAATATTATATACGGAAAGACTAATGGCTGCTCGGGAGCGCTCTGCTCGTGTGTCGCCCCGCACTGCACAGCACCGCACCGTACGCTTGCCCTGTCTAGACGTTTTCGGTGACCGGCTGTTAGTAGTAGTTAGACTGTGCCCACGTGCTGATATAGGGTAGTGGATATTTTAATGCTAAGAGTTATAAACTACTAACCTGTCTTGAAATGTGCTAAATAACCCGCACCAGTGACGTTTTCACCAGTCCTCAGCCTCAGCCTCAGGATTTCCGATCGAGAGACGAACATCCCGTTTGTAAGTATCTTTGGATTCACGAAAGGTCTTATAGGAATGCTCTCGGAGTCTATTTGGATTTCTAGAAAAGTGTCCTCGGGGATAGCCTCGGTTACGTTTAAGGGAACTCCATTCTCGAACGTTCCATATCCAAAGTCAAAGTGGCTGATATTAAGAAATACTCGCTTTCCTTAAAAGTAAGGAATAATAAGAATTAATTTACTATATTAAACAACATGAGTCTCAATGTAAATTAAGTAATATATAATAAATATTCTCTTGAGGAGTCTATGACCGGTATTTCGGGACAGCCTAGAGTATAAGCTCAAACAACACATTGTAAAACTTTGGTAGTCAGAACCATAATATTATGTTAAACATCATGATCAGCTTCATTATTACAGCCGAATAACAAATCCACTGTTGAATGTGGGAATCCCCTAAGAAATACCACAAAGCACCATTTAGTAGCAAAACACCCTACACTTCGCTTAGCGGTACGAGGAAAGTTACACAAAGTTTCACAATTGATATTTGAGCTTGAGTGTCCTATATATTCTTTATTAAGAATCAAAATGCAGATGCATTGTTACTCCTGAGCACAAATATGGAATGCCGTGCTTTTAGTACGAAATACAACAGCATTAAGCTGTTATTTCACGCTGGTATTCTGTGAGAGCGTGCGTCCGTTCCCGGTCGAGCCGACCCATTCGTGCTCTCACCATAAAATAGCTGCAGCTGATTTTACCACGCTTAAACGATGTTGCTCCAAAGAACGGGTCATGTGTGAGCCAGAGAAATAGAGATTGGCGACGGAGAATTTATCCCCATTGCGTGCCAAGGTTGTCCGTAAGAGACGATTATGAGAAATTCCATAAAGCTCTCATGGCCATTGGGGTATGTCTGTAGCCTTCTTTATTGAACTTATTTGCAGTTGTCCATGGGTCGCTTAGGCACTTACGATCAGCAGGGCTGTAAGCACTTTTGTTACTTTTATATAATAATTTATCTATATTAGCATTTATCGCTATGCAAACATTAATGTTCTTACTTTTTGCTTCAGCTGAAATTTAAGTGTGGTAGGATTAGAGATACATTTATTTTAAACCTACAGCTTAAATAATAATATTCTAATTTATATTTCTATTGCAATAATGTTCTTCAAAATTGTTTTATTAAACTCACCTGTGGGAGCTAGTATGTCAATAGTGCAATCGAGGCCAGGTAGTAAAAAATGCGGGTAGTTTGGACTACGTAGAGTGCCTTCTTTGGATGTAAAGGTCTGAGATGGACAACCAACTAATTCCACTGCACGCCACGACAGGGAGAAACCAGACCCTTGAATGCTAAAAGAAAATCAAAGAAAATCAATCAAAGTTAGGTGTTGAAACATTTAATTTTATTTATAAATTCAAAGTTATAGAAGTTGTGAAACAGCAATTAAAATTACAGACTAATACGGCCCATGGCTGGGCAGTGTTAGTCTGCAACTTCTCTGATTACCGTCCGTCATGGAGGATGAGTGAGCGATAAGTTCATCGTGTTGCTTGTAGTGCGTGATGGCGGACTTAAAAATATTTTATATCTCAGACATGCAGGTATCCTCGCGATGTTTTCCTTCACCGCCGAGTATGTGTTAGCAATTATTTGAGTTTAAATTACAATAATTAACAATTTTATTAATGCCGGCGGGGATTGAAAGAGGGTTGCTGGTGTATTGTAATATTTTTGGTGGTCCCATAGGCTGGCCAGGAGATGAGAAAGAACAAAAAAAAAAATCAAAACTTATTTTTAAATGTATCTCTATTGTGGACTGATCTGCATCTTATTATGTTGGCAAATCGATCTGTCTCCGCCTGCATCAATAGAATTCTTGAATGAAGTTTTATGTGCTAATGTACCAGTTGCTCTCCAGTGAAGCAAAGCTTAGAAAGGAAACATGTCTTTGAATTATTTTTTAATTTCTCAGGCATTTTGAATCCACTAACACACGTTTATTTATTTTTATTTATTTATATTATTACGACTTTTTAAATCCAATTACATGTGATTAATAATTTCAAAAGGCACATGAGTATAAACTATGCCAAGAGAAAAAAAAATACAAATTATATATCACTACATTACTATATTAATGACAACAGCACATTCCAACTATCCGCAAATATATCAAAGTATGATATATATGATATATTTGCGGTGGCCGGAGGCCCAAATTCCCCCCCTCCCATCAACATGGTAGCGGAATTAAATAATGATAGACTACCCCGGTACGAGGGTACCAGCACTCCTGGAAAATCCCTCGCTGAGCATCCACGACCATGTTTCTCCACTTCTGAGCGTGGGGGCTCAGGCTGCCTCACTTATTCTGGGGGGGGGGAGGGGCAAAATACCGCTCAAGACTACAACTGCTCGGGGCAGACAGAGCAACAAGACCAAGGCAACCCCTGCCACGCTGTCCGTGAATTGCTGCAATATCAGGAGACTTCACTCTACCTAAACGCCGTCCACTACCATCTCGAGACGGCGAGGCCGGCTCTGCTCTTCCTGACCGAGACGCAGGTGTCCTCTCCGGCTGATGTCTCGTATCTCTCCTACCCGGGGTACAAACTGGAACACTCCTTTGTGCCTCGGGCTGGAGTTTGCGTTTACGTCAGAGAGGACATCTGTTCTCGACGCCTCGGCAGACTTGAAGGTTCGGACCTGTCCATCCTTTGGCTACGCGTAGACAGCGACGACCATCCGCGCGTCTACGGGTGCCTCTATAGGTCCCATAGCGGTAATGCCGAAACAGACCGACTCTTCGACCACGTCCAAATGGCTACACATTCGTTGCAGCAGATCCCCTCCGCAGAGATTGTGATCCTCAGCGACTTTAACGCCCATCACGCCGAATGGCTTGGTTCACGTTTAACCGATCATGCGGGGAGATCTGTTCATGATTTTGCCTTGGCTTATGGTCTGACACAACTGGTTACTTCGCCTACGCGGATTCCAGATGTGGAGGATCATGCACCTTCCCTGTTGGAATTTCTGCTGACCTCTCACCCGGACGGGTATCAGATTTCCGTCGAAGCCCCTTTAGGCTCCTCGGACCATTGTCTTGTCCGGAGTGTGGTGCCACTCACGCTGAAATCGCAGTTGCATTCTGCAGGCTGCCGCCGTGTTTGTCACTATAGGTCAGCCGATTGGGATGGGATGCGGTCTTTCTTTGCATCCTACCCTTGGGGGCGGGTTTGCTTCTCGCCGGACGATCCCAACGTTGTTGCGGATTCTGTCGCTGATGTGGTACTTCAGGGTATGGAACTTTTTATTCCTTCCTCTGTGGTGCCCATTGGAGGCAAATCTTAGCCATGGTTTGGTCGCTCCTGTAAAATAGCATCATGCTACAAGCAGGAGTGCTACCGAGCCTGGACTGACGCATCAGCGTCCCGGGATGTAAACACCAGTGCTATAAAAAAAGAAGTATAATTCCGCCTCTAGGTCCTTCAAAAGAGTCATTTGCAAGGCAAAGTCAGAGCACATAGGCAGAATTGGCGAGAAACTAGTTCGCCTTCCTTCTGGAACCCGTGCATTCTGGTCTCTCGCCAAGGCTGTCCAGGGGAATTTCTGTCAGCCATCTCTTCCATCTCTGCACAGGGAGGATGACTCACTGGCCCATACCGCAAAGGAGAAAGCCGATCTTCTAGGCACTTTCTTTGCGTCCAACTCGACTCTCGATGACGGGGGGAGTACGCCGCCGACCATCCCGCGGTGTGAGTGCTCCATGCCGGAAGTGCAGTTCACACAGCGCTCGGTTCGCAAAGCACTCCTCTCCCTGGACATCCACAAGTCAAGTGGGCCTGACGGAATCCCCCCAATTATGCTGAGGACGTGTGCTCCAGAGTTGGCACCGGTTTTAACGCGTCTTTTCCGGTACTCCTACTCCCTAGGCGTAGTCCCAAAATCATGGAAGACGGCTTTCGCCCATCCGATCCCCTAAAAAAGGCGACCGCTCAGACCCGTCCAACTACCGGCCTATCGCCATCACCTCCTTGTTCTCCAAAACAATGGAGTCTATTGTAAACTGCCAGCTCATGAGGTACCTTGAGGATCACCAGCTGATAAGTGACCGCCAATACGGTTTTCGCCGTGGCCGGTCAGCTGGTAATCTTCTGGTCTACCTAACTCATAGATGGGCGGAGGCAGTAGAGTCCAAGGGGGAGGCATTGGCCGTTAGTTTGGACATTGCGAAGGCCTTCGATCGGGTTTGGCACAAAGCGTTTCTTTGGAAGCTCCCTTCCTATGAGCTTCCCGAGAAATTGTGCGATTGGATCACCAGCTTTCTTGCAGATCGGAGCATCAAGGTCGTTGTAGAAGGTGCAAGCTCCGATTGCAAGCCTATTAATGCTGGTGTTCCACAAGGCTGCGTGCTATCGCCAACGCTGTTTCTTCTGCATATCAATGATATGTTGCAAACCCGTAACATTCATTGTTATGCAGATGACAGCACTGGTGATGCTCTTTACACCGGCCGAGCCAATATTTCTCGGGAAAACGTCTCCGATTGCCGGGACAAACTTGTGTCTGAAGTCGAGTCTTTGCTGAACAGAGTCTCGGATTGGGGGCGACTAAATCTAGTCTAGTTTAACCCCCAGAAGACACAAGTTTGCGCGTTAACCGCTAAAAAGAACCCCTTTGTTGTATCTCCTCAGTTTCAAGGCACTCCCCTTGTTGCCTCAGCCAGTATCGGAATCCTCGGCGTTGACATATCTAGTGACGTGCAGTTTCGTGGCCACTTGGAAGAGAAGGCTAAATTGGCCTCTAAAAAGCTTGGCGTGCTCAGCAGAGCGGGACAGTATTTCATGCCGGCACACCGCCTGCGACTTTACAAGGCGCAGGTTCGGCCGCACATGGAATACTACTCCCATCTTTGGGCTGGGGCTCCCCAATACCAGCTCCTTCCATTTGACCGCATTCAGCGCAGAGCGGCTCGAATCGTCGATGACCGAGTGCTTTCCGATCGGCTCGATTCACTGGCACTGCGAAGAGATGTTGCATCTCTTTACATTTTATTTCGCATATACCATGGAGAGTGCTCTGAGGAATTGTTCGGATTAATCCCAGCCGCCAAATTTCGTGAACGCACTACGCGGTAAACGTCCCAATACTATCCACACCATCTGGATGCTTGGCGGTCCACCACAGTACGTTTCAAAAGAAGTTTTCTTCCGCGTACAACCTCTCTGTGGAATAGTTTACCACCGACGATTTTTCCGGACCGATACGACCTGGGGACCTTCAAGAAAAGAGCTTACTCCTTTCTAAAGGGCCGGCAACGCACCTGCAATTCCCCTGGTGTTGCGGTTGATCATGGGCGGCAGTAGTCACTTAACATCAGGTGAGCCGCATGCTCGTTTGCCCCCTCTTCTATAAAAAAAGCCCTCAGAAGAGCGTTGATTACGCTGTGCATTCGACATAAGTGGGGAATCAGCGCGCGACAGCGTGCGCGATGACGCCGTCGCGTTGCAGTCTGGCTGATTTTGCCTTACCCCTGACAAGCTTCTCAGATATGAGAGGACGCTATTAATAAGCACAAGGTATTCAGGTTTATTCAATATCGATTGTTTGCGCAAAGAAATAATTACGTGTATTATAGTATATATATGTTTTTTTTTTAACCACGTTTTTATTAACTCGTATCCGTGTATGTCTGTGTGGGTTAAATTAAATAATTGATTTTAAACTAAATCCTCGATGAGCTAGAGAGTAGAGACTTGAAATTTTCAACATAGCTCATAATTGGATGACAATGTAACGAATACGAAAAACAAGAAGTCTTTTTTTTAAAGGTGGTATATTAATTAAAATTACCTCTGCATCAAGCCGTGGTTCAGATGGTTAGTGCTCGCTGTAAATTTCATAGTACGCGATCAAACCGGGTTCGATCCCCGCCGGCACCAATGAAATTGTTAAGTGCTGATTTACCACCTGCTCGGTGGTGAAAGAAAACATCGTGAGGAAACCTGCATGTCTCAGAAATAAAAAAAATATTTCGAAGACATGTGAAATTGGCCAACATGCATTGGAGTAGCGCGGTGGAAAATTCCTTGCCCTAAAACCCTCTCAGAAATGAGCGGAGGCCTGTGCCTCACAGAAATTAGCCCAGGAGTGGGACGTATATAGGTTGTAGCTTTTTTACCTCTGTATTTATTTACTACTTAACGAACTTACCTATAATCAGTGTGAAAATGCAAAGTCGCTTCATTGCTCGTCGCAACCCATCTAGTCTCTCCTACTGAACCGCAGTATCGTGACGATTTCGTACTGAATCTATCCTTTAACTTTAAAAAAGTCAATTTTTAGTTTTGTGCTAATAAAGTATTTGCTGTTTCATCATCATCATTTACATTACAACCCTCCACAAGTCTACTGCTTAACACAGGCCTCAAAGCACGGTTCTGAGCCAACTGCATCCATCGACTTCCTGGATGCCTTACCAGGTCGTTACTCCATCTAGTGGGGCGCCGCCCTACACTTCGCTCTGAGGCTGCCACTAAGATGTTGTGCTACTATAATTACAACTATAATGTGAGCTATGCATATTGTTTTAAATAGTAATGTTATATCTAGCGATGGGTACCTTGTGAGTCGCCTGGCTGCAACAAATTATAAGCACTGTACATGAATTGGCAACCTTTTCGCTGCTGCCACCCAGTTTGAAATCCGTTTGTTTTCTAAGGTTATTGTTTTTTATGAAGTTTTTTTTTTAAGAAGACTTTGTTATGAAGATTTCTTTTTTGAGTGCTTGTAGTAACGAATATAGTAGTAGTAAGCAGTGTTTGTCATAATCGCCACGCTTGGTGGGTATTTTTTTAATATAGACAATTTTTTTGAGGAGTAACAGTGAAAAACGAGCATACAGTCCACTTGTTGTTAAGTGGAAGCTGTGACCCATAAATATCTACATTCATCCTCAACTAAGAATTAAAATGCAGATACGTTGTCATCTCTGAGCACTAACATGGAATACCTTAGTAAAAAGGGTTCCCGGTTCTCTACATTTACCACACGAAACACAGCAGCATTAAGCTTCTATTTTACTCTGGTATTTTGAGAGAGCGTTGTTTTTCCCCGGTCGAACCATACTATAACTGCAGCATGGCTCTATCACGCATAACGGCTCTAGCACGTTGGTGGTCGCAGTAGCATACCTCTTGCAGCTTCGCGCTGAATTTATAGGTGGTACTTCAACTACTGAAGCGTGGCAGCTCAAAGGCTAAGCATTCACCGTGAATTTCACAGCGAGCGAATAATACTCGCGTGGGAAACTGTATGTCTAGCAAGTAAGAACTCGAATGGCAATTCAATTACGAAAGGACGTGTGAAATCCGCCGATACCCACTGAGGCAGCCTAGCGAACTCATTGATCTTATAACCTTTTCAGAAATTAGAGAAGGATGTTAATATGTTATATCTTTACTAAAATTGTTACAGGATAGAGTTAAAACTGCCTCTTGTCACTCCTAATATTATTAATATTTTAATAGAAATATGGCAAAGGAGCAACAAATGATTAAGAAAGAAGGTTGCAGATGAGTTGTCACCGATGACGTCTGTGACATATGCATATGCAAACTTGTTTGTTTCTCGATAGACATAAATAGAAATCTAGCCATATAAGAATGCCTAGGAGTAAAATTGGTCTTGCCACTTAGTAACATAAAAAAATCTTAAAAGTCGACTCGAAGAAAAAGAAGTACAACACTCAGCACTCAATGAAAAAATTATCGCATTACCTACCTCAACAAAATCATAAAGGCAGTCGTTTTGATACTCCAGGTCGATGGTATGGAAGACAAAGATAAGTCGAGTGTCCGGAGGTCCAGTAACATGAATCCAATAGTCCAAATCGTTGTCGTACAATCCTGGATGATTCGGACTAGATAAATCACCTGAAAATGATATTATTCATTAACTGCTTAGAATTTAACATAAATTGACACATCTTTGTCTTTATCAAAACAAAAGAAGTAATAAGCAGAAATAAAAATTAAATGATAATTTTTTTAGTAATATTATTAATTTAGTATTTTTAGCAGACTTCAAAAAAAAGAGAAGGCTTACAACACGACTGTATGTGTTTTTGTATGTCAGTTACGCGATTTATCAATTGTAAATCGATTTTGATGCTTCTTTTTATCGAATAGTTTAATATTTAACGATCCTTAAGGGTGGCATAATAGGGGCTGAAGTTTTTAATGTAACTATTTAAGCAATATTGTGCAAGAGTGTGATATTCCTTAGTCCACTCAAAAGATTAAAAAGAGAAGGCTTACAAAACGACTGTATGTTTTTTTGTATGTCAGTTACCCAATATATCAATTGTGAACCAAATTTGATGATTCTTATATTAGGTGCTGAAGTTTTTAATTAACTATTTAAACAATATTGAGATTGTGATATTCCTTCATCATTCATCATTATTACAGCCCTTCACAAGTCCACTGCAGAACATAGGCCTCCCCCAAGTAATGCCACAAAGCACGGTCCTGAGCCACCTGCATCCATCGACTTCCTGCATGTCTTACCAGGTCGTCACTCCATCTAGTGGGGGGTCGCCCTACACTACGCCTACCGGTACGAGGCTGCCACTAGAGAACCTTTCTTCCCCATCGGTTATCGGTTCTTCGAGCTATATGGCCGGCCCATTGCCACTTCAGCTTACTAATCCGTTGGGCTACGTCGGTCACTCTGGTTTTACTGCGGATATCCTCATTTCTGAGTCTATCACGCAGAGAAACTCCGAGCATAGCCCTCTCCATAGCTCGCTGAGCGACCTTAAGCGTCCTCATACGGCCAGCAGTGAAGGACCACGTCTCAGATCCGTAAGTCATCACTGGCAACACGCACTGGTTGTACAATCTAGTTTTTAGAGATTGAGGTATACCTGACGAAAAGATATGCCGTAATTTCCCGAACGCTGCCCAGCCGAGTTGAATCCGTCGATTGACCTCTCGGTCGAAGTTGGACTTACCTAGTCGGACTATTTGTCCCAGGTAAACGTATTCGTCAACAACTTCGAGCATAGTGCTCCCAACAACTACCGGCATAGGTGTGACATGGACATTGAACATGATCTTTGTTTTGTCCATGTTCATCTTAAGACCTATCCGTTGGGAGGCACTATTGAGGTCATTGAGCATAGTGCTTAAGTCCTCCAGCGATTCTGCCATAAGGACTATATCGTCGGCAAATCGAAGGTGAGTGATGTACTCGCCATTGATGTCAATACCGTATCCTTTCCAGTCCAGTAGCTTGAAAACGTCTTCCAATGCAGCGGTGAAGAGTTTCGGGGATATAACGTCACCCTGTCTTACACCTCTCTGCAGTTGGATAGGTTTCGAGCTCTGGTTCTGTACTCGGATAGCCATCGTAGCCCTACTGTACAAACACTTCAGCACTTCGATATACCGACAGTCAACTTGGCACCGCTGAAGGGACTGTAGCACCGCCCAAATTTGGACGGAATCAAAGGCTTTCTCATAGTCCACATACGCCAGGCAAAGTGGCAGATTGTACTCTTCAGTCTTCTGTACAATCTGCCGCAGGGTATGTATGTGGTCTATGGTACTGAAGCCTTTTCGGAAACCGGCTTGTTCGGGAGGCTGGAAGTCGTCAAGTCTGCGTGCGAGACGATTCGTAATGACTCTCGAAAACAGCACGTAGACGCGGCTCAGAAGGGAAATCGGTCTGTAGTTCTTTAAGAGAGCGTTGTCGCCTTTCTTAAAGAACAAGACCACCGCACTTCTGCTCCACGCCTCTGGAGTAGTGCCACCATGGAGGACGGAATTGAAGAGCTTCTGAAGGACTTCAAGTACCGGTGTTCCACCCGCTTTCAGAAGCTCCGCTGTAATTCCATCCTCGCCTGGGGCCCTGCCGTTTTTAAGGTGCTGGAGAGCCATTCTAATCTCGCTTAGACTGACGTCCGGGATATCATCGGAATAGTGTCGGATAAGACTTGCTCTTGGATCGTTACTCACACTTGCGTGTGGCTCCAACGATGATGTGTACAGCTGCCCATAGAACCTCTCAATCTCACTCAAAATCTCAGGTGTCCCGGAAACGATGTTGCCACACTCAGTCTTCAGCCTTGACAGTTGGCTCTTTCTGGCAGACAGATCTCTGGCAAAGACTTTGGAGCCCTGGTTCCGCTCGATCGCTTCTTTAATACGAGAAGTATTAAAGTTGCGTAAGTCTCGCCGTATGCATTTGGAGATCTGTCTGTTCAGTTGCCTGTATGCTGTCAAATCTGTTGACGATTGCAGCCTCATCTCCCGTCTAACAGCCATGAGATTAAGAGTGTGATCGGAGAGTTTTTGTGTTCTTCTGCGGCGGGTCTTGCAGAACTTAGCTCCGACCGCATGGACAGTTTCCACGAGCTTGTCGTTCATATCGTCCACTGCATTGCAATCTTCTAGGCACTGGAAGCGGTTACGTAACTCGAGCTGAAAGGTTTCGGGATTCTGGATTAGAGCACGAGGGGGGACGGAGCGTTGACTTCATTAGACGAGACCTCTCCAACTTAACGTTTAGGTTCAGTGTGCCTCTAACCATTCGGTGATCGCTGCCAGTTTTCACCCTTGCGATCACTGAGACATCACTGAACAGTTGGCGTCTGGTCGTCATAATGAAGTCAATCTCATTTTTTGTCGAACCGTCGGGGCTCGACCAGGTCCACTTCCTGTGGGGCCGCTTCTGGAAGAAAGAGTTCATCGTAAAGAGTCCCTCTTTCTCCATAAAGTCGGCCAGCTGCTGGCCCCTTCGGTTCCGTTGCCCTACTCCAAATTTCCCTACCTTCAGCTCACCGCTTTCTCTTGTGCCCAGTTTTGCGTTGAAGTCTCCCATCAACACCGTGTAGTAGGTTTTGGAGGAATGTATGGCTCTGGAAATATCCTCATACATTTCCTCCACCTCCTCATCGGGATGTGCCGAGGTTGGTGCGTAAACCTGAATGACCTTCAGCGAATACCGTTTGGTGATTCTGAGTATCAGGTACGCGACCCTCGTCGACACACTCCCAATCTTTACAACGTTGTTGACGAGAGATTTGTGGACGATAAATCCGACACCTCCTTGGGACAGATGGTCGCCCTCCCGGTGATAGAACAAGTTGCCGGACTCGAGGATTGCCGTGTCCTCCCCCTCTCTTCGGACCTCGGATAATCCAATAATATGCCAGCGCAACTTGTCTACCTCTTCTTCCAGCTCCAGTATCTTCTCGTCAGTCCTCAGGGTGCGTGCGTTATATGTTGCCAGGTCGAGTCGTCGTAGGTGGCAACCGAACCTCCACCGGAGATTCTTAGCACCCCCTGCCCCTCCGTTACCATGGTCGCCACCGTAGCCAGGAATAGCGGGGCCGCCGGGGACTGGGGGCCGTCTGTTTGTGTATTTATTCATTGGGGGGTATTTGCCATAGTTGCCACGCTTGGCGAGCGGGTTGGCAACCGCAGTTTTTTATTACGTCACAGTTGTCATCAGGAAGACGCTGCTGCCCATCTCCTGCCTGTCTCCCTCTGTCGCCTCTTACGACACCCACGGGAAGATATGGGGTAGTGGATATTCTTAACCGCCACTACACGGCACGATATTCCTTAGTCTACTCAAAAGGTTAAAAAAATTAACATTCGACAAAAACTAAAAGCCGACTTCAAAGAAATAAAAATAACAAAATAATTTCACATTCTGTAGTCGGGACTCAGATATATAAAAGGTAAAAGTATTTTTTTTTTGCTTCTAAAGTAACCCCGGAATTTCTTCTGTACTTAGCTGTTAAATTTATATTCTTCTACTGTCCTTATATTCTTATCTGTCTTAGTTATATAAAATTGTTGATGTTTTAAAAGGAAATATTTTAAAAGGTAGATAATAAATCTATTGTACAATGAAATCTGCCACGGTTAGGACCTCTCTCTCACTTGTTAAGAACATATTACATGTACAATGTTCATACGTGGCCACGTGACTCACGTCATAGAGTAACTGTTACACTCTCGCTGGATACGCGCGAACAGAAACTTTGCCGATAGCATCATGATAATGCAAGCATTGCTAGTGATACTGCAGACAAGTATATGGGACGGCAGAAATGGGAGGAAGTGATCTTCGGCAAACCATCTGTGCGAGGATTCTGTTTTAGTATTTTCTGATGTTTTAATTCATGTGTTTTGGCTATCTAAAAGGGCCTTAAATTATATGCGCCCCAGAGCTCCTGCTTGGTCTAAAACAATACAAGTTACATGCATAAATAGGAATTGTGTGCATATTACCTGAATTCCCTTCAATTGTTTTATTCCTTATGATATGCTCGGCGTTTAGGCGCCGCTTGCACACGTAGCCACCGGTGACACTGCATTTTTGTAGCGTCCAGTACAATCCGCTGGGCTGGGAAGGCACTGGTGATGTTTTCCACTGTCGAAGTATGTATGTATGTAATTTTTTTACAGGTGATATATTCGTTTTATTTAAAAGATTACTATAAACATCAACTTTAATTATTTTTGTTTTAAACCGTTGATATATAAAAAACCGCAGTTGCGAACCCGTTTGCCAAGCGTGGCAACTATGGCAAATAACCTCTGCTGATTTTTAAACCACAGGACGATATAGGTTAGTGGATTACGTCGCCACTACACGGTCAATTTAATGTGCACTTAACTAATTGTGTAACTCGCATCGTTATTTATTTAATAGATGGAATTATTTTTATCAAATAATTTTCATTAATTATATGTATTTGTGTCAAGTTTATAAATAGGGGTGAATTAAATTAGAAATGGCAAAATTGTTATTGAAAATATCTCATAAATACTACTAAATCCTCGTTCGACAAAACAAAAATTAGGCAAAAATTTAATAAAAATTGTCTAAAAAATTTAATAAAAATTATCTACTTTTATGTTTAAGAAAAGATACAACTAATTTTCGTTCGAAGAATAGCTTTTCGTAACAATGAACTAGGGATCGGATTATAATATAATGTCCGTCTTAACCAGTTTCTTTACCTTATCTGAGAACCGTGGCTTAGGCAATCTAGAAAATTAGATTCAATAAGAATCTGCGTTGCCTTAATACATTGTAGATTAGTCTGGGTAATTATGTGGCTATATTTGCCAATAGATTATCTAGATATAGATAGATCTTAATTCTATCGTTTTCATTATGCTTAATCCTTCAGCCATTATGAATTTGTAATTTCCATTTCTCTGAGAAAACTTAGCACAAGATTTCAATATCTCTCCTTAAGGGCCTATTATGAAATTTTGTTTCCTCGTACAAGATTTGCGAATACTTGTTAGATACAATTTCAAAGTAAGTTAATTATTTTTTTTGTATACTTTTTACGCACATCAACAAATCGCTAGTTGTTTGGCTTTAAAATATTTTAGTATATTTGAACATATTATTATGTAACTTAAGATTTTAATTATGGCTTAGCGATGTTTACTTGTAAGTAATTGTGCAATTAGTATAAGACTATATTATACTTTTAGATTTAATATGTTAAATTGTATCAATTGTAGGTAGACCCTTTTAAATAAATTAAAAATATCATAATTAAAGAAATAAGTATTAACTACATATAAAATATTGAAATAATACTAGTTTTTACGGAATTTATCGCGTATATTTAACTTTTGAAATACCCGAGTCCTTCCCGTGACCATGGGTGCTGTAAAGCTCTCGAAACGTCGGGTATTTTAAAAGTTAAATATACGCGATAAATTCCGTAAAAACTAGTATTATTTCAATGGGTTGTGCGTTTGGCAAGAAAAAAGCGCTAGCAAGCGCTTACAAGCGCTAAAATAGCTTTCGGCCAGGACACGATTGCTACTTCAGTAGCGCTGACACAATCCGCCATTTTGCTTATTTAATTTGTTTGTTTTGAAGTAGAGTTTATAAGTTGTTTTGTGCAATATTAGTTTTAAGTAATATAATGACATGAATAAACATATACATGTTGTTAAAAATTCATGACTGGTAAGTTTTTAATATGAATACTTTACAAACATATATTTAAATTAGGTTAATTCCCCGGTTAAAACTAACATCGTGTCCTAGAGGAAAATAGGTACTTACGATTTGACAGCGCTTACCGCTTACGATCGCCATTTTGCTTACAAGCGCTTGCTAGCGCTTTTTTCTGCCAAACGCACCCATTACAAAAATCATTATACACATACAATAATTTTACCACCTCGCATTTATTATTTTACATTGGTTCATAGCTTTGAGTTAAAGTAACAATAAAATCGATTTTGCACTGAAACTTTAAAAGGTAGAAAGATAAGGTGTAAGGACAATTTTCTTGTAAAATTGCAAACTAAAAAAGTTTTTTCGAAACATTTTTAACATGAAATTATATAATCAACTTTATTTTACCACGTCTTTGTTAGGTAACTTTCTTGTTTGACTGTCACTCAGGGTGGAGTTTAGTAATTCATTTTAAATATATCTCAAATTTGTATGACAAAATATATACGATACAAATGTGGCCAAAATGAAAGGAAACTATTGCGAATTTATTGCTCCAAATTTTCTATTTTTCGAGCGCTGTACACCATTGAAAGGACTATGGTCAGCCGTGAAATGCTTGTGTAATAAGTTTTATTTACAGGAATAAGTGATACTGTGTTTAAAAATATTTATTTTAAGAAACCTTCATCAAAATTTATATTCAAACAGAAAAGAAATAAACGTTGTTACGCTGTAAACAGGCTTCAAACAACGTTAACTTGATCGATGTTTAATTGACACTTGTAAAGTATCTTACTGCCACCCTTCAGACACTGCTGCTGATAAGAATTTGCTGTGTTTGTGTGCTGATAAAATATTGTCGAAGTCTTAGTATCCAATCACTTAAACAAACTTTATGTTGATAAATGTTATGTTTTCGTATTCAACAACGTTTTTGATTACTTCTCGAAGTTTCATAAAAGGTTTATTTGCTTAAAATCAGATTGGGCGCTTCATTGCATATGCATATTATGCCTTAGAATAATAACGCTAAAGCTAACAAACTCTGCGAGTAGCACAGTTGCAACCGTACAATAGTTTGAAATGAAAAAAGAAGAAAAAATCAATTCGGTGTAAGAGGGATATACAGGTTCGATCAGGGGTAGCAAACTAAAAAGAAGTTGCCCAGTTATATTTCTATATTTATTTAATCATACAAACGGTAATAATATATCTCCCTAACTAGTTTTCCCTAGTTAGTCACTCTTTAAAAATAACAACTTTTTTAAAAGGCACTTTGCATTTTAAACGTTTGCGGTCGTATACACGGTTAACAAATGTTATTCTTGGTATATTATAAAGTTTTGATACAAAGTATGCAGATATTGTTCCATTTAATACCGCATTGACAGCCTCACTTAATTTATCATTACCATATCTGCTTCTATCAGATTATTTTCGCGCTATATTTTATGATATATATATATATATATATATATATATATATATATATATATATATATATATATATATTAAAAAGAAAGGGACGTATATAAAACGCATGAAACTTTATTTATCTAAAATAATTAAAAAAAGAAAACATTTGATTTTTTTATTTGTTTGTTATGATGTAGATAACTCAAAAACTAAAATTCGATTTCAAAAATAAATTTAACAAAAAAATAGGTAAGCGTGGACGAAGTTGTGGAAAATTTCTAGTTTAGTTATAATTTAAAAGTGTAGTAGGTACAAAACAGTCAGTCAATTGTGTGTGTTACCCCTGACATAGTGTAAAAGAAACATATGTTCGTCTTTCACCGTGAATAGTGAGCCTCTTACCCCAGCTATTGCTTTTGGAGGTTTAGATTTTCAAGCGAAAGAAACTCATATTATAAGTTGTTTTTAGACTAAAATGGTTAATAAAAAGAAATAATTACAGTTTTCTCCTTATATCATTACATTCAAAATATTTCCAGCTTTCTTTTTTCACCAAACTATTGGTTCGCAAAAAAACGCGCTAACTTTGTACTAGTCGAATTCACAACTGTCAAATGTGTCTTCATTTTTTGTGACTTCTGAGTCACGTAGCGATATCTATTGAAAACCGTTCAAATATATATATATATATATATATATATATATAAAAAAATATATATATATATATACATATATATGTATATATATCGTTAATTAATTAATATATATTAATTAACGAACTTGTTGAGTAGCACAGCAGCAACGAACTCTTAGTTTAGTAGCTGGACGTAGGCATTTGCAAGAATGCATCACTTGGCAAGCGTTACTTGAAAGGTATCCAAATTTAAATCTTTTAAACTGGTGGCCATCTAGTGTGGTCAGAATGAGGGAATCTTATATAATTATATACATTCTAGTTGGAGCTTTCTTGGAAAGACCGATATCTAGCAATTGATTAACAAAGGAGATTGTTAATAATTAGAATGATATTGTTTACTGATTTCGACACAGGCAATTTTTAAAATCAATCTATGACAAGAGTTATATAAAATAATTCTTATTTTTCATTGTCGGCTTGTAAAAGCGCGCAAAATACGAGTAGCGAGAAATAATAATGTTTGTATCTGGTAAACGAGACGACTATGTAATGAAAAGAAATAAAAACAAAAAATAAATAAAAAATAACAAGTGAATGTTTTTTATTATTTTTTTAACACTTTTATCGTGTTCTTTATTATTTTTCTTGCATTGTCATCCGAATTTAAGAGAATTTCAAGTTTCCAGCTCATGGGGAAGTTAGCTTAAAAAAAACTAAATTCCACCCGGAACGACAGACAAAAAGAAAATACTTAATAAAGACGTGGTAAAATTAAATTGTTTTTTTATAGAATAAGGGTGAAAAACGAGCACACAGTCCAACTGATGGTAAGTGGATGCTGTGGTCCATAGACATCTACATTTATCCTCGATTAAGAATCTACATAAAAACGGATGCGTTGTCACCCGTGAGGACTAAAATGGAATGTCTAGTTTCCAGTAAAACGAATCTTCGGTTCTCTACACTCACCATATAAAACACAGCAGCATTAAGCTGCTATTTTACGCTGGTATTCTGTGAGAGCGTGGTCCTTCCCCGGTCGAGCCGACGCATTCGTGCACAACCATAATATAGCTGTAGCGTGGCTCTACCACGTAAAAAGTTTAGTTTAGTTACTTAGGCTTATTACTAGGAACTACAAACGTAATTTATATAAATTCTAACTTAAATAAAACGGATATCTATTTATAAAGGATACATATTTATATTTTATTTTAATTCAAATTAGCAGAGAAGGTTCAGAATAAGTAATATATGGAAATCATAAGGAAAAATTAATTTAAAAAAACTTAAACATTCTGTCCTTTCCACGTACAAGTTTCGCAAATACTTGTTAGACACAATTTCAAATTTAGTAAATTTTTTGTATATTTATTCATATCTTGCTATAACAATAACTAGCTATTTAGATATACAAAATATAATATATTACTTATATATTTTGTATATAATGAAAATAAATGAAGATTCTTATATATTTTGTATTTTGTTTGTAACTACCTATTTATATATACCAAATATATTACTTATATATTTTGTATATATAAATAGCTAGATGTTTGGCTTTAAAATATTTTTTTTAAATAATATGAAGCTTAACATTTTAATTATGGCTTATCGGTGTTTACCTGTAAGTGATTTTGCAATTAGTATAAGATTCTCTCAGAACCACGCTCTTATGGTATTCTGACCAGCGTAAAATAGCAGCGTCAAGCTGCTGTTTCGTATGGTGAGTGTAAAATACCGCAGACCCTTTTTACTGGAATCGAGACATTCCATCTTAGTTCTCAAGGATGACAACGCATATGCATTTTGATTCATATGCGTGTCTGGCACAGCATCAACTCATCATCAGGTAGACTGTGTGCTCGTTTGTCACCCAATGCTATACAAAAAAAAGTTTTATTGTGAGTTTAACTTTACCTGGACTCGCCTTTGTTTAATAGCAATGTGGTCAGTTGAAAAGAAATGATGTAAGGATGTCAAATTATTTAATTTTACTTAGTCTAGTACTAATGCCTAAATATTATGTAAGTTTTTAATACGAGGGCGACACTGAAAGTTTTTAGAACTGGCCACTTGTAAACGATATAATATAAAAAAGTTCAAATTTTGAACTCTCTTTGCCAATATTATTGTGTACGTATTTTATCATTTTATTCATGAAATAATTAGTTTACGATTTTGCGGCAAATTGAAAATTGTCTGTGTCAAGTCAGCATGAACTTAACGCGAGAAAATTTTCATACAATGATTTTTTATGACTTTCGATGTCTTTTACGTTAAAAAGAAACTTATGATAGACTTCGATTGGCCTTACACGAAAAGCTCCATCTCGTGCCACTGTTTACAACTGATATAATGAGTTTAAACTTGGTCGCACTAATTTCATCGATTATCTACGTGAGGGACGGCCTTCTACGGCGACGACTGAAGATAACATCAGTGTTGTGCCGCGTGTGATAGAGACTGACAAAAGAGTGACTTATCAGCAGATTCGGACAAGTTTAGGCATCAGTATGAGTCAAGTGCATAAAATCCTCCATGAACAGGTTTAGTGGCCAGGAAGCTTTGCGCCCGGTGGATACTTCATAATTTGACAGAGATCCGTCGTGTTGATTGATGTCGTGAAATGGTTCAAAGATTTAACGGAGATGACTAAAATGCTGTGTTCGACATACTTACGGGTGATGAAAGCTGGATTTATTGTTATGATCCTGAAACCAAGAGACAATCTGCTGTCTGGGTGTTTCCTTCCAAGGAGTTGCCAACTAAAGTGAAGAGAGGTCGAAGCGTGGGAAAAAAGAAGGTGGCCTCGTTCTTCGGAAGGACAGATCATTACGCAACAATTGTTTTAGAGGATTGAAAAACAGTTACTGCAGAGTGGTACACTATTAATTGTTTGCCACTTGTTTTGGAAAATGTTGGGGAGAAACGACCTCGCAGTAGGATCTCCCTTCAGCACGACAACGCCTCGTCGCACACTGCCAAGCAAACAATCGACTACATGGCGACGTCAGACGTGTAATTACTGGGTCACCCGCCCTATAGCCCTGACCTCGCACCTAACGACTATTATTTATTTCGGAAAATAAAAGAACAACTTCGAGGAAAACGTTTTATGGACGCTGAGGAAGCAGTGGCTTTCAAAATACCGTTAAAGAGATCCCTAAGGATGAGTGGGCAATGTGCTTTTCTCAGTGGTTTCATCGGATGCAGCAATGTATTTATGTAAATGTACACTATTTTGAAAAGATATAATAAAATTAATAACTTTCTGGTTTCTTTACTTTTTGATTTTCTAAGAACTTTTAGTGTCCCTCTAGTAATCTTTTACCAAAATCTGTTCACAAAAATAAATTGGCGTGCATTACCTATTTTGTGGTCCAGTGAAAATGCATACATTTGTGGGATGGAGCTGTTCTTTAAACTATTATTCTTATTATAAACTTCTTCTAAACTCTATAAAAAGTCGTTAAGATTACCTGAACACCCATACACGCCTCTTCTAATTCTTCAGTGTCATTATAAGGCGGCCAAGCTTGATAGTCGAAAGCGGTGCCGTCTACCCAGCTGATGTTCTCGCTGATTCTCTCTATCCTCACGCCGAGCCAGTAAATCGAGCCGGCGCTGTAATCGCTGCTCTGTCTAATGCTGGTCACTATAAATCGTTCCTCTTCTGCTGAGTGCACAGATGACAGGTGCATGTTGAGACCCTCGCACACCTGGAATTAAATGAGTGACAAAAGTAAGGTACACCGCCGAGATTGTGGTTAATCTGTACTCAAAATTGCAATTAACGATATCAATGGTGCCGGCAAGGTTTGAATCCGGGTCGCTTGCGTACTGAAAAATCCCGCTAAGAACAGAAATGTGAAAAGGGGGCAAAGTATGGTACAAAAGAAATTCAGGGTTTGTTGGATTCGCTGATAAAGGAGTTGACATCTGAACGAGCGCCAAGCTCTTTAGCAGTTGCTTAAAGCATAGGATTGATAGGAACGGAAAACGTTCTTGAAACTGCTATGGAGACCCCGAAAGTCGTTAAAAACATAGACAATGAAAAGGGATAGACATAAAAAGAACATTACCATGTATATGTTTTTATTTATTTTGTTACAAAATATATAAATAATATTAAAGCATGAACTATTGAATATAATAAATTTTATTTTAACCTTTGAGTACTAAACCAAAGGAGGCGGCATCGCAAGGCACACCCCTCTGTCAAAGGTACGAGAGTCCGACTCATACCCATTATATAAAACTAGTTGCTCGGCGTCGTGCGCCATTCTGCAAGTTGTAGTGCCAGTCAATCGAGCTCCGACAAAAATTCGAATTGCAGTGTATTTTCATACAAAAAACACTCAAAATGTCAAATCTACAAAAAGGACAACGTGACTTTTCATCTGTGAATATTTTAGACATAAACACATTTAAAACTCGTATTTTCTGAATATTTTTGTAAGATATCAAGTGTTGCCATCGTAGGTTCATGAAGAGAAAAATAAGTTTTTTTTTAAATAAATATAATTTACTACACAAAATCTATTTCCTGTTAACTAAGTCAATTTGTCATCAATAATAATCATTATATTAAGATGTGTACTGGATTTTGTCAAATGATTTAAATATTTAGCTAAACCTCAACACGATTCTGAATATATTATAAATTAATATAATTGATAACTAGTGTTTATTAAAATATTATACAAAATAAAGGCCAAATGAGTCAAATCGACACTTGCCACCTCGTAGCAAAAGTATGCAATTTTTATAAAATAAACTGTTATCACTGCAATGTTAACTATTCGGGTTAGTCCGCTGAACGTGTTTTTATTTTTTGTTTATACTTTATAATAAAGTATTACAAAAAGCAGTGAAATTTTCTATTATTGGTTTGATTTCACATGTTTCGAAGAGGTCCTCTTAGGCAGCAAACTTAGATTGTAGCTTGTAGAAATCATGAATCTTGGATTGGAATGCCTGAACGAACTAGCACCATTTGTTCAATAAAAGAAGGTTAGCCTATACTGCTATATACCACTTTGAAATTGCGGGAGGTAAAGTCTAGCTGTAATTATATCAATAGATTAAATATTTTTATTATTACCCTTGACACTAATATTATTCTTCTTAAAAATTTCTTAGAATTTTGATAAGTTTACATTAATAACTTCTTATATTTACGTGAACACTACCCATTAAAGAAACTAATCTTACGGATTTTATCGCGTTTAATTTTGACTTTTTGATTCCCGACATTTCGGGTGCTTTACAACACTACTTTTAATGTCGCGCCTTTGACAAAGTGCGGCACGTGCTGAGGCAGTGCGGCACAAAAACGACTCTATCTAAGGTCTATGCGAACAGACTATACACCAAGGAAAATTAAACTAAAAAAAACCGCTTTGAAATGAAAAGCAATAGCATAAAAGGCTTCAACTGCAGTAACGGTATTTAAAGAAAAAGGTTACAAGTTTGCAAGAAATACTAGATTTGTTGACAGAAATATCTTTGATAAATAAAGAAAACAAACAGGTCCTAAAAAAGATAGGAACTGAAGAAAGCAAACTTTTAAAGAGACAATTCCTTAAAAGTAAGACTGGAAAACTGCTCAGAACTAAATATTCCCCAGAGTTAAGATTGTTCGCCCTAACACCTAATTATTAACTGAAAGCCTATCGCTATGTACGTAAAACTTTTGGAACATGTTTGCCTGCACCACTGGTATTGTATAAGTGGTACAGTACAATCAATGGCTGACCAGGGTTTAAGCAAGAAGCGCTGATGACATTAAAATTGAGAGCGGAGAGAAACCCTGATAAAAAAAAAATTGTACTCGGTCATGGATTAAATGAAAATTAAGTATTTGACGGAATACTATGTTAGCAGCCAAAGGCATTATAGCTATGTCAACTACGGGTTTGATATCATTAGTATTTTTTTTTGGTCGATATAAATACGACGTGCCGTGTAGTGGCGGTGCCGTGTAGTGGCGGTTAAGAATATCCACTACCCCATATCTTCCCGTGGGTGTCGTAAAAGGCGACAGAGGGAAACAGGCAGGAGATGGGCAGCAGCATCTTCCTGATAACAGCAACTGTACGATAAAAAAAAACTGCCGTTGCCAACCCGCTCGCCAAGCGTGGCAACTATGGCAATATACCCCCCATGAACAATTACACAAATAGACGGCCCCCAGTCCCCGGCGGCTCCGCTATTCCTGGCTACGGTGGCGACCATGGTAACGGCGGGGCAGGGGGTGCTAAGAATCTCCGGTGGAGGTTCGGTTGCCACCTACGACGACTCGACCTGGCAACATTTAACGCACGCACACTGAGGACTGACGAGAAGATCCTGGAGCTGGAAGAAGAGATAGACAAGTTGCGCTGGAGTATTATGGGATTATCCGAGGTCCGAAGAGATGGGGAGGACACGGTGATTCTCGAATCCGGCAACTTGTTCTATCACCGGGAGGGCGACCATCTGTCCCAAGGAGGTGTCGGATTTATCGTCTACAAGTCTCTCGTCAACAACGTTGTAAAGATTGGGAGTGTGTCGACGAGGGTCGCGTACCTGATACTCAGAATCACCAAACGGTATTCGCTGAAGGTCATACAGGTTTACGCACCAACCTCGGCACATTCCGATGAGGAGGTGGAGGAAATGTATGAGGATATTTCCAAAGCCATGCATTCCTCCAAAACCCACTACACGGTGTTGATGGGAGACTTCAACGCAAAACTAGGCACAAGAGAAAACGGTGAGCTGAAGTTAGGGAAATTTGGAATAGGGCAACGGAACCGAAGGGGCCAGCAGCTGGCCGACTTTATGGAGAAAGAGGGACTCTTTATGATGAACTCTTTCTTCCAGAAGCGGCCCCACAGGAAGTGGACCTGGTCGAGCCCCGACGGTTCGACAAAAAATGAGATTGACTTCATTATGACGACCAGACGCCAACTGTTCAGTGATGTCTCAGTGATCGCAAGGGTGAAAACTGGCAGCGATCACCGAATGGTTAGAGGCACACTGAACCTAAACGTTAAGTTGGAGAGGTCTCGTCTAATGAAGTCAACGCTCCGTCCCCCCTCGTGCTCTAATCCAGAATCCCGAAAACTTTCAGCTCGAGTTACACAACCGCTTTCAGTGCCTACAAGATTGCAATGCAGTGGACGATATGAATGACAAGCTCGTGGAAACTGTCCATGCGGTCGGAGCTAAGTTCTGCAAGACCCGCCGCAGAAGAACACAAAAAACTCTCCGATCACACTCTTAATCTCATGGCTGTTAGACGGGAGATGAGGCTGCAATCGTCAACAGATTTGACAGCATACAGGCAACTGAACAGACAGATCTCCAAATGCATGCGGCGATACTTACGCAACTTTAATACTTCTCGTATTAAAGAAGCGATCGAGCGGAACCAGGGCTCCAAAGTCTTTGCCAGAGATCGGTCTGACAGAAAGAGCCAACTGTCAAAGCTGAAGACTGAGTGTGGCAACATCGTTTCCGGGACACCTGAGATTCTAAGTGAGATTGAGAGGTTCTATGGGCAGCTGTACACATCATCGTTGGAGCCACACTCAAGTGTGAGTAACGATCCAAGAGCAAGTCTTATCCGACACTATTCCGATGATATCCCGGACGTCAGTCTGAGCGAGATTAGAATGGCTCTCCAACACCTTAAAAACGGCAAGGCCCCGGGCGAGGATGGAATTACAGCGGAGCTTCTGAAAGCGGGTGGAACACCGGTACTTGCTACCGGTACGTGCTGTTTTCGAGAGTCATTACGAATCGTCTCGCAAGCAGACTCGACGACTTCCAGCCTCCCGAACAAGCCGGTTTCCGAAAAGGCTTCAGTACCATAGACCACATACATACCCTGCGGCAGATTGTACAGAAGACTGAAGAGTACAATTTGCCACTTTGCCTGGCGTATGTGGACTATGAGAAAGCCTTTGATTCCGTCGAAATTTGGGCGGTGCTGCAGTCCCTTCAGCGGTGCCAAGTTGACTGTCGGTATATCGAAGTGCTGAAGTGTTTGTACAGTAGGGCTACGATGGCTATCCGAGTACAGATCCAGAGCTCGGAACCTATCCAACTGCAGAGAGGTGTAAGACAGGGTGACGTTATATCCCCGAAACTCTTCACCGCTGCGTTGGAAGACGTTTTCAAGCTACTGGACTGGAAAGGATACGGTATTAACATCAATGGCGAGTACATCACTCACCTTCGATTTGCCGACGATATAGTCCTTATGGCAGAATCGCTGGAGGACCTTAGCACTATGCTCAATGACCTCAATGGTGTCTCCCAACGGATAGGTCTTAAGATGAACATGGACAAAACAAAGATTATGTTCAATGTCCATGTCACACCTATGCCGGTAGTTGTGGGGAGCACTATGCTCGTAGTTGTTGACGAGTACGTTTACCTGGGACAAATAGTCCGACTAGGTAAGTCCAACTTTCGGACGGACGGATTCAACTCGGCTGGGCAGCATTCGGGAAATTACGACACATCTTCTCGTCAGGTATACCTCAATCTCTGAAAACTAAAGTGTACAACCAGTGCGTGTTGCCAGTGATGACTTACGGATCAGAGACGTGGTCCTTCACTGCTGGCCGTATGAGGACGCTCAAGGTCGCTCAGCGAGCTATGGAGAGGGCTATGCTCGGAGTTTCTCTGCGTGATAGACTCAGAAATGAGGATATCCGCAGTAGAACCAGAGTGACCGACATAGCCCAACGGATTAGTAAGCTGAAGTGGCAATGGGCCGGCCATATAGCTCGAAGAACCGATAACCGATGGGGAAGAAAGGTTCTCGAGTGGCAGCCTCGTACCGGTAGGCGTAGTGTAGGGCGACCCCCCACTAGATGGAGTGACGACCTGGTAAGATATGCAGGAAGTCGATGGATGCAGGTGGCTCAGGACCGTGCTTTGTGGCATTACTTGGGGGAGGCCTATGTTCAGCACTGGACTTGTGAAGGGCTGTAATGATGATGATGATGAAATACGACGTGGACGACGTGGATGGGTACTTACCCATAGCCAAATTTTAATTAAATTTAAATTAAAATCTGAGATTGATCAGTCTTTCAAAAATTGGCCATAATTCTTTTAAATAATAAAATCATAAATTTATATTACACTAAAATACTTTTCATTTGTGACCGTATGAGGAAACTCAGCAAGTTACGGAGACGGCTGTGCTCTTGGTTTACTTTATGATAAACGTAGAAATAAGGATACCTGCTGTGGAACCAGAGTGACCGACATAGCCCAACGGATTAGTAAGCTGAAGTGGAAATGGGCCAGCCATATAGCTTGAAGAACCGACAATCGATGGGAAACAATGGTTCTCGAGTAGCAGCCTCGTACCAGTGGGCGAAGTATGTGGCGACCTCCGAAGATTTTATCTAATTTTATATGGCCGATGTTTCGAGGGCGACGTTGTGCGGCTAGCACATGGTCACAGGTGAGATTGGTATTACAAATAGAAATATTTAAAAAATATATAGATTCTATTAAAACACAGTGTTTTAGGAAAAATTCGTATAAAGCTTGTAATGGGCTTTTTACATTTTTTTATAAAAAAAATAACCGCAATTTACAATTATGTAATAGGTGTGCAAATACGTAATATGTAGCGATCACCTTGTCCACAATTTTTATCATTTTTTAATACATTATATTTTTTTATTATAAAACTGAAGTACTTTACCCTTTAGATGGGTAACAGCGCAGTGCAAGTACTGCCATTTGGTTGCCACCAAATGGCAGTACTTGCACTGCGATTAGATTAGAAGATGGTACCCAGAGGTAATTCAAAAGTTATTATAATCTTATGGAATAGTAAATCATTCATGTATTTCATAACGTTATTAGAATTTATTTTCACAATTTTTATTTTATAAATGTTTTGTGATTGGTTAGGATTTTGTTATAAAACATTGCCTCATGAATGTGTTTGGTGTAGGTATAGTTAATCTGGCTTAAATTTAGCCTTTAATTATTAATTTTATTTGGTTCGATGTACCTCAATGCGAATCACAAAATTTTTTTTGCGTAAAATTTTCTGGTATATGTACCTACAAAAATAAAATTAATTACACTTTGACAGTATTCACGTAATTAATATTTACGTAAGAATTCATTGTATAAATTTAGCATTATCACTTAGTTTGCTAGTTCTCAAAAAGGAAACTTATACCGATTACATATTTTGAAAGCGTTTAGATTTCTTTGAATTGATTCAAGGATTCTTATACTTAGGTCTTATCTTGAACGCGAGTCATCGTACAATGGCAGATTAGCTTTGTTAAAGCGGCATAAATAAGCTCAAGGGTAAGGCCAGCGCCACACTTGACGGAAATTCCGACGCCGAACTTCCGCGGGAGTAAATCCGTTACCATAAGTTGCAGCCACACTGAAGTGGCAGATTATCAGTTGACTGCCAAGTGCCAACGCTTATACGGTGTGTTCGACTAGAAATTGGGCTATTTCATACTTTGTTAGACATAATCCAGATAAAGCATTCGAATATTATCGAAAGTCCGTACAATCATTTGATGTATTGTTGAATTTAACGAAGGGCTATATTACCAAGCAAAATACAAAACTTAGAACGGCTATATCTCCTGAAAAAAGGCTGACCGTTACATTAAAGTAAGATTAATATTAATAGTGTAAATGAGACAAATTATTTCACTTTAGGTTTTCTTTTTGTTTGAGAGGTCCCTGGAACTTCATCAGTTTGAGTTGGACACAAATTCTCAATTACAGTTAGGTGTGAGTTTGCATTACTTGATAATTCAATACAAGACTTTTCGGAAGAAACACCTCTGGTCACCCTCACTGATTGTGATCTGTAGTTGATCCTTTTTTTAAGTAGCTGCAGCTAAATTATAGTTATAGGCGTGGCCTTGCCACGGTCGAGCCAACCCTGGATGGGCTGTGGAAGAGCCACGTCCCTGTGTTTCGTATAGTGAGTGTACGGAACCGGAGACCCTTTTTAATTAATTCGGAGCATTTCAGCTTAGTCCTCAAGGGTAACAGCGCATCTGCAATTTTATCCTTAATTGAGGGTTCATTTATATGTATATGCCACAGCATCCTCATATCATCAGGTGGACTGTTTACTAGTTTGTCACCTACATTCTATTAAAAAAAAAACTACATTCGCTCACACTCATAGTGCGATGGAATGGTAATCTGACAAGACCGGAAAGAGATCAGACGCAGGACTAACAGCTTTACGTTCTTTCCGAGGCATGGAGTTAAAAGCCTCGCCAATTTTCCAACGCCGGCTTGCTACTGAGAATTTTTTGACAGAAAAGCCAAACAAATGATATATGATCCGACCTGGGATTTCGACCCGGGACCTCATGATCAGTAATTGTATTGACGACCACTAGACCAACGAGGCAGTTGCCATATTATTATAATATAAAAAAGTATTACTTTTTTATCCCTTCAATATAAAAAAGTTTGGTCGGGTTTATAAAAACCTATGAATGAAAGCGATGCCGTAGGCAAGAGATAATACCGGCGTAATTTACGTAATCAATACCGTGTTCTAAAGACTCGGAACAAACTTTTTGGTGGGGAAACTTCGTCGTCACGAAATCACGAAGTTCGAATTTTGTAGCAATATCAATGGTTACGGGGACCGAGTTGTCATTGATATACTTTTTTAAAGTTTTGCCTATTATTGCCAGTGTTTTTCATGATATTGTAAATTCTTTTTAAACTTTTTTTAGAAAATTAATAAATAAATATACTTTTGTGTATACTTGTTATTCAGAAAAAGAAAGACACGGTTACAAAGGGTTTAGAAGTTAAGAAATAAGTAAGAAAAAAAAAAAAAATATTAAGCTGAGGAAGTAGATAACATTTAAGTAAATAAATATTTATAAAGAAAACGAAATAATTTTGATTTATGCAGTATACTTACTTGCTTGGCTGTGCTCCAAGATGCTCTTGGATATCCAGAAAAGAGGTAGCAGTGCCCGTTGAATAGCACCTGCTTGGCATCCATACACGTCTGGGCTGTCGACAAAAGTTCATATTAGAAGAGGAAAGGCGTCACTATGTTGTCCTAAATAATTAAAAAAAAACATTATCCTACACTAGGATAATCTCTATCGTGGAGGCAGCTTACATACATAAATTACACAAGGATAAACACCCAGACCGGGAACAATTACTTGTAGGCAAAACAAATGTTTGTGCGGCCCTCAGCCCAAACCACTGCGCCACAGAGCCGTCAAACTGGAACATCTGTGAATTCACCACCGTCACAAAATGTAAAGTACCCGGTTGACCGAGCTTTGCTCGGTATTTTTCGCTCGGTTTTTTTTAATTCGTGTGTTTTGGAAATTATATTTAGATATATACAAATTACATACTGATGAAATATAAATAATATTTTTCGATATTAGCGACATAACAGAAAAAACGGAACTTGTTATTTGAATAAAAAATCGTGAGTGCAATTATTTTAATTTAAATTTTCGTGTTTTTAAAAAAATACTAAAAAAAAGGGCTCCAAAAAATAGATTTTCTCAAAAAAAGAAAGGAACTTGAAAAAAAAATTAAAAAAGTCGGTCGGTCGGTCTGGGCTCGAACCGGGGTTTTACGATTCTGTGACCGCCCATTATACCAATTAATCTATTTATAACCACAATCTGTCAAAATTTACCTTCTTATTCTAACGATATTGTAACAGTTTTTCATTGCCTAAAAACACGGACAAAAAGAGATTTTCTAAAAATAAATCCTAGCTGGATCGATTTATTATCCCCGAAACTCCCTGGACACTAAATTTTATGAAAATCGTTGTAGCCGTTTCCGAGATCCCGATAAATATATATATATATATATATATATATATATATATACAAGAATTGCTCGTTAAATAGTATAGTATATGACGTGGTAATCGTAATAGTAGTCATATTCTTACACCAATGATTGCAACTCCGCCACCCGATACCATCTGCAAGTGTGGTGATGACCGTGAAACTAGGGTGACCTTGGTCGCCATTGCATCACTCCCTCAGCCCTTGACTGAACCCGTGAATGCTCCTCGAAGGGAAGATGTTATCTGATGTTGCTTGAAAATCGTCACGTCCGGCACCTTCTTGTGATCGTAAACGAAAGAATTTGGATATAAAATCAATTTCTGTGGTGATCCGAAACAAGATCGATATTGACGGGTCTATTTTTGTTGAGAAAAGATGTCGGTTGAGACCAGTCTGTAACCAGCGTAGGATTGCCAAAATAAACGCAAGTACAACTCTACATGTTGTGTAGCTAACCCTATATTGACAAAAATACGTTGAGAGAAGATATCCTACATTTCGAGAAAGAACTAAGCTGGAAGAGGATACGATCTTTTGCTTTTGAAGCGTATGAAGTTAAATAGGTCAACATACTTCAAATCCTACGTATTACGGGTTCCTTCAAAGTACAAAGAGACATTCCTCGCTCCCGATTTCTGGCCCTTTGTATCGTCGATACAGTGTCGCGCCAAAGAAGAAAGTTCCCTAAATGGTGTTATGTTTAATACATATTTTTAGGTTAATGTATATATTTCTATGGGCTAATGTTCTTAATTTTAAGTTCTTGATGCCTGAAATAAAGTTATTGTGTTGTATGATTTCTTATATTAACGTGAACACTACACATGTCAAAAATACTCGTTTTTACGGATTTTATCGCGTATATTAACATTTTTATATTTCTGACGTTTCGAGCACTTTATAGCACCTATGGTCACGGGGGAGTACTCTACTCTATGCGGGGGAGACTGGAGTGCTCAATATTCATTTATAACATAACATGTTATAGTTAACCGGGGTTACCACAGATTAAAATTATTAGTTTTTGTTCCGAGGCACTACCCATAATATACAGTAATGAAACTTATATAACGCCATCTAGTCTCGATAATTATTAGTGTTTTTAAATTTAATTAGTGTAAAGTGAATTAAAGTGTTAATTTAGGTAATTCTATCGGCAATTTTTATTGTCACGAACCTCAAGCTCGTAGCAGTTGGTGTCAGAAGTGGGACAAATCATGCCGATTTTACATAAGGAGGAAACGGAGGGTGTCCGTACCCGAAGTCAACGCCAGCAGGAGACGGACCAAAGAAGATTTGGTGGTGCAACGCCGAAGACGTCGGAGGGCCAGCCACCGGCTGCAGGCCCGTCGGTAGCAGCACCTAACTTAGGTGCTCTGATGGCGATGCTACAGGAGCAGCTGCAGCGCGGACGAGAGGAACAGGCCCGTCTGTTGAAAGAGCAGCAGGAGGAACAGGCTCGCCGACAGGAGGAACAGGTCCGTCGGTTGGAAGAGCAGCTGCGGGGCGGACAGGAGGAACAGGCTCGCCGCTTAGAAGAGCAGCTCAAACGCGATAGGGAAGAGCAGATGCTTCTCATGAAGGACCTTCACGCTACCTTCGGGAAAGAGATAAGGGAGGTGAAGGATAAGGTTGCTCAACATGATAACCGCCTGTCGGAAGCCGAGACCCAAATCAACCAAGTTAAGAAAACGCTGGATGAACTCAAACTTGGGGATGAAACTACAGCTCCCGTAGTAGCTACTACACCTTCGCTACGTGGGTTCAAGTTGCCACCGTTCGACGGGACTTCTTCCTGGTCAGCCTACAAAATCCAGTTCGAGGCTGTTATGAAGGCGAACGGCTGGAGTAAAAGTCAGGCCATGACTGCTCTCACACTAGGCCTGCGCGACCAGGCCTTAACAGTGCTGGAAGCTCTCGGGGAGGAAGTGACTTATGAGCAACTCCTTGAGGCATTGGAGGCAAGATATGGCGACGCTCACCTGGAACACGTCTTTCGGGCGCAGCTTAAAGATCGCGTGCAGCGCATCAACGAAAACCTGCAGCAGTGGGCTCTAGAGGTGGAGAAGCTGGTGCGAAAAGCATGCCCCCCCCCCCCCCCCACCCCCCCCCCCCCTGGGCCCCCACCCCACCCCCCCCCTCCCCCCACCGGTCTGTACCTGCGCTCATTGAAGGGAACCTGGTGCAGACATTCATCGACGGCATCCACACTCTAGGCTCGGGCACCCAACCAAGGACCTTCGTAGCACATGCACTTCGTGCGGCAGGATCATCGTTCCCCTCGCGTCAGGGAGGTTGCAGCAGCTACAGTTCGCGACCGCAACGAAGGATACAGCCCTAGGTGCTATGGCTGTGGGGAAAAGGGCCATCTTCGATCCAGCTGCCCTAAGCGAACCCTAGAAAGGGAAGGTGAACGATCTCAGGAGGGTTGTGCGGCCAACAGCACCGCCCAGCAGCAGCAGGGAAACGAGTAAAAGCCAGAACTGCGGGGCGGGTGCTGGCTGATGTTAAAAGAGCAGCAAGCGAGCAAGGATCTCGATCTCACAAACCCATGATGGGAACAGTCTAATCATCAAGGGCGAGGTCAACGGAATGCCGTGTAAACTGACCATAGACACTGGAGCCTCTCGTACGATTGTTAGTTCCCAACTCATAAGTCAGTTCCTTGGGGACTCCGCATACAACCGAGAACGCATTAATTTGGTAACAGCCACTGGTCAGCGTATACCCGTCAGTGGAGAGAAGGAGATGGAGTTAAAGCTAGGCAACGTGATCTACCTGCATAATGTCAACGTGGCTGATATAATGGACGACTGCATCCTAGGCCTAGACTTTATGAGGAATAATTGTTGTGAGATCGACGTTAAGCAAGGTGTTTTGAAATGTGGACAGGTGGAACTTTTTATGGAAGGTGCGCGTACCAGGGAACGTGTACAGCACTAAGAAGATTGTTCTTCCCGAGAGGAACAATCGTTTCCGATCGGAAACGATTGTTCCGGTTTCTTCCTCGAAACGCTGGGCAAGCTCACCGTTGTGTACTTGTGGAAAGGGTAAACAATGACCTTCCATGGAAAGTAGCTCGAACCTTGGTCAGGACCACTGACATCTCAGGAGTACGTATGCTGAACCTTTGCGACCGGGAACAGATTATAGAAAAAGACACACTGGTTGGTACTTGTGAGGAAGTGGAATGGTTACGTCGGTGCCAATATATATCGAGTGGGACGCCCAGCAAGGATTCAGAAACGAGAGTGACCACACTTTTGGAAGACTGTCGCAGTGTTCTCTCCCCGAACGAATTGGTCAAGGCGAAGAAGTTGTTACTCAAGTACGCCGATGTATTCTCATCAAACGATGCTGACATAGGAAAGTCTGGCTTAGTTCAACACAAAATAAACACAGGAGAAGAATTGCCTATCCGTCAGCGGCCAAGAAGATTGCCGGTAGCACGTGAAAAGGAAGTGGAAACCATAATTGAAGGAATGGTGAAGGATGGTGTTATTGAACCTTCCTCCAGTCTATGGTGTTCACCAGTGGTGCTGGTGAAGAAGAAGGATAGCAGCATGCGGTTTTGTGTTGACTACCGCCGTCTGAACGACGTTACGAATAAGGACAGATATCCCTTGCCAAGAATTGATGACACGCTGGACATGCTTACAGGAGTAAAGTGGTTTAGCACGCTGGATCTAAAAAGTGGCTACTGGCAAATTGAAATTGACCCTAAGGACAAGGATAAAACTGCGTTCTCGACGAGAAAGGTTCTGTGGCAATTTAAAGTAATGCCGTTTGGGTTGTGCAATGCTCCAGCAAAGTTTGAAAGGCTGATGGAACTTGTACTTACCGGGCTAATTGGCGATGCCTGTCTGGTCTACTTGAATGACATCATCATCGTAGGCCGGAAGTTTGAGGAACACCTTCAAAACCTGGAACGCGTGCTGATGAAGATTCAGAGTGCCAACCTCAAGTTGAGTCCGAAGAAATGTTCACTATTCAAACGGCAAGTTAACTTTTTGGGGTATGTAGTATCGGAAGAAGGTATCCGCACGGATCCAGAGAAAATCGCAGCTGTCAAGGATTGGCCGGTTCCAAAAGACAAGACGCAGATTAGAGCATTTTTGGGTTTGTGCTCCTATTATCGGCGATTTGTGACGCGATCGATGAGAACTTTGCAGATATAGCCAAACCTCTGCACAAGCTAATCGAGGAGAAGCGACATTTCTGCTGGGATGAAAGTTGCAATATCGCATTCCAGGAGCTCAAGGACCGTCTTTGCAAAACACCTATTTTGGGATACCCTGATGCAAGCAAAGAATTTATAGTTGACACAGACGCAAGTGATATAGGACTTGGCGGTGTGTTGTCTCAACGGAATGGTGACCAAGAGGTCGTGATAGCGTACTTCAGCAAGTCATTGTCAAAACCGGAAAGGAATTATTGTGTCACAAGACGCGAATTGCTAGCTGTGGTAAAGTCGTTGCAGCATTTTAGCAAATATCTTCTGGGACGAAAATTTCGCTTAAGAACTGACCATGCTGCACTAAAATGGCTATTGCAGTTTAAAAATCCAGAAGGACAAGTTGCGAGGTGGATTGAACTACTGCAAGAATACGACTTTGAGATCGAACATCGCAGCGGGAAATCTCTTGGCAACGCAGATGCATTATCAGGAAGACCTTGTCCTGAAGATTGCAAACATTGTACTAGGCAGGAGAGTAAGGAAGTGGTATCCGTGAGGATGCTCAGGACAGACCACCTCAGCAACGAGTGGAAGGACAGCTTACAACATGCACAGCAGGAAGATCCGGACATCAAGCCGATTCTGGAATGGATGAAGGCCAGTGCTCCCAAGCCCAAGTGGAGCGACGTCTCAGCGATGAGTTCGACCACTAAAAGCTATTGGGCCCAATGGGACAGCTTGCTGCTTCAGGATGGAGTTCTGTGCCGTAAATGGGAAAATGTTCGGAGAGACAGCTGTCACTTGCAAATGGTTGTCCCTAAAGCTAAAGTACCGGGTGTTCTACAGCTGTACCATAATGATTATTCAGGAGGCCATCTGGGAGTTAAACGAACTCTACTGAAGATCCGAGAACGGTTTTACTGGGTCCACTGTCGAAACGATGTCGAGGACTGGTGTCGCAAATGTACAAGTTGTGCGGCTGTAAAGGGACCTCAGACTCGTAGTAGAGGTGCATTGAAGTTGTACAATGTTGGTGCACCATGGGAGAGAATAGCTATTGACGTGGCGGGGCCGTTTCCGGAGAGTGAAAGCGGTAACAAGTATTTCATGGTTGTGATGGATTACTTCACTAAGTGGCCAGAAGTCTTCGCCATTCCAAATCAAGAAGCTTCAACAGTTGCAGATAAACTAGTTCATGAAGTCTTTTGTCGTTTCGGAGTACCTTTAGAGATTCATAGCGATCAAGGAAGGAATTTTGAGTCTCAAATATTCCAGGAAACTTGCCGAGTTATGGGTACTCATAAAACAAGAACGACTTCTTATCACCCGCAATCTGATGGAATGGTAGAACGATTTAATCAGACATTGGAGAGGTACCTAGCAAAAGTTGTAGACAATCGGCAACGAGATTGGGACAAGCACATACAACCGTTTTTGTTGTCATATCGAAGCGCTGTTCACGAAAGTACAGCAGTGACACCAGCTTTCGCAAACTTTGGAAGAGAATTACGGCTGCCTGCAGACCTGATCACCGGGATACCCCCTGATGCTCCACGCAGTATAACCAATTATGCAAATGACTTGCGGACCAAAATGAATGACGTTTATGAGCACGTCAGACAATCGGGCCAGCAAATGTCTGAAAAGATGAAAACCCGGTACGACCGGAAAATGAACAACAAACACGTCGAACCCGACGAAGGTTCACTTGTGTGGTTGCACAATTCAGTCCGCAGCAAAGGGAAATCTCCTAAGCTTCAAGCGAAATGGGAGGGCTCGTACCGGATTGTGACCAGGATCAACGATGTAACCTACCGGATACAGAAAAGCGCATGAGGGACTCCTAAGATCGTCCTTGTGGATCGCCTGGCGCGTTATTATGGGGCCGATAATGCTCGGGACGAGCATGTCTTAGGAGGGGGCTGTGTTACGCGCCCAAGTCGACGGCACTAGCGCCATCTAGTCTCGAACCGAAGAACTAAACTTCTTGAAGTTGAAACTCGAACTCTCGGTACCTTGCGCGTGTTTACTTGAATATTCTGGATATTTCGCTGCTAATTTATATTTATAGGCGCTGCAAGATGCGATCGGGGAAGTATTGAAGTTGGCGAGACAAGCGAAGCTTCGGAGCGGAAAAGTGAATCAGGTGTTAATTATTAGTGTTTTTAACTTTAATTAGTGTAAAGTGAATTAAAGTGTTAATTTAGGTAATTCTATCGGCAATTTTTATTGTCACGAACCTCAAACTCGTAACAGTATCTTGATGTCTTGTAGTTGTATGTTTGGGTTGAGATTCAATTTTATTAATTATGGGATCCCAAGCAGACGGTAGCGCCCAGCCATCTTCTGTATCGAAATTAGAATTTTTTTTTAATTTCAATCTCACGAATCATCCTTGGAAAAAAATCGGTGTTTGTTTTTGTTTAGCGAGGATTTGTGGTCTATCAAATCTGATGTAGTGACGGGGGCGATCCTGTACGTGTTCACAGACTGCAGACTAAGACTGCAGATAAAAAAGTACACACGCGATGAATCCGTAAAAACTAGTATTATTTATCGTGCTGTATTAACCAAGTTTTTTGTGCTTAATTAACTCACACTTAAACATTAAAACGTAAGTTCTAGCTCTGGGGCTAAGTGCTAGTGTAATTTCACAGAATGCGAGCGACAGCCTGGATTGTGATTTCCTTAACTTCATTAATGAAATTGTTAATTACAATTTCGTATACTGCATTTTCAACATATATTGAAGAATTTTTTCCTAGCTCTTTTATTAAAGGTCTCCTTAAGTTAATTATAGTTAATAAATAGTAACGTTCTGGAAAAACCGCTGGCGACAGAAAATTCCGCAACGTGAGAAAAACTTTTCAGTTTGGATTAGTTCGATGTAGCCGCTACCTTTAGTCTTTAACAGGTTGATGACGAATGTTGAATATTAAATATACTTAAATGTAAAATAAAAAACAGAACTTTTTACTGTCCAATCCTAATAAAAAAAAATGAAATAGACGCGGCTTTTCAATTTTTGAAATCGGAACAGTTTTTCAATTTTGAAATTGGTAGCAACGAAGAAAAATTTTAAGAATGTCTTGGAATAAAAACCATATTTACTAAACTGTTCGTTTGTTTAAAATAATTTTTAATTTTTATAATAAACCATATTTTATTTTATTTGACTCGAGGTGTTTTGGATGAAGATCACCACCTTTATCAATAACAGAGTGCAAGATGTACTCTGTAAACAAAGATAGATCATCTTATATACATTTATACACCGAGTTCAGTCCCTGTTAGCATAAATCAAATTTTAATAATAGTTTCAATTTAACGTTTCCAAAAATCAAATGTTACCACCGATGAAGTAATTTATTTACCACGTATACGGCGATGAACAAAAACGGCGTGAGAAAACCCATATGTTAAAGTAATCCTGTGTGTGATAGAGCCATACTGAAGTTATATTAGTAGTATATTTGTAGCACGAATGGGTCGGTTCGACGGGGGAAGGACCACGCTCTCACAGAAAACCAGCGAAAAATAGTAGCTTAATGCTGCTGTGTTTCGTATGGTGAGTGTAGAGAACCAGAGATTCTTTTTACTGAAAACGAGGCATTCCATCTTAGTCCTTACAGGTGACAACGCATCTGCATTTTGACTTGTAATCCCGGATAGATGTACATATCTATAGGCCACAGCAACCACTTACCATCAGGTGGACTGTGTCCTCGTTTGTCACCCTATCCTATAAAAAAAGATCAAGGAATTATGAAGTACGCTACTCGGAAAATTATACGACAAATGAAAGAAGGTCCAGATGCAGTAGGATACATGAACTCGGGGTATGTATTAGTACTTATAGAGTCGCCATAGATAAAGGGAAAAGTACAATTAAGTAGTGCAAGTACGACGCCGCGCCGTCGCAATCACTAAAATTATTAAACATTATTTTAAGTGCTGCCTAACTACCTAATTCATCCCGTGGGGGTCGTTATAGGTGACAGAGGGAATAAAACGGGAGGTAGGCAGCAGCATCATCCTGATAACAACTCAAAATAATAAAAAATACGGTTGTCAACTCACTTGAGAATTATGACAACTATGGCTCTATGGTCAAGGACTTTAGTTAAGATGTAAAAAAAACTAATAAACAATCCTGATGCTTTTATTAAGCTTTTTTCACCTGAATCGTAGTAGCTTAAGAGCTAAGTGAGCACAGCCAGATCGATCCTGTCGGCATTATTAAAATTGTTGACAGTAATGCTGATTTATGGCCGCTAATAATGCACCTAAATATGCTGAGTTAATAAAATAAACACGAAATATTTTATGCTTGGTAGTTGTATCGTATGGTGAGTGTAGAAAACCGGAAACCATTTTCACGCGAAACGTGACGTTACATCTTAGTCCTTAAAGATAAGAACTCATCTGCATTTTGATGCTTAATCGACATCTACATAACTGTGTGCTCATTTATCACCACTATATTACAAAAAAAAGGGTTTGTTCGCTTATTTAGTGTCCTTCATTTGCTCATAAATTAAAAGAATTTGTTTGAACTGCACGTATTCCAGATGTTTTTCACTGGGTGAGTTTCATTTAATTTATAGTTTTTAAAATTCCTTGCATATAAAATAACAGGAGCGCTGATCCCGTTTCATGAGGCAATTTAAAGAACAACACTAAACATTTCCAGTGAAAAATAGCGAGACATGCAAATAGTTATGGCTGGACTTAAATATTCTTTTGTTTCTTTATTTTGCCTTTTTTATTTTTATATAACGGATGTTCTCCTGTACCGTGGTGATAGTTTACATACATAAATTGCACGAAGGCAAACACTCAGACTCGAAGCAATTATTTGTAGGCCATACAAATACTTGTTTAGTGCGGAATTCAAACCCGTGGCTCACAGCGCTGAAACTTACTGCTAGGTTATTGCAGCATGGAGTCGTCAAGCATGAACTCAAACATTAACCTTTAAAAAAATGAAGATTTGATGGATTTTATTTATAAGGCAAATGCTTGCATTTATATTGGACTATACAGTTCATCGCCGCGTAGTGACTGTATAAAAATATTTACTTCCCCATATTGTCCCTTTTTTATTAACTGGCTTTACGGCTCTGGGATCTAGCCCTTCTGAGCTCCATATCGTAAGAGGCGACAGAGTAAAACTGATACATGTGATTGGCAGCGCAGCATTTCCTGATAAAATCTCAAAATATTTAAAAGCTGCAGTTGCTAACCCGCCTGACAAGCGTGGCAACTATGGCAAATTCCCTCTATGAGGCAATCTATAAATGAAGCCTATAGACCTAGTTCAGCCGTGGACCGTTACTGGGTGAAATGGAATGGAAATAGATACAGCTCATGGGATTATTATACTAGGCGATTACTATTTATTTTGTAAATCTCATAGAATTGCTATAGTTAGCTATAGTTATCTACGTGGTTTCGAAGGAGAAGTAATAATGACAGATGCCTTGCACCTTTAATGCTGCTGTCTGTGACAGATGACGAAAATGAGATGGTTTTACTGCCATCTATCGGAGGCCATTAGTTTTTATAGCATCATCAATAGACAAAATGGGGTATTATATTTTGTTATTTTAATTTAAATTCATGACGATTGAATTGTCCCTTATGTTGAAAAGGCAATAACAAAAGTTAACGATAAAATTCTCAGCAGCCAACTTTTCAAATTCAAGCGTGAATCCAGTTCGGTTTGTGCAGCAGTCTTGTCTACGCTCGCTTCAGAAGTTAGCTGCATAATATTCATTGAGATTCTCATTTTACTTCAGCTTCACCAGATTGGTATCAACTTTAACTATATTAGCGTGAGTTGAATTTGAAATTGCATTCACTTTTCCAGACGTGGTCTGCTATGCATTTCATATCGTTTCTATTTCTTATAAGAATGTTTTTTCTTAATACGAAAGACAAAGCAATATAAACATCTGGATATAAGCGTTTATTTAAAAAAAAATGACAAACAACGTGAATCATCATCATCGTTAGAGCCCTTCAAGTCCACTGCTACACATAAGCCTCCCCCAAGGAAAGCACGGTTCTGAGCCACCTGCATCCATCGAATTCCTGCATAACTTACCAGGTCATACCTCCATCTAATGGGTGCCGTCTTACACTCAACTTACCGGTAAGCTAAGTGTAAGGCGGCCGCCACGAGGCTGCCGCTACTAAAGAACCATTACCCGGTTCTGCATTTGGTACCCGGGTCGGCTGGACCGGGGAAGGACCACGCTCTCACAGAATACCAACGTGAAACCGTAGCTTAATGCTGCTGTGTTTCGTATGGTGAGTGTGGAGAACCGGAGACCCTTTTTACTGGAAACGAGGCATTCCATCTTAGTCCTCACGGGTGACAACGCATCTGCATTTTGATTCGTAATCGAGAATAGATGTAGATGTCTATGGGCCACAGCAACCACTTACCATCAGGTGGACTGTGTGCTCGTTTGTCACCCTAACCTATAAAAAAAAGTGTTCGTCTATCACTCTGATTGCTATTAAAAAGAATGAAACAAATTTACGTGTATTTTCTTTAATGAAAAAGCGAAGTTTTCAGGCATATACAAGGGCTGTTCAAATAATTTTTTTTGCCTAAAGAAAATACAGAGCACATAGTATAAAATTAAATCAATTACTACATCAGGGAATGAATTCTAAAATTTAACAAAACCACCCGCAGATTGATATTTCCGTTTAGTTTCTATAACGGAAAGAGAATTGTTATTACCGTAGCGCGGCTTACGAAATGGACCGGAAACGTTACAGAATGGAGATTGTCCGCCAGTGAAACGTGAAGCTATCGGCATCCGCCTTAAGGCATCGCTTAATATGGCATCTGTAGTCGCTTTTCACGAATCAAAAGATTTGAAAACCATGCCTAAGTCGGAAAGATATCGATGAATTTCGTTTTGTAACGATCTATTTGAATAAATGATTTCCTGACGCTTATTTTTTCTTAAAACTGCATGAATCTATCATTTAAAAGGAAAAATAAAGCGAATCACCGGATCACTACAAGTTTTCACCCTCAGGATCACTTAGCAATCGGAGATTCTTAGCAACCCCTGCCCCATCGTTACCATGCTCGCAACCAAAGCTAGGAATAGCGGGGTAGCCGGGAACTGGGGGCCGTCTCTCAATACAGCAATAAAGAAACTAACACTGCATTAATTAATTTATCATGATTACAGCCCTTCACAAGTCCACTGCTGAACATAGGCCTCCCTCAAGGTATGCCACAAGGCACGGTCCTGAGCCACCTGCATCCATCGACTTCCTGCATCTTACCAGATCGTCACTCTATCTAGTGGGGGGTCGCCCTACACTTCGCCTACTGGTACGAGGCTGTCACTCCAGAACCTTTTTTCCGGTTCAGGTTGTCGGTTCTTTGAGCTATATGGCCGGCCCATTGCCACTTCAGCTTACTAATCCGTTGGGCTATGTCGGCCATAGTTGGTTGTACTGCGGATATCCTCATTTCTAAGTTTAATATTTTATTAAAGTTACAGCCTATATACGTGCCACTGCTGGGCACATACCTCCTCTAATTTCTAAGAGGTTTTTAGGGCAAGAAAGTGTCCGCCGCGCTGCCCCAATGCATGTTGGCGAACTTCACATGTCTTCGAAATATATTTTTTATTTCTCGGACATGCAGGCTTCCTCCGGGTGTTTTCCTTCACTTCAGAGCACGTGGTAAATCAGCACTTAAAATTACAATTAACAATTTGATTGGTGCCGACGGGGTTCGAACCCGGGTTGCTCGCATAATGTGACTTTACAGCGAGCTCTAACCATCTGAGCTACCACGGCTCCAAAGAATCGTTTACTAATACAGGCAAAACAATGCTGATACAGTCATTAATTTTGCCTGTACTCAGTTTCGTAAACTTTCATTAAACTGACGCATATTAGGAACTTCTTAACAAATTGGATCGTTTTCTTTATAATTGTATTCGCTCTTTAGCGGCTAACGTAATTTAATAGAAGTGAGAGTGAAAAGGTTCTCGAAGGGCATCTTCGTACCGTCAAGAATAGTGTGGAGTGACTGCCTCTAGATGGTGTGACGACCTGATAAGATATGCAGGAATGTAATGTAAGGAATTAATGGTTAGTTGATGCCGTGTGGCAGCCACTTACAGAATCCACCATCATATTTCCTTCCGTGGATGTCGTCAAAGTAACGATGAGAAATGACAGATCTCATGGTTTCCAGTAGATGGGCCAGTTGATGGTCTGACCATGCCAATTAAGCCAGATGTGCAATACATGGACCAGGGTAGGAAAGAGGCTCATATAAACTACAAAAACTTTAACAGGATGAATGAGTAGTTGTAATCAGATATATTTTAGTAGCAGTACGTAATAACTTAGTAATAAATTGCAGTGCAAAGGGGCCACGGGCTTGAATACCGCACGGAACAAGTAGTCGTATCATCTATGGTCAGGATGTTTGTACTTATGACATTTATGTTTGTAAACTGCCTCTACGATGATACACGAGAAAACCCTAAAGTATGTGTAACGTTCTTAGAAAAAATATATAAATTCACGTATTTAGTACCGTATGGAATATCCAAGATAGGGACGGAAAATGCATTTGAATTTCATTCATTCACTGTCGGAATGGATGGAATGAGCTAGAAGCTCGTGCAACGTTCACGGTTATGTTTGTACCTTTGAATAAGACTTTGCGGCATCTTAACTGGTCGTTATTTAACATCTTTAGAATATTATATAATTTTTACCTTATGTATAAACGTGTTAAATTCTAATGGAAATGGGCAGGTTATTAAGCAAGATTTAAGGACAAAACTTGACAGTAGAAATTATAGGATTACTAAAGCCAAGCAAAAGAAAATATGGAGAAAGCTGGAGAAGGCCAATATCTTATTTCCTGTAAAAGATTCCTAGCTAATGCCTGTATTTGTATGCCTGTTACTCCTCCTGTCTTCGTTAATTTTGGACCGATTTTATTTTATATAAATCTTTTGTTATGAGTTATATTTCATTGTCTGAGTGGTTCTATGTAAATTTGCAGAAAAAATTTTCGACCTTAAGTGTGGTAAATTGGGGTGAATTTTTTAATGGAACTTTTAGTCCTCAAAGGGTCAAAAAGCCTTTTTTGTGAGACTTTTAATTAAAAGTAAAGGTCGACTTCACAGAACTAAAAAAAATTAAATTACGCACAACAGCTTCAGAAGTCGAAGCTTAATATTTATATACTCTATGTTATAGCACCGTGTAGTACTGCTTTGTTTACTTTTACTACCGTGTTTTACTTTAGGCGTAAGATTTTTTTTTACTTTGCGTTCGCTTTTTATAGGAATTCTATTTATAAATACCATGCCAACTTCATTACGAGAACGTAAAACATGTTCTGAATTCTTTTGTTTCGTGAAAATTGAGGGCAAACTGTGCGAGAAACGACGCCGTAGGATAGTTTCACGCATCACTGGAGACCAATCTTCAGTCCATAACATTTTGCGGGCTATTTCATAAGCGCTGAGCTACGTTGGAATCAATTGTTAAATTGACCTATATTTTATATGATTTATTCATGCCAAATGGTTTATACAACTACATAATATAAAATAGTGTAGATCTATATGTACAGAATTAAAATCACTTTGATAGTACAGATAGTAAGAATAAAGATTAGGGTATGGGATTGAGAGGTTCTCACCTCTCAATCTCACCCCTCAATCTCCCAATGCCCGTCCAATACATCATCGTTGGAGCTACACGCAAGTGTGAGTAACGATTAAAGGGCAAGTCTTATTCGATACTATTCAGACGATATCCCGAACGTCAGTCTAAGTGAGATTAGAATGGCTCTCAATCACTTTAAAAACGGTAAGGCTCCTTCGGAAGCTCTTTAATTTCGTACTCCATGGTGGCACTACTCCGGAGGCGTGGAGCAAAATTGTTGTAGTCTTATTCTTCGAGAAAGGAGATAACGTTTTGTTGAAGAACTACAGACCGATTTCTTACAGATTTCCTACGAGCCGCGTCTACGTGCTGTTTTCGAAAATCATTACGAATCGTCTCGCACGCAGACTCGACGACTTAGACCACTTACATACCCTTCAACAAATTGTACAAAAGAACGAACAAAACACACATACAATCTGCTACTTTGCCTTGCATATATGAACTATGAGAAAGCCTTTGATTTCATCGATGTTTGGGCGGTGCTACTGCCCCTTTAGCGGTGTCAAGTTGACTTTCAATATATAGTGGTGCTGAAGTGTTTGTGCAGTAGAGCTACGATGGCTATTCGAGTACAGAATCCGAGTACGAAACCTATCCAACTGCAGAGAGGTGTAAGACAGGGTGACATTATATCCCCGAAACTATTCACCACTGCATTGGAACACGTTTTCAAGCTACTGGACTGGAAAGAATACGGCATTAATGTCAATGGCGAGTACATCACTTACCTTCGATTTGTCAACGATATATTCCTTATGGCATAATCGCTGGAGGACCTAAGCACTATGTTCAGCTCAATGCCCTCAGTAGTGTCTCCCAACGGATAGGTCTTAAGATGAACATGGAAAAAGCGAAAGTCATGTGTAACGTCCATGTTACCCCTATACCGGTAGTTGTTGAGGGCGCTAAGCTTGAAGTTGTTGAAGAGTATCAACATACCCTATAGGGGGATATTTGCTATGGTTGCCAAGTTTGGTAAGCGGCTTGGCAATCGCAGTATTTTTATTTTAGTCGCTATTAGGAGGGCGTTGCTGCCCATCTCCTGATTTGTTTCCCTCTGTCGCCTCTTACGACACCCACGGGATGATATGGGATAGTGGATATTCTTACATCGTCACTATACGGACATTTTTATAGGCTGTTATGGATAATGAATGGAACGTCTATGTCTATAGGCCAGAGCATCAGGTGTACTCATGTGTCACCATAGCTTTAGAAAGGACTACATCTAGGCGACAGAAATAGGTTAAAGTATGGTTATACCAAGCCTCGTTTGTCTAGTGATTGTAGTAGTGCGACTCTCGACCATGAGGTCCCGGGTTCGAATCCTGGGACGGGCCAAAAAGATATCAGTCATTGAGTTTTTCCGTTAAGAAATTCTCAGTAGCTGCCCGGAGTCAGCATGTTGGCGGTGTCTCACTCTCTCGGAAAGCACGTAAAAGCACGTGATCTCACCCCGGTTGTGTCGGTTTACCGTTTCATCGGACCATGAGAGTAAAGAAATAGAGAGTGAACCCGCGCTGCCTAAACATGGTCTAGAGAACATTATTTACCAAACTCCATGTCATTAAAATTTTGCTGCTAAGGTTTCATAGCAAGTTAATGTTTGCTTTTTACTAATTTAACAACAGAACACAAATATTATTGTTGACATTATAACTTTATTGTATTTAGCAAATTTGTTCGAGAAACACAGCCAAAACTTGCAACATTCACTGTTTACTCGCTTTATGAGTACAGCAGTATAAACTGGCATAGTTAATTAATACAAGTTTCCTGAATCGAACCAAAAAAAAAAAAAAAATTTGAAGATCCTTGAAAAATTAGAGAATCCTTGAATAGAATAATCAATTTACTTTTATTAATTATCGATACACATTAATTATCGAAACACATTAATTATCGAAACACGTATTCACGGCTACAAAAAATTGTTTCTGTTTTAATTAACACGATTTTTTTGACTGATTGATACCAGTGATTCCTATTTTGTTACCGAAAACAAGTGGTAAAATTAAAAGTTTTGCACAACCAACTTCAATATAAGTAAAATGAGAATATCATTAATGTATTCGAATTAAATTAAATACACATTATTAAAAATAACTCAAAAACTACTGGTCAGAACTTGATCAAATTTATATGGGATCACATGAGATCCACCAGCTTTCAAGTAAAAAAAGTTCTGATGTAATACACAAAATATCTGAAAAATGGTTTACTCTGCAGGCCATCCCTGGAATTTCCCTCTTATTTTACTTAAAAATCTATTTTATTTTTGAGTTTGAAACGATTATTAGCGATGTTTAAAGGGCTTTAATGTTTGAACGCATCGTTCGGTTTTTGAACTTGCTTGACGGCATTCAAATGCGGTTTTTTAAGTATAAAAATTGTTTTAAGATCTTGAGTCAATAGATCGAAGAATTTAAAAAATTATCCTAATTATCAGCTCTACCACTGTTATATCTTAACAGTGGTAGAGCCACGCGGCAGCTTTGCTGTCGCACGTATGGGCCGGCTCAAACCGGGGTGGTACCACGACCTCACAGAATACCGGCGTGAAGTGGAAGCTCCGCTTCCGCGTTTCGTCTGGTGAGTGCAGGTGGCCGGAGGCCCAAATCCCCCCATCAACATGGTAGCGGAATTAAATGATAGACTACCCCAGGAGGGTACCAGCACCCCTGGAGAATCCCTCGCTGAGCATCCACGACCATGTTTCTCCACTTCTGAGCGTGGGTGCTCAGGCTGCCCCGCGTATTCTGGGGGGGGGGCAATATTCCGCTCAAGACTAAAACTGCTCGGGGCAAACGGAGCAACAAGACCAAGGCGACCCCTGCCACGCTGTCCGTGAATTTCTGCAATATCAGGGGACTTCACTCTAACCTAAACGCCGTCCACTACCATCTCGAGACGGCGAGGCCGGCTCTGCTCTTTCTGACCGAGACGCAGGTGTCCTCTCCGGCTGATGTCTCGTATCTCTCCTGCCCGGGGTACAAACTGGAACACTCCTTTGTGCCTCGGGCTGGAGTTTGCGTTTACGTCAGAGAGGACATCTGTTCTCGACGCCTCGGCAGACTTGAAGGTTCGGACCTGTCCATCCTTTGGCTACGCGTAGACAGCGACGACCATCCGCGCGTCTACGGGTGCCTCTATAGGTCCCATAGCGGTAATGCCGAAACAGACCGACTCTTCGACCACGTCCAAATGGCTGCAGATTCGTTGCTACAGCAGATCCCCTCCGCAGAGATCGTGATCCTCGGCGACTTCAACGCCCATCACGCCGAATGGCTCGGTTCACGTTTAACCGATCATGCGGGGGAGATCTGTTCATGATTTTGCCTTGGCATATGGTCTGACACAACTGGTTACTTCGCCTACGCGGATTCCAGATGTGGAGGATCATGCACCTTCCCTGTTGGACCTTCTGCTGACCTCTCACCCGGACGGATATCAGATTTCCGTCGACGCCCCTTTAGGCTCCTCGGACCATTGTCTTGTCCGGAGTGTGGTGCCACTCACGCTGAAATCGCGGTTGCATTCTGCAGGCTGCCGCCGTGTTTGGCACTATAGGTCAGCCGATTGGGATGGGATGCGGTCTTTCTTTGCATCCTACCCTTGGGGGCGGGTTTGCTTCTCGCCGGATGATCCCAACGTTGTTGCGGATTCTGTCGCTGATGTGGTACTTCAGGGTATGGAACTTTTTATTCCTTCCTCTGTGGTGCCCATTGGAGGCAAATCTCAGCCATGGTTTGGTCGCTCCTGTAAAATAGCATCATGCTATAAGCAGGAGTGCTACCAAGCCTGGGCTGATGCATCAGCGTCCAGGGATGTAAACACCAGCGCTCTAAAAAAGAAGTATAATTCCGCCTCTAGGTCCTTCAAAAGAGTCATTGCCAAGGCAAAGTCAGAGCACATAGGCAGAATTGGCGAGAGACTAGTTCGTCTTCCTTCTGGAACCCGTGCATTCTGGTCTCTCGCCAAGGCTGTCCAGGGGAATTTCTGTCAGCCATCTCTTCCATCTCTGCACAGGGAGGACGACTCACTGGCCCACACCGCAAAGGAGAAAGCCGATCTTCTAGGCTCTTTCTTTGCGTCTAACTCGACTCTCGATGACGGGGGGAGTACGCCGCCGACCATCCCGCGGTGTGAGTGCTCCATGCCGGAAGTGCACTTCACTCAGCGCTCGGTTCGCAAAGCACTCCTCTCCCTGGACATCCATAAGTCGAGTGGGCCTGATGGAATCCCCCCAATTGTGCTGAGGACGTGTGCTCCAGAGTTGGCACCGGTTTTAACGCGTCTTTTTCCGGTACTCCTACTCCCTAGGCGTAGTCCCAAAATCATGGAAGACAGCTTTCGTCCACCCGATCCCTAAAAAAGGCGACCGCTCAGACCCGTCCAACTACCGGCCTATCGCCATCACCTCCTTGTTCTCCAAAACAATGGAGTCCATTGTAAACTGCCAGCTCATGAGGTACCTTGAGGATCACCAGCTGATTAGTGACCGCCAATACGGTTTTCGCGGTGGTAGGTCAGCTGGTGATCTTCTGGTCTACCTAACTCACAGATGGGCGGAGGCAGTAGAGTCCAAGGGGGAGGCATTGGCCGTTAGTTTGGACATTGCGAAGGCCTTCGATCGGGTTTGGCACAAAGCGCTTCTTTCGAAGCTCCCTTCCTATGGGCTTCCCGAGAAATTGTGCGACTGGATCACCAGTTTTCTTGCAGATCGGAGCATCAAGGTCGTTGTAGACGGTGCAAGCTCCGATTGCAAGCTTATTAATGCTGGTGTTCCACAGGGCTGCGTGCTATCGCCAACGCTGTTTCTTCTGCATATCAATGATATGTTGCAAACCCGTAGCATTCATTGCTATGCAGATGACAGCACTGGTGATGCTCTTTACACCGGCCGAGCAAATATTTCTCGGGAAAACGTCTCTGAGTGCCGGGACAAACTTGTGTCTGAAGTCGAGTCTCTGCTGGACCGAGTCTCGGATTGGGGGCGACTAAATCTAGTCCAGTTTAACCCCCAGAAGACACAAGTTTGCGCGTTAACCGCTAAAAAAAACCCCTTTGTCGTATCCCCTCAGTTTCAAGGAACTCCCCTTGTTGCCTCAGCCAGTATCGGAATCCTCGGCGTCGACATATCGAGTGACGTGCAGTTTCGTGGTCACTTGGAAGGAAAGGCCAAATTGGCCTCTAAAAAGCTTGGCGTGCTCAGCAGAGCGGGACAGTATTTCATGCCGGCACACCGCCTGCAACTTTACAAGGCGCAGGTTCGGCCGCTCATGGAATACTGTTCCCATCTCTGGGCTGGGGCTCCCCAGTACCAGCTCCTTCCACTTGACCGCATCCAGCGCAGAGCGGCTCGAATCGTCGACGACCGAGTGCTTTCCGATCGGCTCGATTCACTGGCGCTGCGAAGAGATGTTGCATCTCTTTGCGTATTTTATCGCATCTATCACGGGGAGTGCTCTGAGGAATTGTTCGGATTAATCCCAGCCGCCAAATTTCGTGAACGCACTACACGGCAAACGTCCCGATACCATCCACACCATCTGGATGCTTGGCGGTCCACCACTGTACGTTTCAAAAGGAGTTTTCTTCCGCGTACAACCTCTCTGTGGAATAATTTACCACCGGTGATTTTTCCGGACCGATACGACCTGGGGACCTTCAAGAAAAGAGCTTACTCCTTTCTAAAGGGCCGGCAACGCACCTGCAATTCCCCTGGTGTTGCGGTTGATCATGGGCGGCGGTAGTCACTTAACATCAGGTGAGCCACATGCTCGTTTGCCCCCTCTTCCATAAAAAAAAAAAAAAAAAAAAAAATCCTAAAGAAATTTTTAAATAACAATAATTTTTGAACGCGACGTTCGATTTTGACTTGCTTGGCGGCATTCGACGCAGTTTGTTAAGTACAAAAAATATTTTTGATGTCTAGAGATTAATCAAATATTTTGAAACTTATTAAGAAAAACTTAAAAAAATATTTTTGATTTTTATTTTTTGAAAGTTTTCGAAACGGATATACTGATTGACTTGAAAATCTAATCAGCTCAAATTCTCAATGAACACTTTCGAACGCCGCTCATCTTGATCGGTTGATTCATTCTAAAGATATCGTACGACAACACACACTTACATCACACACACACACACACACACACACACACACACACACACACACACACACACACACACACACACACACACACACACACACACACACACACACACACACACACACACACACACACACACACACACACACACACACACACACACACGCACGTACGCATGCACGTACGCACACACGCTAGCATACACACACACGCACACACACACACACGCACACGCACACGTACTCGCACATGCACACAAGCACGCACGCACGCACGCACGGACGTAAGCACTCGCGTACGTACACACACACACACACACACACACACACACACACACACACACACACACACACACACACACACCACACACACATACACACTCACACACACACTCGGACGTCCAGCCGTAAATAGTCGGAACGGCTTTCTAGGACCCAAAAACGTGGAGATCTGATGAAAACTCGCATTCTCTAAATCGGACTGAAATATATAACTTCCTAATTTTCAAAATTATTAATTTTCGAAGCGGGAAGTTAAAAAGATCAAAGTGATAAGTTCAGTTTTTCGAAATAATTATATTGTCAATACGAGTAACATGTGTGTGGGTGCCTAATGCCTACCTAATGTTCTTTAGAATACATATTACCTTATTTCAGAGTACCTTTTTTATGACAAACAAACCACGTTTGAGCACGTGGGCTCTAACGCGTGTTGTAAACAACCAAGTCTCGGCGTCTCTTTTAGTACGTAGTACTTTTAGTTACTTCAATGGTTTTAGCAGAAGTTACTAGGCTGCACTAAAAGTATCGGGAATGGAATATTTCCACTGTTCCTGTCTTATTAAAATCTTTTTAATTGAAAACTCCTTGGTTTTAAAAATCGAATAACATTTATTTATTTAAAAAAAAGATTCTCGGTATTGTCACAAGGTTTTGTCAAACTTGTTTAGTCGTTGAGAAAATGGAATTGACGCGAGAAAATTCAAGAGCGATGATTTATTATGACTTTCGAAGGGTTTAACACAAAAACAGCGTGTTGACCGGATGATTTCTACATTTGTTGATGAAGCCCCATCCAAAACCACAATTTATTGCTGGTTTGCTGAATTTCAACATGGACGTGTCAAGCTCAGTGATGATCCCCGTCAAGGTCGTCGAAAAACTGCAGTCACCCAAGAAAACGTTGATGCTGTGCGTAAGCTGATTGAGGAAGATCGACATGTGACATACCGCGAAATTCAGGCAACTTTAGACATTGGCATGAGTCAAATACAAATAATCTTGCATGAACAATTAGTTGTAAAAAATTTGTGTTCCCGATGGATACCGCATTCGCTCTGTGAAAAGCAAAAAGCGGCTCGCGTTACTTGGTGCGTCAGAACTCTCGAAAGATTCCACACAGGATCCTCAAATGCTGTATACAACATCGTATCGGGTGAAAAATCCCGGATATACGCGTACGAACCCGAAACAAAAAACCAGTCACGAGTTCGGGTGTTCGAAAATGAGTTAAAGCTAACAAAAATTGTTCGTTCACGGAGTGTTGCAAAAAAAATGGTGGCCACGTTTGTCACCAAAACCGGCCATGTTACGACTATTCCTCTTGAGGGACAAAGAACGGTTAATGCAGAATAGTATGCTAGCATTTGTTTGCCACAGGTCGTTTCACAACTCCGTAAAGAGGACTGCAACGCCGCATCATCCTCCATCACGACAATGTGAGTTCTCACACCGCACACAGAAAAAAAGAGTTTTTAGAGCAAGAAAACATAGAATTATTAGACCATCCGCCGTACAGCCCCGACCTAAGCCCTAATGATTTCTATGCTTTCCATAAAATAAAGAATAAATTGTGTGACAGAGATTTTCGTCACCTGAAGAAGCTGTGGACGCCTTCAAAACGGCCATTTTGGAGACCCCAACTTCAGAATGGAATGGTTGCTTCAATTATTGGTTACATCGTATGTAAAAATGTGTCAAATTTCGCGGAGAATACTTAAAAAAGCAATAAATACATTTTTAAATTGTAATGTTGTGTCACTTCCTTGATTCCCGAAATTTTCAGTGCCGCCCTCGTACACGAAATTAACGACCTTATGAAGTGATTTTGAAGATATTTTTTCATTAAGAGTGTGGTTTGCAAGATGATGTGACCGGGATTGAGAAAGGAATGCTTTGGTGGTTTGGTCATGTGAAAGGAATGAATGAGGAAAGAGTGACAAAGCAAATTTATGTTGCAAAGTGAACGGCAGTCACAAAGGGACGTCCTAGGCGAAAGTTTATCGACCAAATTGACAATATATTGGAAATGGGCCAAATTAGGAGTATCCTTAAGGGGACTACAAGAGCAAAATGGCACACATTTACACAATTATTGTGATCGCCATCTAACGACAGTGAGGTTTGAATACATAGAACGCAAGTAAGATATAGATCTAATAAACGAATAGATAGGACTGTGAAATTATGTTTTATTGAATGTTATTTGAAAATTTAAGCATATGGGTTATTTTAAAATAAAACTGATTCGATTAAACTTTGAAAAAAAAAATCATATTAAAATTAAAAATGTCGAAACGGCTGTTCCACATTTAGTTGTATATATATATATATATATATATATATATATATATATATATATATATATATATATATAACGTACGTTCTTCCAGTACCTACATGCTTCGATGAATAATATTTAGATATATCTACGTAGACTGCTGTTTTTTCAGAAATGTGACATTTCTACATAACTACTGTTACGTAGAAATGTCAATTCTAAATATTCTAGTTCTATGATTCACAAGATACTAGTTTTGCATTTCGTTCATTTTTTGTATTTGACTGAAATATTTTTGAGCCATAAGTGAAAGACAAAACATTCATATATAATTATAATACATAATAATAAACAAAATCAGTAAATAAAAACAATACTCTTTCATGTGATAAGTCACATCGCAATTTTTAGATGATTCGGTTATTTCGTCATGTTTATCATTATTCATGTTTATCTTTAATAAAAAAATAAAATTTAATTTAATTTTTTTTATTGTTATTGTAGCTTAAAAAAATTGTAGGTACTTACAAATTGGACATAACTTTCGTGTTGATATTTTCATCTTTCTTTCTCCGGTAAAAATGATTACATTTCAAATTTTTTTATTTATTTTAAAAGTGTTTAATTAATTTATTTAAATATACTAAACTAATAATCAATACTAAATATATAAAAAGAAAAACGAAAATTTGACTTTAGTTTCCTGGAATCGAACACGGGCACTCTCGAGTGCAAACTGCAAATCCAAACCTCTACCAAATATTAATTATTTTAATACTCAGTCACTACTGTAATAAACGACGGATTTAAAATTCATAGGTCTAAAAAAATTACATTGAATTTTTTTTACACATTAAGTAATTAATATCTAAACATATGATACTAAATATATAAACGACAAAAAAGAAAATTTGATAAATAATTTATTACTTTGCAACCTTCCGCTAACTAATTACAATGATGTGTTCTACCTGGATTGAAGAGCACCTCCCTCCCTCAATTGCATGCACTAACTCCGTCACCAGTAGTCCCAGCACCACTACTCCCAACATCACTACTCCCGGCACCACTACTTCCAACACCACTATTCCAGGTAAGACACACCATCGACGACAATACGACACGTGTTTCGCCTCTACACGAGGCATCCTCAGGTAATGTAGACTCTACGGCGACTGACCGCTAAGGCCTTAAGAAAATTTCAGTTCATATTCCTGGAATCGAACCCGGGCACTTTCGAACGCAAACTGCAAATTCATACCGCTAATAGTACCAAATACACAACTGTAAGCTGTGAGTAGCTGAGCCGTGAAGAGCCGTGGTAGCTCAGATGGTTAACGCTCGCTGTAAATATAACAGAACGCGAGTAACCCGGGTTCGAACCCCGCCGGCACCAATGAAATTGTTAATTGCAATTTTAAGTGCTGATTTACCATGTGCTCGGCGGTGAAGGAAAACATCGTGAGGAAACCTGCATGTCTGAGGAATAAGAAAAAAAATATTTCGAAGACATGTGAAGTTCGCCAACACGCATTGGAGCAGCGCGGCGGACACTTCCTTGCCCTAAAACCCCCTCAGAAATGAGGGGAGGCCTGTGCTCAGCAGTGGGACGTATATAGGCTGTAACTACTTTACTTTACGTTACACAACTGTAATAAACTACGTTGCTAAAATTCATAGGTTTATTGCTGTAAAAATAAATATTTATTATTTAATAATCTTTAAATGTTATAGTAATAAGTAAAACCTTTTAATATCGTTCATATGTTGGGCGCTTGATTTATATATGAACTGAAATGTTTTTCACTCTTCATAACGGGTTTCAATTTATGTCCCATATTTACAAATGATAACTATTAACAAGGTACCTTACTACGTTATTTTAACTTTAAATATTTTAAATCGACATATATATGGAAAAAAGAAAACTTATGGAAAGAAAAATATTTATAAAACAATGTATTTAAAAATAAAATTATACAAATACATTAAACAATCTTTACGTCAATACTGTGGCAAAAAGAGCGACACGTCTACATACCATCATAGCCTCGGCCGCAGTGTCTGTACACAGGCGTTTCCGCACACATCCGTACGTATTATTTCAGAAATAAGATTATGCGATTTAAAATAAAAACAATTAATTGGACTAAAAAATTAAAACAACAATAAGTTAATATGTAGCTTGTATAATAATCTGACAAAAAATCAGAATGATTGCATGTATATTAGTATGGTTTTTACTCGTTAAAAGAAATTTTTAGAGGTATCTTTGTGGGCTTTTTTTCTATCGAATCAAATTAGAAATATATTTTCAAAACAACAGTTAACTAGCATATATGAAGAAAAATATCATATATTTTTCTGGTTTTGTTTACTGCAGTGTATCGTATACTTTGACGCAATAAAACACTTGCGTTTAGCTCCTGTAGTCCCCTTAACCGACGAGCATGTATGCGTAGGTATGTGGATGTAGAGGAGGCGAGAGAGGTGTATCAGGATCGTGCCAAATGGAAGTCTGTAGTCTTTGCCTACCCCTCTGGGTGACAGGCGTGAGTGTTTATGTTTTTTTATGTTTTCATTAAACGGATTTTACTTCGGAGGTGGCAGGAACTACATCAGAAGTAAAACTTGTGATATGAGGTTGGAGCGAAATTCCACCCTGAGAGTGAGAAAATAGGGGATAACATTTTTAATGTATGTATTTACTAAGAATGCCATCATTCTAGTTGTTTTCATACTTCTAAAACAATTTAATAATTACATATTAGCTTCTGAAGTCGAGGCGTTAATTTCTCTATAAACTATGTCATAACACTGACTTCTAAAGCTATTTATGTGAAAAAAGGTTTTATTATTTTTAGTTTTACGAAGTCGGCTTTAACTTTTTATTAAAAGTTTAAGTTTATTGTAAAGAAGTTAATATCTTCATTTGAGAGTTATTCGGGATGAAAAGAATCATACGAAAGATCACGCTAGCGGCCTCCTTCTTCTTTATTAGCCCGGGAAAGTCTACTGCGATAAATGACCCCTTCCGTTGTTCGAAGTAAAGCAAACAGAAGTCACAGCTTTATACGTCTCACTGCTGGGAAATAGCCTTCACCATAAATTGTCAAAAAGTACGGTCCCGAAAAATGTTCTGAAGACAGTCTCGTACTGACAAGCGCAGTGTTGGGCCCACAAGTTAGTATAACGACTCGATGAAAAATGTAGCCAGAAGCTCAAGACCGTATTTATATTTTACTACACAGATTTGTTTATTATTTGGATTTATTTAAATTTTTCATTTAACTGTGTCTTATTCCACCGTTGACAACTGAGAGATTAGCGTGAAAGTCGGGATTAAAATTTTGAGTGGAGCTCAGATTGCTCGTACTATGGAATTTAATCAGAGCGTCTGTAACTAAAACTGACATCACTTAAAAAGAAATAATAAAATAAATATATTTTACTTCATAAAGTGCGCGGAGGCGGTGCGAATTTGACGCCTATACACACACACACACACACACACACACACACACACACACACACACACACACACACACACACAAACGCGCGCGCAGGTGAGCGCGCGCGCGTCCTACGCGGGCCCCGTTTTTGCCCACGCCAACCCTAAAATTATTAATGAACTCCAAATAGTTCAAAACCTTTTCTGTCGTCGAGCTGCGAACGCACCTTGGTACGTCCGTAATGCTGACCATCATCGGGACCTAGAGCTCCCCACTATTCAACAATTTCTCCAAAAAACTCTCTGGGAACTTCTTCAAAGCTTCAGAGTCGCACTCAAACCATTTACTTCGTGAGGCAGCTACTTATGCAGCCCCACCCCCCTCTCGCTATCGAGTGCGCAGGCCGAGAAACTCTCTCTCGGACCCACCTAATAAACTAACAAACGACCTGAACTGCCTCCTGGCGGCTCGGGCTAACTCTAATTAAATTAAATTATTACTCACTCATAATTAATTGCCTTCGTAGGCACTCCCTCAGCGGCTCGTAGCGGCCTGCGCCCTCTTTTCCCAAAAGAGGGTCGCTCACGATAAGACACAATAAAGCTTAATCAGCCAGTTGCCTGTCCCTAAAGGCGGTTTTTAGAGGGTATCACTTAGGTCCCCGGTAGGATGTGAGTCCCTCATAACCACGATAGACCGGCTATCGTGGTATGCGTAATGCATTTTCCGCCTCCCCTACGTATAGGGTAGCCCTTTATTTGCTTCGGGCGCAAAAAAAAAAAAGAATAAGAACAGTATAATTAAAGTCTTGAGTAGAGAAACACGTCTTCCTTTTATTTAACAACCGTACGACATTACATGGCGACCCTGCCAGTCGGTGCGCGCGCGACTCCGCTCGCTGCGTGCACCGGCTGGCCACCGATAGTAAAATTATAATAAATACGTAAAAAAAAAGTATATTAAAAATTATTACACTTTCCCGGATTGAGAAAATTAATTAAAGTCGTGTAGAGCCAGCCATCAAAAAAGTTATATCATCATCACCATCATTACAGCCCTTCACAAGTCCACTGCTGAACATAAACCTCCCCCAAGTAATGCCACAAAGCACGGTCCTGAGCCACCTGCATCCATCGACTTCCTGCATGTCTTACCAGGGCGTCACTCCATCTAGTGGGGGGTCGCCCTACACTACGCCTACCGGTACGAGGCTGCAACTCGAGAACCTTTCTTCCCCATCGGTTATCGGTTCTTCGAGCTATATGGCCGGCCCATTGCCACTTCAGCTTACTAATCCGTTGGGCTATGTCGGTCACTCTGGTTTCACTGCGGATATCCTCATTTCTGAGTCTATCACGCAGTGAAACTCCGAGCATAGCCCTCTCCATAGTTCGCTGAGCGACCTTGAGCGTCCTCATTCGGCCAGCGGTGAATGACCACGTCTCAGATCCGTAACTTATCACTGGCAACACGCACTGGTTGTACACTTTAGTTTTTAAGGTGGTGGAGAGCCATTCTAATCTCGCTCAGACTGACGTCCGGGATATCATCGGAATAGTGTCGGATAAGACACTATTTACGAGTTTACGGGTTACGAGAGTTACGGGTACTACGGAACAATACCTTCAGTACAAGTGATTTACTCATATTAGTACTGTTGGGGACCAGAGAAGTCTTAAATTTGTTACCCTTAATAATGGTACATTGAGGTCACATCCTTAGTTGGATCATAGTGCGAACATAGTTTTCCTCTGTGACAATTGTTGGAGTCCTTTAAAAGTGACTTAAAAAACGTAGACCTCAAGGTTGTGCGCACAACCCAAGGTACACTATTACCTTGATACAGTATGAAAAAAAATGTATGTACCAATAAAATAAAATGATTAAAATACCCAAGTAAATGGGGGGCCCATATGTATGTGTATAAAGTACCCGCATGATAAATATCATGAAATGAAATATAATTGAAGTGAATTGAAACTCCGGTTCCCGATATTTAATAAATAAATACATATATGCGTGAATAGAGAGCAATAAAGCTAGCTAAATGTCAAAATATTAATTAAAAAAGAGAAAGTATGTACGATTATATTACGATTTATGAAAAGAAATGATAATAAAAAGGCCTAACAATCTACAAAAATACAAGGTAATAAGGGGATCCCCGACCAAATCCATAGGGTTGACTATAGACATCAAAATTGTTCTTCTTAAATAAATTAACGTTTTGTTACATAACTGTTTCAGTGATATTTTAATTTTTTTTGTATACGCTATAATTAACATCATAATATTTCTAACAACGTTAAATTAATACTTATATTCATGTTATAATATATTGTTGTTATCTTAAAATTAGGTGTGAATCACACCGTGTGGTCATAGTTCGATGTAATCGCAAACATTTCCGTATACGTACTTTGGAATTTAAAACAAAGTGTCTCAAATCGCTAGCACTGCTAGATTGCAATTTGTATTTTGATCCGTTTGTTGTTATGGTAGTGATAACGACTTACGTTCCCATTATTATTTCTTTGTTCTCTTAATTTTAATATGCAATATAGTAATTTATTTTCGATTTTATTATGTTTAACTTTTAAAGAGTTTAAACTATTATAATTTATTACTTTAAAATAGTACTTACTTGTGTGGATTATGAGAATATTTACTTCGTTTAATACAATTTTGAAACTCATTACATAATGTACATAATTAATTGATTTAAATTTTGTTGTGCCCATATTGTGAGCCCCAATCCCTGACTGACAATAATGTAACTAAATATTATACTAGACTATAAGATATAAATTTGTGAAAGACGTACGAAAATTTATGAATAAGATATTGAATACATAATTATAAATAAAAGGTATTGAGAGTATGTAGGTGTGAGCAAAGGAAATAAAAATTATCGGGGGTTAGCATATCCACATACAATCGGCCTGATCAGCTGAGTGTTTGGAAAACCTAATAACCGATTAATTTTTAAGGTTGTTCGGATACTATAAAATGCGGGATGAGTTTTAACGTATTGGTAATGAGGGAAATGAGAGTTTTCTTTTAGAATTGTATAGTAATATGCCCATAATCTTGATCATGTATGTATCGGCATACATATACAGCCGTGTACGTGAGACAAATATCATAAATATTTAATAAATAGCAAATTGCTGTGGAGTAAAATGGAAAATAACTAGTGGTTAACAAAGAATAAATAAATATTTGAAGTATAATGAAATATTGAAATGTGAAAATGAGAAGAGTGTTATTATTGTTCAGACTAGAAAAGTCGTATAATTACAAAATGATTTAAATGACTAAATGACTTAATGCCTACGAGTAAGTGACTTAGTTTAAAATGTACTACACTTTTACTGTGAAAAAAATATAAGAAAATATTTAAACATAAGTAGACGTTTATAACTAATAAACTGTGACGAAACTATGTACAAGACTGTGACCTCGACATTAATATGGGACAGTGGGATCTGCCCACCCGACCTACCCATAGAATACCACGTATTTTAATTTTGTAGTTTATGTTTAGAAAATAATAGGTGTATAATAAGATTGAATTTTTATAATTTATATTTTTATTAGAATTAAATTTAATATTTAGTTTTATAAGTTAAAAAAAAAAACTAATGTATTAATTTATTTTTTTATGTTTTTATCGGTGGGAGGAGTAGTGTGGCTCCACGAAATTATATATATTTGTGTTAAGTGTAGAATAAGAACAGTATAATTAAAGTCTTGAGTAGAGAAACACGTCTTCCTTACACACACACACACACACACACACACACACACACACACACACACACACACACACACACACACACACACACACACACAAATTTACCGCGCGCGCGCCAGCGCATGAGGATATCCTGATGAGGATATATCCGCACTAAAACCAGAGTGACCGACATATCCCAACGGATTAGTAAGCTGAAGTGGCAATGGGCCGGCCATATAGTTCGAAGAATCGATAACAGATGGGGAAGAAAGGTTCTCGAGTGGCAGCCTCGTACCGGTAGGCGTAGCCTAGTACCGGTACGACTTGGTAAGATATGCAGGAAGTCGATGGATGCAGGTGGCTCAGGACCGTGCTTTGTGTCATTACTTGGGGGAGGCTTATGTTCAGCAGTAGACTTGTGAAGGGCTGTAATAATGACGATGATGATGAGACACACACCAACACACACACATACACACACAACACACACACACACACACACACACACACACACACACACACACACACACACACACACACACACACACACACACACACACACACACACACATACATGACGATGTCACGATCTTAATCGTCGTTAAATCTCGTGGTGCCATAGTTACTTTGAATATAGCAAAATTTGCAATATAGCAAAAAATTTGCTAATTTTCAAATTTTGCCGCCATTACGGTCCCGAGCGAACGGGAGTATACAGGTTAAAGCATATAATTTTACGAGGTACAGTCAGGCTTTAGCAATATAGTATAACTGCTGCACAAATAGCGGCTCGGCTTGGGTAGGACCAAACTCTTACACTTGATTCTTAATCGACGCTAGATGACGATGTCTATTCATCCTTTTATTAACAGGTGAACTATGTGCTCATTTGTCACCCATATTCTTTAAAAAATATAAGCTGACGGGGTGAGCCATTTGTAGCTTACTTTAAATTGCTTCACCGCTCTTGCGGTTTTTTGCAATTCAATGGAAGTGACGGCAACGCTCGGCCTTATCACATCCGCAGTTCTCGTTCGTTTCGCACTACAGTACTCTATTTGTAAAAGTCGACGACGCAGAACAACTTGACGGAGTTGGTATTGGATAACTTTGATGTTAAACAATAGATCGTGTCTACAATAGAATAAAGTTCACACATATTACCTACGTCTACAAATATGGTGCTTTTCTTCCAGCTAATTGTAAATAATTGTAAAAAACATATGTTAAAAAAGCGTTTTATGTAAAGATAAACGTATAAAATTCTCCTTTTTACTGACAAATGCCCTCATTACATTATTTACACATATACACTTTAAGTTACTTTTTTTTGTGTTTATCTATGTCACCTCAATTATCTCTACATCCACTGACCGTACTCTGTGACAATTTTTGAGGAGCCTTTTGGTCAACTGTAGACATATGATAGACTACAATGTCGTATGCTACAATTGCAGGTAAATATCCTATATCCTATTCCTTTTATAAGACCATTATAGTCCAATGGAGTATATAGGCCTTTCATGTGCAGGAATGTTTTGCTTTTTAAATAAAAATTAAGTAACTATAGTGATTTGGTTTTTCGAACCTTTTAGTAATAATGCATTAAATTTAATGAAAAAAAAATCTATATAATTTACGTACAGTCAGCAACAGTGATCTTCGCACGGTATCCGGCGTAGTGGCTCGAGTGGTCCGTCCGGAAGCGAAGTCTCAGTGTGTTACTTCGTGATTGGTAACGAAGCAACTTGAGCTTGCCGCTCCAGTCGCCACACAAGCGACGCGCGTGCATTGACGCCGAGTAACGCGTCCATCCAGCACTTATCGAGTCTGACTCTGGTAGAAGCGTCCCCATTTCTTCCCATACCTATTACGATAAATGCGTTAAACGGTTAATATATTTATATTAATACAAGTAAATAAAATTGAAGTGTCTGTTTGTAATGCCAAAATAACAGCTTTTTAAATACGAAAAGTAAGTACGGTACTGATGACAAAAATATTTTTTTTAATTTTTTGTCTTTCTGTCTGTCTGTTTCTTCCAGTTAATCTTCGAAACGGCTAGACCGATTTTGGCAGGAATTTCACCGGTAGATATCAAATGTTATAAGGATTAACTTAGGCTACTTTTATTTTAGCAATAAATTTAGGGTACCGCGCAAAAAATTAAAACCCTAAATTTGCACGCAGACGGAGTCGCGTAGTCAGACAGAGTAGCAATCCCCTAATACGATCAAAGAAAAACATACCACTTTGCACACAGGGTTTACCACCAAGATACTTTGAGCACTTTTTAAAGTACACGACACTGATGAAGGTTCTGCCGTTCTGCCGTTCTTTTCGGCCTCTGTCGGATTCCTTGTTACATTTGTTTCTTTTTACTGCAAATATCTTGCTTACGAAATAAAATATCTTATTATGGTTAGATAATTGCTGTATTTTTTTTAAATAACTTACTATTATAACTATAGCTGTTTTCATAAAATTAACCTTACAATCTGTCCATCCATCCATTACAGCCTATTAAAGTTCACTGCTGATAACAGGTCTCTCCTATGTATTGCATCATGGGGGAATTTATCATGTTTGACACGCTTGGCAGGCGGGTTCCAACCGCAGTTTTTTTTAAATTATTTTGAGTTGTTGTCAGGAAGATACTGCTACCTATCTTCGGGTTAAGTTTCCCTATGTGGCCTCTTTCGATACTTTAGAGAAAACTAGTGGAACGTAAATGAGATTAACTGGTGGTCATCATCAAATATCACCTGGTTATTTATTTATTTATTTAACTTCATATACACATTAGATGTATATAGGCGGACTTAATGCCTGAGGCATTATCTACTAGTCTACCTTAGAGTAGTGCAGAGAAAAGAGGTAGGTGTAATAAGAAGTATGTACAATATATATATATATATATATATATATATATATTAATATATATATATATATATATATATATATATATATATATATATATATATATATATATATATATATATATATATATATATATATATATAAATTATGTGTCACGTTGCTTGTCCGCGATGAAGTCCTAAACTATCCAACCGATTTTAATCAAATTTGCACACCGTGTGCAGTTTGGTCCAACTTGAGAGATAGGATAGCTATTTTTTTGCTCATGAGTAACCCACAAATTATTTTTGCGAATTTAAGGATCATGTCAAAGGGGTCGTTGAAAAGGGCAGAACAACGCCTGCCTGGCAAGCTAGTTAAATATAATATTAAACACGGCTAACTACGAACGCTAAGTTGATTCTGCCATTTTATTGACGAGCAGTTCTCGCACTTTAGATTTGAACGAAATTCGGTTTTCAGCACTCCTGATTTCGGAAGGTAGAGCGTTCCAAAGAAGAACAGATTGAACAAAGAACGATGATTGTACAAAGTTAGTACTAAAAGGGGGGCACTGAAGCAAAAGGTTATTACTAGAACATATGTCTCCCTCATAGAGGGATATTTGGGAAACGCAGTTTTTTTTATTTTAAGTCATTCTTAGAAGACGCTGCTGCCCGTCTCCTGATTTGTTTCCCTCTGACACCCACGGGATGATACGAGGTAGTGAATATTCTTATACCGCCACTAAACTTTCTCTCTCGGGTTTTATATTCTTTGAGCTTTTATCTTCCTGATCACAATTGAAATAATTTAAATCCAGTCTGCCAAGCGGGGACCCCAAGGGACAATCCATGGGAAAGGCAAAAAGAATGAAAAATATACAAGTACATATAAATGTATAAAACAGTTACATATAAATGTACAACATATTGATATATTTAGACTACTTGTTAGTCAAGTTAATCGGATGACTTGAAATTGAAACTAGTTAAGAACATTACTCATCAACAGCTCAATCCAATCAAGCTATATAACATTTCGCTGAAAACCCAATTGGCATGATTCATTAACAAACAGATAACGTTCCTAATCGGATTTTCGCACCGGATCCTCGGAAAATATTAACCTTTCATAGGCCTTGCATAATTAATTTACCAATTGCCAAAATCTACAAACAAACAACTATAGCAAGTACATTACATCCTATCCAATACGAGATTATTTGCTTGTAATCACGTTCTCGAAAACGACTCTGTCTGCGATGTAATCTGCAATATGGTTTACGGAGGCGAAAAATCGATCTAGCTAGGTATCATCTCTGGAACAGTCGTTTTCACTGTTTTGTTTGTGGAGCTACGAACAATTTTATGGTGCTATGCTTCCTCTTTAACCGTGAATTTGTATTTGTTTATATACAATGAAAAAAAAATACCTTCCAGTAGTGGTCAAAATAGAAATAAAAAAGATATAATATGTATATTTATACGTAACGACTTCTAAGAAACGGCTCTAACTATTTAGATGCAATGTTGTACTTACGAGTAGATACTGTTTTACTTTACCAGTTTTTCTGGGTTGGTGTAATGTCTGCTGAATTTTTTTCCAACGCTGAGCAAAGCTCAATCTCCAAGGTATAGTAATATAAAATTTAGGTGTCAATATCGTGAATTATAATAATACTCATAACGTCCATATTACAAATTGATTCACCACGCGCGCTAAAATAATATAGTGTAGTAGGTCTAGGAAAAAGTTCACAATTTGACATTAGGTCTTTGATAGATTAATATGTCTTGGATTTTTATAGCATTGGGCGATATACAAGCACACAGTCTACATGATGGTAAGTAGATGCTGTGGCCCATAGACATTTACATTTATCCTCAATTAGGAATCAAAATGTAGATGCGCTGTCACTCCTGAGGACTAAGATGGAATACCTCGATTCCAGTAAAAAGGGTCTCTGGTTCTCTACACTCACCATACGAAACACAGCAGCATTACGTGGTATTCTGTGAAAGCGTGGCCCTGCCCCGGTCGAGCCAACCCATTCATGCTACAACTATAATATAGCTGTAGCGTGGCTCTACCACGTAAAGATGGATAGACTAAGTCCATGCAACAACTTCAGAAGCCTGTCTCATTGGTCTAGTAGTCGTAAGTAGTAATGTTGGTCATGAAGTCCCAAGGGTTTGAATCCCGGGGCAAGCCAAAAAAAATTAGTCATTGAGTTTTTCTGTCACTCTGAAAGCGTGTAAACCTGTTGATCCTGCGCCTGATCTCTCTCCGGTCTTGTTGGTTTCCCGTCCTATCGGACTATGAAGGTGAGGGGAAAAGAGTGCACCTGTGCTAGCGCATGCACTTAGTCAATACCATCCTATGCACAGATGATCTCCTTTGAGGCTGGCCGCCATTACCGAAATTCGGTCTTGAGGATATTAATATCTAGAAATTATTTTATGACTTTTTGTTTACTTTTACTGAATAACTCAATGATTTCTTATATTTACTTAAACACCACTGAGTTTTTCCCGCGTTTTATTAAGTTATTATTTTTAACTCGACGTTACGAGCTCACTCTAAAAGTAGTTTTACACACTAGAAGAAGTTTTATTCGGTTTTCACTATTTATTAACGGCCTTAATTATAATCGTTGGTTCTCCCTTATAAATTAAGTATTAATTATTTCTATGTATGTCTCTTTATAAAGTCATTTAGTGAAGACTAAAAGAGAGAGAGAGAGAGAAAGCACATTTAACCGCGTTACTAATAAAAAAAAGAAACACGCTAAAGATAAAATTATTTTATTTTATCCTGGCGATTTCGATCAGTATACTAGAATTACCGAAATTCGGTCTTGAGGATATTAATATTGTCGCATGAATAAGTCAAATAGCGCCATCTAGTGTCAGGAACGAGAGCGAGGGGAGCATTGAGAAAATGACATCACAAATCACTCAACCGACAGCGCCTAGTCGAAACTCGAACGCTCGGTACCTTGCGCGTGTTTACTTGAACATTCTGGATATTTCTTTGCTAATTTAAATATATAGGCGCTGCAAGATGCGATGGGAGGAGTGTTGATTTGGCGAAACAAGCGAAGCTTCGGAGCGGGATAAAGTGAATTAGTGTGTTTAATTATTAGTGTTCTTAACTTTAATTTGTGTAAAGTAAATTAAAGTGTTAATTTAGGTAATTTTATCGGCAATTTTTATTGTCACGAACCTCAAGCTCGTAACAATATCTAGAAATTATTTTATGACTTTTTGTTTACTTTTACTGAATAACTCAATGATTTCTTATATGTACTTAAACACCACTGAGTTTTTCCCGCGTTTAATTAAGTTCTTATTTTTAACTCGACGTTACGAGCTCACTCTAAAAGTAGTTTTACACACTAGAAGAAGTTTTATTCGGTTTTCACTATTTATTAACGGCCTTAATTATAATCGTTGGTTCTCCCTTATAAATTAAGTATTAATTATTTCTATGCATGTCTCTTTATAAAGTCATTTAGTGAAGACTAAAAAAGAGAGAGAGAGAGAGAGAGAGAGAGAAAGCACATTTAACCGCGTTACTAATAAAAAAAAGAAACACGCTAAAGATAAAATTATTTTATTTTATCCTGGCGATTTCGATCAGGATACTAGGATAAAGTTAATAAATTATTGTATTGTCATAGGTCCTTGACACAAATTGTCAAGTTAGTCGGCCGTCTACGAGTTGGTGAAAATTACATTAAAAGACTCCTATATAAGATAGATATACGTAAAGATAATAAATTGATTTCTATGAGTAAAGCGTTAAAACTTTAAATTCAATTAATGAATTAATGCGTTACTGTTCTGAAATCCGTTATATAAAAGATAATACAGTAAATTTGCTTATATTTGCTTCCACTTCTTATCTCAACTTCACTACCTTCAACATCAATACACACAACACAACTACATCCAACACCACTATACCCGACACCACTACACCTAACACCAATACACCCGTCACCACTATAACCCCATTTTTTGTTATGCTCACAAGATATAAACCGCCTCTCACACATGTGAGTATAATAAAAGTGGGCTGTTTACTTGCATTGTAAGATATAATCCCATATTATTAACTTCTCTCTGGATTCTGGAGTTTTTCCGTCGCTGTGGCGTAAAGCTTATATTAAACCTCTGCCAAAAATTTCTAATCCTTCTTTACCTAATCACTTCCGACCTATATCCATTCTTCCCTTTTTATCAAGGGTGCTAGAGGCTTGTGTACACAAACAGCTATCACATTTTATCTTCTCGAATAACCTGTTAAGCTCATTACAGTCTGGTTTCAGGCCAGGTCATAGCACTGTTTCCGCGCTCCTCAAAGTTACTGGTGACATTAGGGCAGGCATGGAGGAAACTAAAGTCACAGTACCGGAATGGATAAGTAGACACATGATCATACTTTCGAAGATTAAAAATGAATCGAATGCAGTTATTAAGAAGACGGTCATATTAGTTCAAGAGTTCTGCATTCAGGTCAAAATAACAACATCACCATAGTCAAAAATGGGAAAAATTAAGCTCTGCACAATAATCGTCTTGGTCCTGGACGGGAGAAAGTTCTTCAGGCGGTAGAGATAACGCAAAATACCTGTCACTTTCTGACAAACATTAGCCACTTGACTTTGCCAGCTCAAGGTGGAGTCAATGTGGAATCCAAGGTCTTTCACGGTATTACTCATTTCTAATACAAAACCGTTAAAACCGATCGGCGGTAAAGCTGTGGGATCCAGTTTCTTTATCATCCGTTGGCTACCTATTATTATAGCCTGACATTTGGATGGGTTAACTTTAAGATCAAACTTGTCAGACCAGTTCTTTATATACTCTAGGTCCCTATTAAAGACTCAATTGCTGTAGAAATACAGACGACCTTCGCGTGTGAGTACAACTGCAAGTCATCAGCATACAAATGATACGCACACTGAAGATTTGGGGTAATGAGATTTATAAATATTGAAAATAACAACGGAGATAGAATACCGCCTTGAGGAACACCAGCATGCAAGTCACACCAACTTGATGAGGACTCGTCAATTCGAACTGACTTCTGGCGGCCTCGAATAAAAGATGAGAACCACTCCAAAGCCCCAGATGAGATCATAGAAAGTGAAAGTATTGATAATAGGATGTCGTGACTGATAGCATTAATGGCGTTAGAGAAGTCAACCAAAACCAGTACTGTGACTTTAGTTTCCTCCATGCCTGTTCTAATTTCACCAGTAACTTTGAGGAGTGCGGAAACAGTGCTACTGGCCTGAAACCAGACTGTAATGAGCTTAACAGGTTATTCGAGAAGATAAAATGTGATAGCTGTTTGTGTACACAAGCCTCTAGCACTCTGTGATAAAAAAGGGAAGAATGGATATAGGTCGGAAGTGATTAGGTAAAGAAGGATTAGAAATTTTTGGCAGAGGTTTAATATAAGCTTTACGCCACAGCGACGGAAAAACTCCAGAATCCAGAGAGAAGTTAATTATATGAGATTATATCTTACAATGCAAGTAAACAGCCCACTTTTATTATACTCACATGTGTGAGAGGCGGTTTATATCTTGTGAGCATAACAAAAAATGGGGTTATGGTGGTGACAGGTGTATTGGTGTTAGGTGTAGTGGTGTCGGGTATAGTGGTGTTGGATGTAGTTGTGTTGAGTGTATTGATGTTGAAGGTAGTGAAGTTGAGATAAGAAGTGGAAGCAAATATAAGCAAATTTACTGTATTATCTTTTATATAACGGATTTCAGAACAGTAACGCATTAATTCATTAATTGAATTTAAAGTTTTAAGGCTTTACTCATAGAAATCAATTTATTATCTTTACGTATATCTATCTTATATAGGAGTCTTTTAATGTAATTTTCACCATCTCGTAGACGGCCGACTAACTTGACAATTTGCGTCAAGAACCTATGACAATACAATAATTTATTAACATTATCCTAGTATCCTGATCGAAATCGCCAGGATAAAATAAAATAATTTTATCTTTAGCGTGTTTCTTTTATTTATTAGTGACGCGGTTAAATGTGCTTTCTCTCTCTCTCTCTCTCTCTTTTAGTCTTCACTAAATGACTTTATAAAGAGACATGCATAGAAATAATTAATACTTAATTTATAAGGGAGAACCAAAGATTATAATTAAGGCCGTTAATAAAAAGTGCCGAATAACTTCTTCTAGTGTGTAATACTACTTTTAGAGTGCGCTCGTAAGGTCGAGTTAAAAATAAGAACTTAATTAAACGCGGCAAAAACCGTAAAGTAATTTTATTTAATCAGTGGTGTTTAAGTAAATATAAGAAATCATTGAGTTATTGAGTAAAGTAAACAAAAAGTAATAAAATAATTTCTAGATATTAATATCCTCAAGACCGAATTTCGGTAATGGCGGCCAGCCTCAAAGGAGACCATCTGTGCATAGGATGATATTGACTAAGTGCATGCGCTAGCATAGGTGCACTCTTTTACCCTCACCTTCATAGTCCGATGGGACGGGAAACCAACGAGACCGGAGAGAGATCAGGGGCAGGATCAACAGGTTTACACGCTTTCAGAGTGACAGAAAAACTCAATGACTAATTTTTTTTGGCTTGCCCCGGGATTCAAATCCTTGGGACACTTCATGACCAACATTCCTACTTACGACCACTAGACCAATGAGATAGGCTTCTGAAGTTGTTGCATGGACTTAGTCTATTCATCTTTACGTGGTAGAGCCACGGTACAGCTATAGCATAGTTGTAGCACGAATGGGTTGGCTCGACCGGGGCAGGGCCACGCTCTCACAGAATACCACGTAATGCTGCTGTGTTTCGTATGGTGAGTGTAGAGAACCGGAGACCCTTTTTACTGGAATCGAGGTATTCCATCTTAGTCCTCAGGGGTGACAGCGCATCTACATTTTGATTCCTAATTGAGGATAAATGTAAATGTCTATGGGCCACAGCATCTACACCATCAGGTAGACTGTGTGCTTATTTATCGCCCAACGCTATAAAAATGAATCAAAATCCAAGACATATTAATGTATCAAAGACCTAACGCCAAATTGTGAACTTTTTCCTAGAACTACTAAACTATATTATTTTACCGCGCGTGGTAAATCAATTTGTAAATGGACGTTATGAGTATTATTATAATTCACGATATTGACACCTAAATTTTATATTACTACTTACCTTGGAGACTGAGCTTTGCTCAGCGTTGGAAAAAAATTAGCAGACATTACATCAACCCAGAAAAACTGGTAAAGTAAAACAGTATCTACTCGTAAGTACAACATTTCATCTAAATAGTTAGAGCCGTTTCTGAGAACCCGTTACATATAAATATACATATTATATCATCTTTTTTATTTCTATTTTGACCACTTACCACCACCATCACCACCACCACGAGTGGATACCACGAGTGGTTAAGGTATTATTTTTTTCATTGTATATAAACAAATCCAAATTCACGGTTAAAGAGGAATTACAGCACCATAAAATTGTTCGTAGCTCCACAAACAAAACAGTAAAAACGACGGTTCCAGAAATGATACCTAGCTAGATCGATTTTTCGCCTCCGTAAACCGTATTGCAGATTACATCGCAGACAGAGTCGTTTTCGAGAACGTGATTACAAGCAAATAATCTCGTATTGGATAGGATGTAATGTACTTGCTATAGTTGTTTGTTTGTAGATTTTGGCAATTTGTAAATTAATTATGCAAGGCCTATGAAAGGTTAATATTTTCCGAGGATCCGGTGCGAAAATCCGATTAGGAACGTTATCTGTTTGTTAATGAATCATGCCAATTGGGTTTTCAGCGAAACGTTATATAGCTTGATTGGATTGAGCTGTTGATGAGTAATGTTGTTAACTAGTTTCAATTTCAAGTCGTCCGATTAACTTGACTAACAAGTAGTCTAAATATATCAATATGTTGTACATTTATATGTAACTGTTTTATACATTTATATGTACTTGTATATTTTTCATTCTTTTTGCCTTTCCCATAGATTGTCCCTTGGGGTCCCCGCTTGGCAGACTGGATTTAAATTTTTAAGCTATTGCATAGCTTCTATCGCGGGTCTTGAGCGCGGGGACCGAATCCAGAAATTCCGTAACGAAAAAAAACCTCACGCTCCCCACTCTGACGGGCACGGAGGTGTGGCGTTGAAAGCCGTGCATCGTCTAACGTCGTTTCAGTTCGGCAGACTTCGGCACTCGGCAGACTTCGGCACGGTGTTTGTGTGCGTGCGACTAGACGTATGGTGTACACTAGCTGCTAACTCAATGATAAAAATTCCTGAATAACCTACATGTATTGTAAGATATTAAAAATATTTTAAACAATATTAACTTCTCATTTATTCAATAAGAGAAAAAAAAATTGTTTTCTTATCGGTCACCACGCTCAAAAAGTGTAACTTGATTTAATATCAAAGACTTAACTGCATAAATAAAATAAATAAATAATTATAATTGCATAAGTTGATAAAAATGCTATGCAATAGCTTTACCGCGGCAGTCACCGAGTGCCACACGTATTTTTTTCAATTGTGATCAGGAAGATAAAAGCTCAAAGAATATAAAACCCGAGAGAGAAAGTTTAGTGGCGGTATAAGAATATCCACTACCTCGTATCATCCCGTGGGTGTCGTAAGAGGCGACAGAGGGAAACAAATCAGGAGATGGGCAGCAACGTCTTCTAAGAATGACTTAAAATAAAAAAAAACTGCGTTTCCCAAATATCCCTCTATGAGGCAATCTATGATGGAGACATATGTTCAGCTGTGTACTTTAATAGGCTGTAAGGGTAACGGTATCAGGAAGATGCTGCTACCAATATCCTCTTTCATTTCTCGGGATGATATGGGATAGTGGATTCTCTAACGCCCCCTAATGATTATTAGTTTTGAGGAAGATAATATATTTGTTATTTTTCCATCTCGTAAAAATCGCCAGGTAAAGATGGATCTTTGTAGTTGAGGAGAGTATATGCAATAATCGCCATGCTTGGCGTATCGGTGATCGTAATATCTAACATCTCTCATTTGTGAAACGTAGAGCACGTTTTTTATTTGTTTATAGGATAGGGTGACAAACCAGCACACAGTCCACTTGATAGTAAGTGGTTGCTGTGGCCCATAGACATCTACATCTATACTCGATTACGAATCAAAATGTAGATGCGTTGTCATCCGTGAGGACTAAGGTGGAATGCCTCGATCCCAGTAAAAAGGTTCTCCGGTTCTCTACACTCGCCATACGAAACACACCAGCATCAAGCTACTATTTTACGCTGGTATTCTGTGAGAGCGTGGTCCTTCCCCAGTCGAGCCGTCCCTTTCGTGCTGCAACTATACTAATAATATAACTGCACTTACAGCATCGCTCTACCACGTATAAACGTCAGAGTGACATGTATGTGTTATTACCCTTAGTCCGTTACAGATCTGGGGTATGTTCCGAAATACAACGCAGTGTACTGTCCAATGCAAATGACGTCATAATTTGACACTTTATTGTACTAGATTGCCGCCGCCATATTGTGTCAGATATGCGGCCATTATAAAACAATTTTTAATTGTGTGTTTGCCGAATGAAGCATGCCAGAATTTGTTTCTATTTATTCAAATACAAAAAATTATAGAATAATTGATGGTATATCCATTAGGAGGATATAATGATTTTTGGAGCACAAAATGACAAAATAATCGCCAACATTTTTCCAAATGGCGCAAAAGTATGACGTCATATACTGTCCAATGTTTTGGAACGAATCATCAGTATAGCGTCGATTCATGACGTCATTTGCATTGGACAGTACACTGCGTTGTATTTCGGAACATACCCCTGGTACGTATACCGTGTGCCGTGCGGGAAGTAGTTGCACTGTCATTATTGGAAGCCGTGAGATCTTCGGTAGCTTCTCACGGTGCTCAAGAGACGATATAGCGTGAAATATGGTATGCTATGCTGTTTATAAGATCGTGTAGTGGCGGTGTAAGAATATCCACTACTCCATATCGTCCCGTGGGTGTCGTAAGAGACGACAGCGGGAATACAAAACAGAAGTTGGGCAGCATCATCTTTCTGATGACTAATCAAAATAATAAAAAAATGCGGTTGCCTACCCGCTTGACAAGCGTGCCAACTATGGCAACTTTTATATGTAGACTGTAATGGATAGATGCATGGTATTTATATACTTGCAACGTCCAATTTTTTTTATATTACTGTTACAATGTTATAAATACAATCAAACTAAGATTATAAGAAATCCGAGTAAATAAATGAATATTCTCAACAATATTAAAACATTTGCCACGTAGCATTAAGCTTAGTCAGTGGTCTTTTTGTTGCTGTAATCCATATTTTTTTTAGATTTTGTGATTAAGTTTTTTTAAAGTCATAAAGAAAATATAAAAATTCTAATAAAGTATGTTGTCTTATAAAAAAATATAGAAGTACATAGTTTCATTTATAACAATAAAGATATTTCTTACATAAAAGAAGAACAATAATTTTACAAAATATGTCAAATGTTTCGCTACGCTGTCAATCATAAAGAACGGCTATTTTAATGTTTTATAATAAATTTTGTTTTAGATCTTTGAGTGTTTTCCAAATTTAGTTTTCGTTTTTTGATTACCATTTCAATTTAATTTGCTACGAGAGATTTCCCGTAAAAAGAATCGTTTTTAAAAGAAAATCAATGAAATAAAATTAATTTCCTTAGCCGATAAGATCGAATGTAACACGGATCGTTGAATCTTACCACTTAAAGCCGATTGACTTAGTGAATCTTCCTAATAATTAAGATTGACAGCACACAACGAACACACACACACACACACACACACATACATACACATACATATATATATATATACATATAATATATATATATATATATATATATATATATATATATATTATATGTATATATATAATTCGTATATGTCTACATATGTGACGGCATGACCTACCTTACCTTCCTACATATGTATATGTTTGCTATTATTATCAGGTGTAGACTTCATCAAATTAACTGGCGTTCATTATCAAACATCATCAGATTATTTTTTATGTTCAAATAAAAGCAGTCTACTTTTTATCTTCACAAAAGACGAGCTTTATGCCATGTAAGCATTACAAAAAGGGATTATTTGTGATGGATATGTCTTGGGTGTTGGATGTTAGATGTTGAGATAAGTGGTATCATTGCTGGTGACATTTCCTTTGTCCATTGCTGCTATGGACTTAAATTATATTTTGACTTTGTTTTTTTTTTGCATTTTAGCGTGCTATTTTGATGCCACGATAGTGAAGTGGCTAAGCGTTGAGCCCGGAAAATGCGGGGCCGCAAGTTCAAATACTACACGGAGCGGGTTGCGGTGTTACAAGGTTCGAATCCATCACGAAGTAGGTAGGTGGCCTACAAATTATTGTGCCGAGTTTTGTCTACGTGCAATTTATGTATGTGTAAACATAGACATGTTTAACACATTCACTATTTAGGGCCAAAATTCTTCCAGCCATAAAAATATAAACATAGTTACCGTTAAGTTGTACTGATTGTAACTCAAATGGCGTCACCATACGTCATGAAATAAATCAGTATTATAGATTATATTTACCTCATTTTCATGACTATAGAAGTGTTGATGATCTGTCACAAGCCATTCTTCTCCAGCTCGTTCGGTGCTATTGTCGAATCCAGACTCGTAGATGTCCAGGAAATCGTAGCTGCAACTGTAAAACATATATGAGTGTTAATTATAACAATATCTCAATTTCCTGTTGAAGAAATGGGATGAAAGGGGGGAGGGAGGGGGGGAGCGTGAGTATGTTTATTTAGTCTATGTTTAGTGTCTTAAAGTCTTTTACCTCAGTACTGTAATACAAAAACTTCTAATTCGAGCTTAGTGATAGTTATAATAATAATATATAATAAATTTCAATGTGAATGAATGTTGTATCATGAGTTATGGTCCTGCAAAAGCCCCTCAGAAGTATGTTTATGAAAAGAACGGCCTCGTAATCCCGCGCGTTACATGTATTAGAGACTTAGGCGTTGAGATGGTCCCGGAACTTAATTTTCGTAAGCACATTAAAATATTTGTAAAAAACCTTTAAGGAATCTCGACTTTATATTAAGGCAGTGCAGAGATTTTCAGAATTTATTTACTATTAGAATTTTATATAATGCTCTCGTAAGAAGTCAACTCGAAACGAACGCAAGTATTTGGAATCCACATGAAAGCAATTATAGTGTCATGGTCGAAAAAATTCAAAATAAATTCACACGATTATATTTTAAGCAGTACGGAATCTATCCTTGTTTTCCACTGATGTATCCGAGTCTGTTTGTACTGGGGACGGTTGGTTACAGCCGCCTAAGTGTGAGAAGAGACATCACGCTTATTAAATATGTGTGGAAAGTATTACGTGGATGGATATATCACCCAGATGTGCTCACTGCGTTAAAGCTGCGGGTGCCTAATAATTACGTGTGTTTTCGTCGTCGTCCCCCATTACTCCTCGTGCCCGCTGCTAGGACGAAGTTGCTTCAGAATGCACCATTGTCACGTGCTATACACTGTGTTAATATCATCTCACAGGATATTGACATATTTGCATGTAGTGAGGCGAAATTCATAATTGCAGCATTCAAATGCGTTGAAAATTGTAATATTTTTAATTAGTATTTTATTATACCATCATTTTGATAGATTTCATACTAGATATCATTATAAAATAGTCAGCAGTTTTCTTATATTTAGGTTAGTTATAGTACCGCATTGATGTAATAACTGTAATGATGTTATAACTGTGTAATAAATAAATAAATAATCAGTAATTCAATTCTATAACACTCGGCCGCCTTGAGGGACGTACTGATCGGGCATAATCGGCTATACGTCGGCTGGGACGTGGTAGAGCCGTGCGACTAATTGGATGTTACATGCTGCCAGAGGTGTCAACAATATGGACAAATATTGCCGTTCGAGGGAGGTCGTATGCGGAAAGTATGGGGAGGCGAGACACGAATATGGGATCTGCAAATAAACGCACGAGAAGTGTGCCACATGCAAGCGATTTGGCCGACCCAACTCAGGCTCGCACGTAACCATGTCAAAGAACTGTCCAACAAAATTATACGCAGAACAACGATCTGTGGCCACCATTCAATATTATCGATAAGTGCAGCCCTATAGAAATAAAAGAAGATCAGAATGCACTAAAAATAGGGCAGATAAACTAGAGTCAAAGGGAGCTCACCGCAGCTGAGTTGCCTATCCTGGTGCGTGAGCTGCACTTACATATTGTTCTTGTACAAGAATAGTACTTCCAGGCCGCGGAGATCGTTCAGGTAAGTGGTCATCCGTGGGCGGGCATCTATCTAGCTTAATCAATTGGGGTAGCTGTACTGAGCTACCTTAGCAACGAATTGTGTGTGGTGTGCCATTTAAACCAATGGAACGTCCGTGTGGCATCAGCGTACTTTAAATTTAGCGACTCCATCGATGACCACCTGCACAACTTACAAGTCGCTATAAGTTGTCTACAGGGCAGAAGGGTCATCTTCGGCCTCGACGCCAATGCGCACTCGCCACTCTGGCATTGTGATCGCCAGCACTACGTGGACTGCAGACTGCAGTACATCAAAGGCAACAAATGGAAGCATTTATATTGTCTCAGGCACAAATGCTGGTAAGCCAGTGTGACTAGTTCTACACCTACTCTGGGCCTGGAGGAGAGTCCAATGTGAACCTTACCTTATCAATAGGGGACGTCTATGTTGCTGAGTGGCAAGTGCACGAGCGATCACAACTTGATCACATGCATGGCTACACCATTTAGAGAACCCCCCGTTTTCGTGATCAAGGGGTGGATTGAGACAGGTTCCGGGCAATTATCAAATTATGAATGGGATCGCTGCATGTGGAAAAACCCGCGGCCTTCCTGGCGGAGTAGTTCTTAGGCGTTATCATCCACTCCGAGGAGGATGGCCTAAGCGAGCGTCACCCTAGAGGGTCGAGGGGGTATGAATAGTGGTTTTCTGAACTGGACAAAACTCTAAAGTTGCAATGCAAACTTAGGCGTATATAGCAGAGTAAAAAGCGTCTGGGTGGCAGGTCAGAGGAGATAGCTAGGATGGCTTTTCATAGCGTACGTTCCAGATACAAGATGATAACGGTGGAAGCGTGGCAATCGCAACACTTCATGTGTTGGCCGCCGACTCTGAAAACGAGGACCAATGGGCCTAAGCATACAAGGTAGCCAGCAGGAGGGCACGACTACCTGCAAATGTAATCAATGGGATCGCCTTTGCGAGTGAGTATCTGGACAGTTTGGACACGCATAATGTTATGTCTACGTTCGGTCCGGATAACAGATCTGACTGCACAGGATTTAAGGTTCATCATAAGCTAAGGAATCTAAGTTAACCTTCTTAAGAATAACTACAGGTAAGTTTAATACAATGTTATTATATAAAATATAAAAATTAAGACACACATTAAGAAATGTTTAAGCAGGGCGTCAAATATATCGGACCACCCTGTGACCACGAGTGCTGTAAAGTATCCGAAGGGTCAGGAATCAACCATAATAAGTTAAAATTAAATGCGATAAAATGCGTAAAATTAGTAATATTCTTTCTTGTAGCAGAAAAGGGTCTTAAAAAATAATGTTCCTACTATATTATCTTGTATTGTAAAAGAAAAACACGTGTATCGAATGTCGGAACCACTTCAATTAGGGACATAGGATACGGCGGCCATTAGACGGAAGAGAACAGATGGCTTGAAATCATCCCAACTATATTTCACTGATGCTATCTATTCACTTACACATTTTCTTCGTATCTCGTATTTACTTAAAGTATATGGGCCTCTACTATTAAAGAGCAGTTTTACCATTATCGCCACTTTTGCTGGAGGGACGGTGGGTGCGAAACCTTTTTCACCTTTGTTCTTTTCACTGTCACAGCATCGGTACGGTATATTATATCCGGTTTATACATGTTGACCGTGTAGTTGTGGTTTTAGAATATCTACTACTCTACATCGTGCTGTGGGTGCCGTAAGGAGCGACAGAGGGAAGTAAATCAGGAGATGGGCAGCATCGTCTTTCTAATAACAACAAAAAAAGAAATTGTGGTTATCAAGTCGCCCGACAAGCGTGGTTACTATGGCAAATATACCCCCATGAGGCAATCTATGGAATGTTGGCTGTAATGGTAACGGATTTTTCTAAATATAATAAGGGTGACAAACAAGCACGTGATGGTGACACAATAGCAGCTTATTACTGCTGTGTTTCGTATGGTGAGTAAAGAGATCCGAAGAGTCTTTTATACTAGAAACGAGGCATTCCATGTTAGTTCTCGGGGGTGAAAAGGCATCTACATTTTGATTCTTAATCGAGGATAGATGTATACCTCTATGGCTATAGCATCCACTTGCCATCAGGTGAACTGTGTGCTCGCTTGTCACACGTAGATATTGTTAAGCGACAGTAGCCTAATGGAAAGGCGCGGACCGCGAACTCTGGGTTCGAATCCGTCATTAGGCTACTGGCGTGAACCACTCGTAACCCAAGCAATTTAAGCTTACCACGAGTGGTAAAGGGGAGTATTAGTAACGTTTATAGCATTGTTAATATTCTTTAAAAAAAGAAAAGAAAACTAAAAGGTTTTGTTAAAAGTCATGTTTTTACGCTTTAGAGTAGACTAAAGAATATCACAATGTAAATGTCGCCTGAACAGTTACATCAAAAACTTCATTCCCTATTTTCAACCCTTAGGGATGGAATTGTATTTACAAATTCAATGTGTCTACCTCTGGAGTAGAACCTATTGTTTAAAAAGGAATTCAAAATAATATGTAAATGCATAAAAATACATACAGTCGAACATAGAACCTCCTTCTTTTTTGAAATCGGCTAATAGAGGGCATAATTACAGTAACATTTCACCGTCGTCATAGAATCACATAACGAAGCTCGTTTTATAGCTAGTTAATTCACTTAAAGCGACATTGCCACTGAGAAAGTTTCTTAGTTTCAAACTGTCGCAATAAATAAGTCCAATACGTCGCCACCATCGGATGTTGTTTACTACATCGGATACGATATCTATGGATCTGTTGCAGTTCCGACAGTCTGAGAGTAAGTGGGTTGGAATTTATTACCCTTAGTCCCGGAAAAGATGCTATGGGCATTCGCTGTTAATACTTGCTGTTATTGTTATTGTTAGTGTACTTTAAAAGTTATGTAAAGTAATCGTAGATGTGGACTGAGTGTACGTGTGGTCTCAGTGAAAGAGAATCCAAATGTTGAATAACAAATGTCCTTACGACGAACGGTCACGGCGGCCATCTTCAACGGAAACTAGCCATCTATGCAGCAAAGGATTATAGTGCCTATGTGTATATGCAAGCACAGGTACACCTATCACTCTCATAGTCCAATAGGAGGGATAACCAGCACGGGCGGGGAGAGATCAGGCGCAGAACTATCGGCTTTACGTGCTTTTTTTTTATAGAAGAGGGGGCAAACGAGCATGCGGCTTATCAACTGCAACACCAGGCGAATTGCAGGTGTGTTGCCGTCCCTTTAGGCACGGGAGTTAAACACCGCAAACTTCTTGACTTCGGGCTACTATTGAGAATTTCTTGACAGAAAAACTCAATCACTGATTTGCCCGACCGGGATTCGAACTCGGGACCTCATGGCCAGCAGCCGCCTTTACAACCACTGAACCAACGAGGCAGTCAAACAATTAAATATTGAATAAAACTGGTTTTACGGATTTTATGGCGTATCATTTTGCATATTTTTAATTCCTGCTTTGCAGTAGTCACGAGTACAAGACGCTGAGGTGTTTGTCGTCCCTATTTCAAAGTTAACCCGGAGTACCTTCAGGGTTTCAAGAGTTAATTTCGGATCGATCTACATAGAATGAGCTTACTGTAAGTCCTGCAGTGGTATGATTGAAGTTTTAGTTTAAATAATTACAGGATTCCAAGTAGGGGTTAGTTAGTACCCAGCAGTCTTCTCTATTGAAATTCACGTATCATCCTTGGTAGGAATCGGTGTTCTTTCGCGAAGATTAGTGGTATATCAAATCTGAAGTAATGACGGGGGCAGTCTAGGATATGATCACTTGTTGTAGTCATTGTAGTCTGCACGGAGCGTTGGTGTTTCACGTCAGCAGTCAATGGTCATAAATATAAGAAATCAATATGAGAATCCAAATGTTAAAAAACCTAATGGCTTTCAGTAGATAATGGTATAGCGATGATAATGCCCGGATTTGTGTCGGTGGCGTCTAAGGTGCGAGACATGTGCTAAAAGTATTGCCATCGTCAGTCTACTGATGCTATGAAGCATGCTGAATAAAGTAAATCCTACTATGGGAAAGGCGTATGTCTAAAAAGAATGAAGGTTACTTATGTAATCTCCTCGAAGACGGTCTGTCAAAGACGTTTTTATCAGAGTGAGGTTCAGTCTGAAATTTTAGACTGAAGAGATTAATTTCGATATTGTAAATTATTGGGTATGTTGTTAATCGGAAAATTAGATAAGAAACTGTATTATCGCATTTGGTACCTATTTATTAGTATCTATAGACATTTAGTTTATATATTTTACGGTTTATATATTTATATTACGGTAGAGCTTTGCTGCAGCAATATTATGTTTGTAGCATGAATGCGTCAGATCGATCGGGGAAGGACCACGATCTCACAGAATACCAACTTGAAATAACGCTGCTGTGATACGTATAGAGAATCGGAGACCCTTTTCATGGTAAATGAAGTATTCCATCTTAGAATTATTAACCACAATGTAAAAAAGTACTCGTTTGACAACCTTGACAATTTTTATAAAGTTATTGGAAATTACACCGTTGATCTACGTTGTAATTTTTTTAAAATAGTATATATATATATATATATATATATATATATATATATATATATATATAATCGGAATCTCGGAAACGGCTCCAACGATTTTCATAAAAAATTTTGTCCAGGGAAGTTTTTAGAAAATGTTTTTTTGTCCGTGTTTTCAGGCAATGAATAACTGCTACAATATAAGAAGGTAAATTTTGACAGTCTTAATGATCGTAATAGCTCAAGTGGATATCGAGCGGTTGCGAAATCGTAATGCCTTGGTTCGCGTACAGTCTTCGTTCCGATTTTTTTTCAAGTTCCCTTCATTTGTGAGAAAATCTATTATTTCGAGCCTTTTTTTAGTATTTTTTAAAAATACGAAAATTTTAATTAAACTAATTGATTTTTTATTCAAATAACCAGTTCAGTTTTTTCTGTTATGTCAATAAGATCAAAAAATATTATTCATCAGTATGTAATTTGTATCCAAACGTAATATCAAAAAAAAAAAAACCGAGCAAAGCACGGTCATCCGGGTACTGTCAATATATAGGTAGTGTAACGTATTAAGTGAATCATTAAGAATTTTGCATTTTATGATACCTTAGGATATATATTATCATTATTGCGACTCATCACGACGAATTCCGCAAAGAGCTGCCCAGAGCAACCCTTATCAATCTACTCGTTGCATCATTCATCATCTATTCATGCTCATAATCAGTTACTCGACTCTACCGAGTCAGTAATTCATTCTTGGGGTGATGTTTACGCTTTTACAACATAATCCCAGAAAATATACAAATTCTAACTTCCGCCAAGTTTAAAAACGTTATTAAACAAAGATTATATAAAAAGGGTTATTATAATATTAAGGTATTTATGAATGGTAATAGCTCCTGAGAATGAGGTGATCATTTCCATGCTATTTCCGATTCGTTTTGTGTTTTTAATTATTGTGTAACTTTAATGATAGTAAATTGTTCTTTTTTTTCAACAAAAAAGAAGTCCCGCTGGGTTTCTTGCTGGTTCTTTCTACGACAGAGGTATTTTAACCGAATCAGTGGTAAACTAAACATAAGAGTGACTTTCAATAAATATCATTTCTAATCTATACTAAATAAAAAAGTTTCAATTTATGTTCGCTTTCAATTGGCAAATAAGATATTTGGTTTTATTGGGGATGCTTTCGTGTCAGATTTTAGAACGCAGAGAAACGTCGAAGGTCCTTTCCATAACCCGGTAAATTACTGAAATTTAAGATAAAGTACTTATGAATAACCGAGTTATATTCTTTAATAAAACAGAACCAAATATAAATTGGGAAGTAAATATTGCATTAGATCTAAATATTTAAATTGAATCTTATTAGTTCAGTAATTTTTCTAAGAAACTTTTATAAATTTTTTAATATGCTTTTTTATTTCATTTTTTGAAGAAAAACAAACCAGAAGATGCGCAGCTGCGTCTATCTTATAATAACTAGAAACAAAAAAGTGCGGTTGCCACCCTAAATATCAAGCGACGCAACTATGGCAAATATTCCTCTGATGCGTCTATCTATGGGGCGCCTTTATTCATCACTGGACTTTAATAGGCTGTAATAAATAAATTAAAATTATTAAATAATACCATCTGCCATCTGTATTAACATTTAAATTAATGGCGAAGAACAAACTAGGTAGAAGATTGTAAAAATTATTATATTTATGGGATCTATTGTAAAGTGCTTTCAGGCGTTAACATGTTGTGACAAATGGGCAACTGGGACACGTTTCTATCGTCCCCGTTATGATAGAAGAACGTTCTATATACATTATATATGTTATAACATTTTCTACAACACAATGAATTTCTTAATATCTTCTTTATAGATTTCGTTAACACTAGCGGTCGTCCAGTAATCGAAATTCGACAGTAATTCATTTTTTTAAAGTCTGTATACTAAGCAAGCTGTATTTAACCTTGAACAGGTCTTCAAGGTCAACTTTAATATGATATAAAATACAGATTTCTAATACACAAAATATAAAGTAAACGCTTTTTTGCCTAGACTTGGCCTAGACCTACATTCGAAAGACTATTAAAAAGGAACATTTGAAATCACAGAAAAGTTATTGAAATTATTTGTTGGCAACATTTTAAAACCCTTTGGTGACAATCTCTACACTGTGCGACTATTAGATCACAGACTATAACGTATATGATATTGGCACTATGAACGTACATAACGAATGTTTTATTCAATTTAATTTATTAAATTTGTGATAGATATTAAATCTATATATAAATAATAAAGTTATATAAGCCAATTGGCGCTAAAAGATAGTAAGGTTATCCTTTAGCGCCAGTTATTAAATGGGGTTTAAGATGTTTTTAATTTTTTAAGAATTAGAAAATTTATTAATTACATCAGGTATAAAAATTAAAACCAAAAAGGCAATAATGGTATTATTTTTTTTTACAATTCAGCATCATGCCACTTCGAATTAATAAATGGATACATAAGCATCGACAATTACGACTTAATTTGATTACGATCCAATCCATCCAATCGCTCATTGCCATTAAATTGGCTATAGAAAAGTAAAAATTAACAAAAAGGTCTTAGTGTATGTTGTTTACAAAGGTGAAAGATGATCAAGAGACAACTGTTATCTCGTTGCTTCTTTCTGCCAAAAGCTACCTTCGACGAACCCAACTTGGCTGACTCGATTTAGGTGAATTGTATCTTTCCATTCGGTAGATCTCAGAACTTCAAAACTAAAGTGTTCAAAATAGGGGATGACTTGAGAGGTAAAGACGTGGCGCAAATTTAATAAACAAAGATTGTAGGTAAAAAAAGGTTATGTATAATATTAGTTTAATATCATCAATATTATAATATTGATGAATTTATGGATAATAATAATACCTGAGAATGAGGTGATCGCTACCAATCTATTTGAATTAGGATTTATATAATTTATTGAACAACATAACATGCCATCATGCTGGATGGTAAAATATTTTTTTAAAGGTCGGCTTGGTTTCTTGATGACTCTTTCCAGGACAGAAGTAATTTTTAAAGCAGTGGTTAATTAAATTAAATAATGATTTTCAATAAGTATGAGTTATAATCTAAACTGAATATAACTAATAAATATTTTTAATAAAATTGTTTATCCCGATGCGAATACACTACGTTATTAAATTTAACAATCGAAAACTGAAAATAAGTATAAGAAGAAAGTGTCATGAAAACATTTGGCAGTGCAGCACTTGTAAATGTGTTTTTCTACTATGTTATAAATGTTTAACTTCTAAGATTATATATATATATATATATATATATATATATATATATATATATATATATAATGTTAATAAATGATAATGAGTATTTTATTCGTGGTAGAGCCATGTATAGTTGTTGTAGCACGAATAGGTCGGCTCGGCCGCGGAAGGACCACGATCTCACAGAATACCAGCGTCAAAAAGTAGCTTATTACTGCTGTGTTTCGTATAGTGAGTGTAGAGAACCGGACACCCTTTTTACTGGAAATGAGGCATTCCATCTTAGTCCTCACGGGTGAGAACGCATCTGCATTTTGATTCGTAATCGAGGATAGATGTAGATGGGCCACAGCAACCACTTACTAACAGGTGAACTGTGGGATCGTTTGTCACCCTATCCTATAAAAAAATATCCAAAATTATTTTATTTCCGTTTTCGTAACAATCCCTAGCATACATGCTGGCCGCGTAAATGTCTAAGCGGGCGGCGCGGCGGCATCGCCTGTCGTCAGAGGCGTTTCACTGTAAGGTTTGTTGTCGCGTCGAAGAGAATTAAATATCTTATATCATCTTGTGAGTTTCATAAGACGCGACAGAAGGAACCTGTAACAGAATGGACTGCAGCGTCTTTCTGATAAAAACTCATCATTAACAAAAAAAAAACCGACCCTAAAATGGCAAATCCATCCTATGAGACAGGTTAATGTATAACCGTGGACTTTTTAGTGTAATGAATGAATTGTAATATAAGAAGTGTTTAATGAGGAGACGTTGCTTCTTCTATGACTTAAATTAAGGTTAGAAGTACCTTACTATACTATACTAGCGTACATGAGGGTAATACGGTCATCCTGATAATATGGTCACTTTCCTATAACTGGAAATCTAGCACTGTGATAAAGAGCTAACGTAGCTCTATATCAATAAATCTAGTAATAAGAGGTCAAAAGGGCGCTGCTTTAGCGTCGGTACTTTGATAGTTGGCATTATATTAAATATGGTGACTAACTGTTGTTTTTTTAAAGTTGATTTCACGAAAGATTATTGCTAAAGCTTATTTGCTATTTTTTCTTAATATATTAGTTATAATAAACTTTGACTTGGTGTTTTTTTCGCTGTCCTCCTCCTAGTTTTGGTTTTATAAGGTAGCAAATCTTATGGTGACTATATTGCCCCACCTACATTAAGCATGAATCATTACAGAATGAATGAACTGAATAGCACCGTCGTTTTTTTTTAAATAAAATAAGGGTGACACTCAGTCCACCTGATGGCAAATGGATGCTCATAGACATCTACATTTAACATTTAAGAATCAAAACGCATATGCGTAGTCACCCCTGACGACTAAGATGGAATGCCTAGTTTCCAATAAAAAAGTTCTCCGGATTTCTTCACTCACCATACGAAACACAGCAGCGTTGAGTTGCTATTCGATGCTGATATTATGTGAGAGCGTGGTCGACCGAGGTCAAGCCGACCCATTCGTGCTACAATAATACTACTAATATAGCTGCAGTACGGCTCTACAACGTAAAATCAAAATACCAAAAACTGATGGGAAAAGAAAAGGAATGTCTAGATGATAGTACTTCGTTCATGCCTTGGAGTTATTCGAAGTAGGAAGACCCTCTTACCCTTTTCTATCGTCAAATAGTAGTTCCTGCACTGCTCTGATCTGTGTATCCTGCTTTGAGGGTAGATATAGAGATCCAGTATAAAAACATTCTGAAGCCTTCATTGTTTAAAGAGGGCTATATGTGTCCATGGGCTTTGCAGCCATTTACCATCAGGTGAACGTTCAGTGCGTTTGGTTTAAAAAAAAGAACTTTTTGTTCCACGAGTTTCACGGTACGTATGGTGTAAATGTGTTAGTGAAACAGGAATGTTTACTTAATATATCACTGTCATAGACATTATTAAACAATTGTTAACCTCGTTATGAGAGAGCACCCTAATAGTCCTATAAATCTAGCGGTGATTAGACATAATAGCCTTTAAAGTAAGCTGCGCTTTATTACGTCACTTGGCGTGCTCTCTTATTTACGGACATTTCTAATCCTTTAAATAAGTGAATGTTCTAGTCCAGGCCTTCTCAAACTTACTGCCGCTAGTACCCCTAATAAATTACCTAGACAATGACGAACCCCCAAACCTACCTAAAATGAAAACACAGTTTTTATTTAACATAAATACAATTACAATGAGCAATATATTTATAATTAGGGTATCGTAATAAAAATGGCGTGCAATATCATGCGTGTAGAACGCGCGCGCTATTCAGTCAGCCATAAAAACGTAAATCTTGTTACGAACCCTGTTATCTCAAAACGAAATACGTATTTCGAGTTGTAGCAATTTAGCTTTTATATGTATCACTAACAACGTCATATATAATGTTTTACAACACAAGCTTCTTTTGAAACCTGAGAGAGATCACGCGCAGAACCAACGGCTTTACGTGCTTTCCAAGGTACAGGAGCGAGACACCGCCAACTTCTTTACTTGGGGCAGTTACTGAGAATTTCTTGACGGATAAATTCAATAATTGATTTTTTTGGCCTGACGGGTTTTAAACCCTTTATTAACTTGGGGACCCCAAGGGTTCGTATTCTACTTACTTTTAAAAATTATTAAAGTAAACTTTTTGTAGACTTTAATTCAATATACTATAAATATTAGCACCTAGGTGCCGATAACAAAAATATAAATTTCTAAAGTGCATACCTATCTAGAAAAGCTTGTGAAGTAAAACATTTTCTAAGCAATAATTCAAACGAAATCGTTAAAGCCGTTTCCGTGAGCCGTGGGCGAGAATACTAAAGAAAAAATAAATAAAAAGAAATATTGCGCGGGAAAGTCAAGCTTCGTGTGTGAAATCAAAGAAAAACGAATTTTCCCAGAGATGACACCTAGCTAGATCGACCTTTCGCCCCCGTTGTCTCTATATAGTTAATACCATCGAAATCGTAGAGTTGTTTTCGAGAATGCCAATAGAAGCAAATAATATGAATATAATACTTTATATATTGCTCGTATTATAGTATAAAGGAGTTGACAGAATAGTGAGAGTTTAAGAATATCGACTACCCCAAGTAGTCCCATGGGTACTGTTAGAGGCGACAGAGATACCGAAGCAGGAGAAGTTACGAAATAAAAAACAGCAATTTAAAAACATGAATAGACTAAAAAATCGCCATAAAGAACACAGCAGCATTATGCTGCAATTTCACGTTGGTATTTTGTGTGAGGGTGCTACTTCCATGGCCGAGCAGACCCAATGCTGCAGCGTTATCACGAACAGCGACTTCTTTTGCACTTTAATCTCAGCTGAATCTGAATGATACGGTGAGAAATTGTGTGGTAAGAGAAAAGTGGGGTTTGCAAAGACGATGTTGGGACCAGGATTAAGAAAGGAATGCTTCGGTGGTTTGGTCATGTAAAAGAATGTACAAGGAAATAATGACAAGGAAAATTTATATTGCAGATGTGAACGGTAGAATCGGGTAGGAACGCCTTAGACGAAGGTTTATCGACCAAATGGGCGATATATGGAAAATAGGCCAGATAAGGAGTATTCTAAACCGATGAGCGTGTATGTGTAGATATAGGCATGTAAAGGAGGCGAGAGGTGTGTCAGGATCGCGCCAAAAGGAAGTCCGTAGGCTTTGCCTACCCCTCTGGGTGACAGGCGTGAGTATTTATGTGTTTAATCTCACATTATTCATAGAGGAGGTTTTTCTTTCTTTTTTTCTCTTTTGGTTTCTTTTCATGCTACGTGCTCGCTTATAACCTTATACTCGTAAGTTAACTCGAAAAATATTGAAAGCTAATTCCTACACATAACTAAACTTGTTACAGATTATGTAACTGAGTTGAGATTTTATCGTTACGTGATGGAAGACAAGTTAAGATGCAATAAATTTTGCTGAGTCGACTTACCGAGATTTGTTTCGATACGCGAAAACTGTCACCAAATCGCAGTTTGTTGGGATGAAAAACGAATTGTGATTTATAACATCGTGCAAGTTATTTATGTATGCTGTCAAAAGATTTGGTATTGGATTCCGAATGTTGGACAGATGAATTAAGTTGTTCCGTTGGGTGCGATTGATGATTCTTGTATAATATCTATTTCATTTAAAGAACACAGATATAAAACTATAAAAATAAACCACTTCTCTTCGTGATAAAAAACTATTTTGTACGACTTAAATCATGCCAAAAAGTTTACCACTCAGTATGAGTTACGGTTAACTATAACGCTGATTTAACGCCGCCATTATAAGACATTTAAATATTAAGGGGAAATATAACCTCAAGTGGCTTAGCAAGATCCTCCGTTATGCCGGAATTATTGCAGCATTAATTTTGAAATAAATATATGGTAAAGTTGAGGATTAATGTTAAGGACTATGTTAGACGAAAACACGATTCAATAAATTTTCTCGATAGAAAAAAATCCAAAGTTACCTCTAAACTGAACAATAAACCGCTGTTATTCATAAAATACTTTAAATAAGATCATGAAACTTTGCATACTAACTGAACTAACCATAAAGCAGTGCCTATGTTATTTACTTTTTTTAAAATACCACTATTTTCATTGTAAAAAAGAAATTACCTAAACTATCGGCGTCTTGAAGCTTGATTCCTGTCGCCCCATTAGTATCGCTTAGGCTTTTGAAGGGAGAAGCTGTGTCGCTTACGATCAGAATATACATTACGCAGCAGGACGACGTAAAATTAAAATGGGAAATAACCGTGATAAAAATAAGAAGTGACTGGGTTGGCGTTAAGAAACAGGCATAAATATGATAAACCTAATGAAATAAGTATCTAAAAACCTATCTACTTATAGAATTAGTGATTACAAACATTTCGGTACATAGCCTACGACGCGCGGGGAAGTGGGGGCGAAATTAGAATTTGAGCTAACTTACTATATCCCATATAACGAGCGAAAGACAAGACAAAATGGCCAAAATCGATTTTTTCTGTACTGTACTTTACATGGTAGAGCTATGCTGCAGTTATATTAGTAGTATAATTGTAGCAAGAATAAGTCGGCTCGACCGGGGAAGGACCACGCTCTCACAGAATACCAGCGTGAAATAGTAGCTTAATGCTGCTGTGTTTCGTATGGTGAGTGTAGAGAATCGGAGACCCTTTTTACTGGAAACGAGGCATTCCATCTTAATCCTCACGGGTGACAACGCATCTACATTTTGATTTGTAATCGAGGATAGATATAGATGTCCATGGGCCGCAGCAACCACTTACCATCAGGTGTACAGTGTGCTCGTTTGTCACCTTATCCTATAAAAAAAGACTATAATGAATGGACTGAAAATAATTTCTTAAAAATAAAACCCAATAACTGACTTTGGCCTTATCTGGGATTCGAACCCGGGAACTCATGATTAGCAATCGCTAGATCATTATACTACTATGTTAGTATTTCTAGTTAATATGTAGTATGAGTACACGTGTATACGTATATGTATGTGGGATAATTTAGTTAAATGAGTAGTTTATTTTTATTGTTTGTTGTAGAATATTAACCTCCTTGGATTATTGAACTGAAAATAAAATTGTAAGATGTCACTTTTAAAAAAATGTCATTGTAATCAAGATAGTAAGATGTAATATGTTTTTTGTGACTAAATGAAAATAAAAGAAGCAGTATAAAAGTGAGTGTTTCGTCTCAAATTCTTGAAATATCACCACAACTTTGGGGGGCTCGTCCGGGATATCCCAAAATTTGAGGCGAGACGAAGACTAAAGATTTGAAGATTTATTACAACGTTTTGGAATTTGGATATGAAAATTTATTTTAAGGACTGAAAACTTAATGAGTTCAAATAAGCTGTCATTTTGCACGACTAGAAAAAGAAAGACTAATAGTAGTTTGACAACCACAATGCCGCCGAAGAAAGATGTAAAAGAAAGTGAAGATGAAGGGCAGGAGTTAGATATACAGATTTCATTTAAAGACTTGGAGAAGTCAATGAACATTTTTACTGGAGATGATACCTATCCTATTGAGACATTTATTGACGAATTTGAAGATACTGCCGAAATTATGAAGTGGACTAAAGTCGAGAAGCTGGTCTATGCAAAGAGACTTTTAGACGGTACTGCCAAGCTATTTTTACGATCTTTGGGAAGAGTAAAGGACTACGCGAGTTTGAAAAAGTCACTTAAGGAAGAATTTGGCCCCAAGATTAATAGCGCAATCATACATAAGAAACTTGCATCGCGTAAGATGAAGAACGATGAAACTTACCAACAATATTTCCTGTCTATGAAAGAATTAGCACTTCATGGCAAGGTTGAAGACGCTGCGCTGATTGAGTATGTCATTGATGGTATTCGTGATTTAGAGACCAATAAAGTTATTTTATATGGCGCTACAGACATAAAGGATTTTCGCAGGAAGTTAGAAATCTACAGTGCTTTTAGAACGAAGGTGCCTAACAAATCGGCACAGTCTGGCCAATCACATGGGCATCATTCAACCCGTAAGATGACTCATGTAAAAAGATGTTACAACTGTGGCGAACTGGATCATCAATCGCCCACCTGTCCAGAGGGAGTCAAATGCTTTAAATGCAATGAATTTGGTCACAAATCAACTGAATGTACAAGCAAACCTAAGAAGACGCTGAAAATTAGAAATAAAAGTGAAGAAGAGAAAGTACCCTACAAAAAGATAAAGATTAATGGTAAAGAATTTGTTACCTTAATAGATACTGGAAGTGATATTAACCTCATAACAAAATCAGAATTCGAGAAGGTTAAAGAGGGAATTAAAGATTATAAAACAGAATCAACGTGTATAACAGGAATAGCCGAAAAACAAATTCTTACTGAAGGAATGTTTACAGACAATGTTCAAATTGACAATTACTACACAGATGTCAAGTTTCATGTTGTAAAAGACAACGAGATACCGGTAACTTTACTGATTGGAAATTCTATCCTTAAAGATTTCGAAGTGTGTTTCACTCCTGAAGGTGTCTTTATACAAAAGATTATGCATCTTACACTTCTAATGGAGGAAAAGGATAATGAACAAGAATATGATATAGGAGATTCTAAATACGCGGAAAAGATTCGTAAGATATGTGAAGAGTACAGACCTAGTGAAAAGAAGAAAGAAAGTAACGTTGAATTGAAAATAATACTTACCGATGAAGAACCAGTTTTTCAGAATCCCCGACGTTTGTCACCCTTAGAAATGAATGCCGTGAATATGCAAGTAAAAGAATGGTTAGACAAAGGAATAATCAAACCTAGCAAATCTGATTTCGCCTGTCCTGTAGTTCTGGCTGATAAAAAAGATGGGTCACGTAGAATGTGTATAGATTATCGACGATTAAATAAAAAGGTAATTAAAGAAAGATTTCCCTACCTATAATAGAAGACCAGATAGACAAGTTGAAGGAAGCCAAAATGTTCACGTCTCTTGATCTGAAGAATGGCTTTTTACATGTGAAAGTACACAAAGATAGTCAAAAGTACACCTCATTCGTAATACCCCAAGGCCAGTACGAATTTCAAAGAATGCCTTATGGATTATGTACATCGCCATCTGTGTTTCAAAGATTTATTAACGATATCTTCAGCTATCTAATTACCGATGGGACACTGCTAGTGTACCTTGATGATTTAATCATACCCTCGATAACAGAAGAAGAAGGAATAAGTAAGCTAGAGAAAGTATTTAAAAGAAGCGAAGAATTCGGTCTAGAGTTTAATTGGAAGAAATGCCATTTTTTAAAGAAGGAAATCCAATATCTTGGATATATTATTTGTGACAACGAAGTAAGACCGTCTCCAGAAAAGATTAAAGCTGTAGCGAATTTCAAGAAACCAAACAATATAAAAACTGTGCAGTCATTTCTTGGACTGACAGGGTATTTCAGAAAGTTTATAAAAAGCTATTCCCTGATTGCAAAACCGATGACGGATTTGTTAAAGAAAGATGCTGTATTCAATTTTGGTGAAAGGTGTGAGAAAGCTTTTATAGAATTGAAACAAATATTGTGTAACTCACCAGTTCTCCGAATATTCAATCCAGATTTAGAGACAGAATTACACACCGACGCAAGTACTGACGGTTATGGAGCTGTTCTTCTACAAAGAAGCCCTAAAGACAATCAATTTCACCTCGTGCACTATATGAGTAAAAAAAACAACTCCAGCTGAAAGAAAATACCATAGTTATTACTTAGAAATTTTAGCAATTGTTGCTGCCATAAAGAAGTTCCGAGTTTACCTTCTTGGGATAAATTTAAAATAGTTACAGATTGCTCTGCTCTTACTATGACACTACAAAAAAAAGGACTTACCACCTAGAGTCGCTCGTTGGGCCCTGCTTCTAGAAGAATACGACTACAAGATCGAACACAGACCAGGAACACGAATGAGACACGCCGACGCACTGAGCAGATATCCTATCTGTATGATACTTACTGAAACTACAGCTCGTTTAAAGAAAGCACAGAATGAAGACGACTATGTGAGACTGATTAAAAGAATTTTAGAAACAGAAAAATACAAGGATTATATCATACAGAACGAAATACTATATAAAGAGAAAGATGGCAGTAAATTGATTGTTGTGCCTAAGAAAATGCAGTATGAGATAATCAGGAAAAATTACGAAAAAGGACATTTTGGAATCTTAAAAACTGAAGAACTAATTAATAGGGAATATTTCATTGAAAATTTAACTGAAAAAATAAAAAAAAGTCATAAGTAATTGTATTGAATGCATTCTCATGTCGCACAAAAGAGGTAAAAAAAGAAGGATTCCTACACCCGATAGACAAAGGTAATGTCCCACTATCGACATATCATGTGGATCATCTAGGGCCAATGACTTCGACTCACAAGAATTACAAATACATCCTTACCGTCGTGGATGCTTATACGAAATTTACATGGATTTACCCTGTTAAGACTTTAACCACGAAAGAGACTTTAGAGAAACTAAAACTACAACAACAAACCTTTGGAGCACCTGAAAGAATTTTTACTGATCGAAACGCTGCTTTTACTTCAAAAGACTTCCAGGAGTATTGTAAGAGTGAGAATATAACGCACTATACAATTACCACCGGACAACCCAGAGGAAACGGTCAAGTTGAGCGCATCCATCAGATTATCATAGCCGTGTTGAGCAAACTAAGTGCTGATGACCCGACTAAATGGTATCGCCGTGTGTCCAAAGTACAACGATGTTTGAATGGAACATACCAAAGAAGTATAAGAATGACACCATTTGAACTGCTTTTTGGCACTAAAATGAGAGATAAAGATGATGAACTTCAGAAATTAATAGAAGAAGAAAGCATACAGAATTTTAACGAGAAAAGAGAAGAACTTAGAAAGAAGGCCAAAGAATCTATACAGAAAGTACAAGAAAAAAACATAAAAAACTATAATAAAAAGCGAAGAGCAGCAATACCCTTTAATATTGGAGATTTGGTAGCTATAAAAAAGACACAGTTCTCACAAGGAAGTAAATTATGTCCTAAGTACTTAGTACCCTATGAAGTTGTTAAATGCAATTCAAACGATCGTTATGTTGTAAAGAAGATAGGTATCAGCGAAGGCCCGATTAATACAACCACCTCAGCTGATCTCATGAAGCCGTGGATTTCGCCGGAAGACGATTCATCTGGGTCAGATGAATGATCAGGACGGCCGTGTGGGATAATTTAGCAATGAGTAGTTTATTTTTATTGTTTGTTGTAGAATATTAACCTCCTTGGATTATTGAACTGAAAATAAAATTGTAAGATGTCACTTTTAAAAAAATGTCATTGTAATCAAGATAGTAAGATGTAATATGTTTTTTGTGACTAAATGAAAATAAAAGAAGCAGTATAAAAGTGAGTGTTTCGTCTCAAATTCTTGAAATATCACCACATGTAAATACTTACTGTGGTTCGTGTTCAGTAAGTAACTCTTCGAAGTGAAGCCGTAGCGTGTGTGCTGGCGGCGCTCGGACCTCACTGACGCAGTCCACATTGTCAGGGTAGGGGCGTGGGAATCCTGGACTCGAAATTATTGCCTGGGGATGCGTGTGAGTCAGCACTATTGTCTCGTTGCACAGTATCTTTGATGCAATGTACGGATCTGTAACAAATAAAAAAAGTTTAACATTTTATACGAGAGCCGTGGTAGCTCAGTGGTTAACGCTCACTGTAAATATAACAGAACGCGAGTAACCCGGGTTCGATCCCCGTCGGCACCAATGAAATTGTTAATTGCAATTTTAAGTGCTGATTTACCACGTGCTCGGCGGTGAAGGAAAACATCGTGAGGAAACCTGCATGTCTGAGGAATAAGAAAAAAAATATTTCGAAGACATGTGAAGTTCGTCAACACGCATTTGGGCAGCGCGGCGGACACCTCCTTGCCCTAAACCCTCTCAGAAATGAGGGGAGGCCTGAGCCCAGCAGTGGGACGTATATAGGCTGTAACTTTACTTTACTTTTACTTTTTTTATACGGCGTGGAGTCACGCTGCAATGCGTTATGGCTACGCTTGCATCATTATCGTTATGATCATTACAGTACTTTACAAGTCTATTGATGCTATCCATTCATTTTTTAAAATTTCTTACTTTATATATTTTTAAGATGATTCTCTACATTTTGACTGCTTTTTTCAGTTCAATAGTTTTTTTAATAGGATATTGTGACAAACGAGCACACAGTCCACCTGATGGAATAGTTGATGTGGCCCATAAACATCTACATCTATCCTCGATTACTAATTAAAATACAGATGTGTTATCACTCGTGAGGACTAATACGGAATGCCTCATTTCCAGTAAAAAGGGTCTCCGGTTCTCATCACTCACTAAACGAAACAAAGCAGCCTTGCGCTGCTATTTTACGCTGGTATTCTGTGAGAACTTGGTCCTTCCCCGGTCGAGCCGACCCATTCGTGCTACAACTATACTGCTTATACAGCTACAGCATGGCTCTACCTGGACATCTATTTAAGTAAAACGCTGATAAAACTATATTTTATGCCGACTGCGTAAAAGAACTAGGTCTTAAATTTCGTCAGTTTCGTCGCCATATTGTGAACCGATTTTTATGATTCTCTCATGTTGTAGATATATAGAATGTTTCCATTCAAAAATTAAAAATAACTTAAATCTAAGCATAGGGTAGACGTATAGATTACGTTCTAGCTTTACCTTGAGCCGTATTTTACCATGAGTTTATGATATTTCATACACAACTCAAAAGGGTAAAAAAAACTTTATAATAACTTAATAATTCCATATTTTTATGAAGTCAGGCTTTTCTTCTTCGTATAAACTATGTCTTATTACCAACTTCATAAGCTATAACTAAATTCTTTTTTACGTTGATTTTTCCCGAAATTTTTTTTGGTTTAATATTAGCAAAAAAACAAATGAATAATTGTAGTTCGATATAAAAAGAGTTTTATTGTTTAATTTTTATACTCAGTCAATTTATAATCTATTTGGTGGATAACTTTACCGTATGAGGAAGCTCAAGGTCGCTCAGCGAGCTATGGAGAGGTTTATGCTCGCAGTTTATCTGTATGATAAACTTCAAAATGAGAATATACGCTGTTGAAATAGAGTAACCGTATCGCCCAAAGGATCAGTAAGCGGAAGTGACAGTGGGCAGGCCATATAGCTCGAAGAACCGACAACCGATGGGGAAGAAAGGTTCTCAAGTGGCAACTTCATACCGTTAAGTAAAGTGTAGGGCAGTCCCCCACTAGATGGAGTGGAGACTCGTACGATATGCAGGAAGCCAATGGAGGCATGATGATAATTATCCCTTGGAGGAGGCCTATGTTCACCATTGGACTTGACCAGGGCTGTAACTATGATGATGGGTAACTTTTATCCACATCCAAATATTCTTTAGTTTTGTTTTTTCTGTTTAAATCGAATTTACCTTAGTTTAATTTCAATGTAAACAGTTTTTACGTTTATTTATTTTCTTTAATTTCGTTTAAAATCAAAACGAACAACTAAAATCGTGTTAGATTCCACATAATATAATATTTAAAAATTCATTGCGTTGTCCCAACTCAAAACATTCATGGAATGCGCTTTATGAATGCAATATGGCGGCCGACACAAAAAGATACGTGAACATAAGTCGACGCGTTCACTTTGTGCTGAGCTCGCTCCAATTGTCTCTCGGTAAACCAGTTTTGAATACTTTTCATGTCATACATAGGTAACAATGAAAAACCATTTTAAACGGTAAAACTGTGTGTATGTGTGTGATAAAAGGTCAACGTTTTTATAATAAAGTACATTAACTTTACAGCCCTTCACCGGTCCATTGATGAACAAAGGACGCCACCATAGATTGCCAAAAAGCACGGCACTCAGCCTGCAGCCATCGTTACCGTTACAGTCATATAATATTCACCGATGTATGTAGGCCCCCCTTATAGATTGCCCCCATAGGGAACCCTCCTACAATTATTAGCCATAGTTGCCACACTTGGCAAGCGGGTTGGCAAGCTGCTTCCCATCTCCTGGCTTGTTACCCTCTGTTTCCTCTTACGATACCTACGGGATGATATGGTGTAGTGTATATTCTTACACCGCCACTACACGGTTGCATCCATCAACTTGCTGCATAATGTTTCATAGTCACTCCATCTAATGGGGATTCGCTCAAAACTGTATTTCGGTACAAGACGCGACTCGAGAACTTTACTTCCCTAACAATTTTTAATTTCTTGAGCTATATATTGTTGCAACGTCACTGTTACGGGATTATTCTGAAGATGTATTTTTATAAATGAAAACTATATAAAAATGTAGGTGCTGTTATTGAAGTTTTCTAGTGTGCAATATTGTATTTGCTGTCTACTGCGTAGTGCCGGCGTGAGAGGGCAAACTACCCCGTAACATCCCATGGATGTCATAAGAATCGTTATGGAGAAATCGGAATAGGAGAGGGAAAAGTCTGCGTTCGCTGAGCTGCCTGCTAAGCGACATTACGCCGCTGCAAGTAAGGAACTTGATAACGATATTCGTTATCAGCCTCTACACAACTCTAGCCTATCATACACTGAGATGTGTCTCCCCCACTACACAGCACTGAGACGGTTTACTGAACACACTTGTAGTTTCCCACGGTATCACTTACAGTACTTTCCAATGTTGCATATCATGTTTACCAATATACTTATTTTATAATATACATATCTAACTGAAATGACATCATTCCATGCTCCTTTAACAATGACAAATTGTCATCAACTATTCACATTAAATATAGTAAGCTTAGAAGCATAAACACTTAATAATGTAATGTAATTTTTTAATTTTATTTCGGAAAGTTTTAATATATTATTAGTTAATATATACATTTATAGTTACAATATGAAATTTGAACATTTTTAATTTTATATCTGTCATCAAGAAACTTATGTAATCCCTAGGTTTAAACATTTTATTTCATTGACACTGATTTAATATTACCTTTAACAAATGTCACATAAAAATGTGTATCAGTATTTCTGATGTATTATTAATCAAGTATGTTATTATTATTTAGTGAAAACTTAACTGGTTTTTGTCCTAACTTCATTTAAGAATTAATTATCTATTATTATATCTAAATGTTTTCTTTAAATAAATAAAAAAAAAACTATCAGGCCCTAATCGTTTAACGTTACATAAATTCAACTCGGTTAAAGTTTAGCGAGAATAAAACATTTAACTTCGAATTGTAAATCACATTCATTTATCTGGCTAAACTTTTCAGGTGTTTGTTTTATCTTTATTCTTAGTGATTTTTCAATTTTATCTTAATCCCCGAAAAGGCCTTAGATTGCTACATTTACATTTAAATCTTAAGACGTTTTTATTCGAGCATTGTAATTTTTTTCACTGTTCCAACTGTGTTTTTTTTCATGACCCTATTTTGTGCTGTGGGTGTCGTAAAAGGTGATTGGAAATGCCGGAATAATATTATAGTTTCCGATATATGGCGGTATAGCCATCCAGGTATCACCAATCAGATAGTGGAATACTGGCATCCCATACTTATTTACAAAAAAGGACGCAACGGTAAGAACCAGGGTCACGAGCTTAAATGTGCGCCAAAACAGAAAGGAGTGTTCTGAGAACTGCAAAACTTTTATTCATCTATTTTACCCATGATTTTCTAGAAGATAATGCCATAATACATTAAGTGCATTCTTAGATTAAGATGTAATACAGTGAAGATTTTATTAAAATAAATAAATGAATAGTAGTATGCGAATAATTCCCTACACTGCAATATTTCCCCATTTTCTTATTTGAGTGTAGAGTTGTATCTATCGTCATATTTAAATTTCATAGTAGATGGACAGAGTGAGACTGTTTCCCAGTTCCCAGTGTTGGTGCCACGATATACCTCTTTCTGATGATAAAGGTCTTTTTACTTTAATATATAAAAATATAATTTTTAACTTTGACAGGTACCATTTTTGTTTTATTCTCAAAATGTATTCCTTTTTTATAACTTTAACGAAATGAAGCTGCTGTCTACAGTTTTAATTAGCTAGTTAATTGAAGCATATTATTAAATAACAAACGTTATTTCAAATAAAGATATAACAATATTGACAATGAAATAAATAAAATGTTATTAATTGGATTAAGTATAATTTTTCTACTCAAGAATAGTTCAAGACAACCTTATGGCTTCTAATAGATGGATCTGTAAAGATCTTCACACATCCACACCATCTGGTTACTATACACCAATCTGCGATTTCTAGGAGTTTTCTTCCTCGCACGACTTCTTTATGGAATCGTTAGCTACTGGCGATTTTTCCGGGCCGATACAACTTTGGGACCTTCAAGAACTAAATTTTTAAAAAAGATTAAACATAAGTAATAAGACGGAAATTGACTTTTAATGCAATGCTTATGTCACGTAGACTCAACAGTGTGTTAGCCGTGATGTCAGCACATTTTAAACGTTCAGTCCTTTATCTAGTAGCAGTGCTAATGTGTATCCAGTGACAAGACTACTATAACTACGATATATTTATGTGTATGGTTGCCATTACCTAAATTTTAGGTAAAGTAAAAAAAGTAAAGTTACAGCCTGTATACGTCCCACTGCTGGGCACAGGCCTCCCTTTATTTATGAAAGGGTTTTAGGGCGAGGAAGTGTCTGCCTCAATGCGTGTTGGCGAACTTCACGTCTTCAAAATATTTTTTTTTCTTATTACTCAGACATGCAGGTTTCCTCACCATGTTTTCCTTCACCGCCGAGCACGTGGTAAAATTAGCACTCAAAATTGTAATTAAAAATTTCATTAAGCAGCGAGGATCGAACCCGGGTTACTCGCGTTCTGTTATATTTACAGCGAGCGTTAACCATCTGAGCTACCACGACTCAAATTTTAGGTGCTGGATAAAAACTTCACAAATCTCAGACATTTGATTGAAATTGGGTTTATTCCCCGGACACCGTATAAACTTTCGTTTTTTATTTATTTGTCGAGTTTTATTCCATTTTATTTAGCAGTACTAGATCAAATAGACGTTAAGTTAAAGCAAAATGTTGAAGCTATCTCTATATATAAATATAGATCGCTGTCCGTTGGTGTCGCTAAAACTCGAAACTGGCTCAATCGATTCTGATGAAATTTTTTGCGTGTTTGAGTGGATAATTTAGATTAACAATTGGACCCGGTGGAGATATTGTCGAGATCCAGAAATCATCCGCACGAAGCCGGGACTAGTTGCTGGTATAGCATATATATTACACCTTATTATTTATAAATTGTACAATGTTATTTTTCTAAGGCGATTTGGTAAAAAAAATATTTAGGAACGTTCTTCTTTTTAGTATTAAATTAACATAATGAAAATTATCTAGGTCGGCTAAGTAACTATAAATTTTAGGCTCGTTTTAGGTGTTTTACGACACATTAATTTATTATAATGATCTCAACCATATTTATTACAATGTTCACTGTAAATTAAAAGAAAGTTCTACTTTTAACGAGATTAAGTCTCTTTTTAATTTATTTAAATAAACTGGGACTTATTATGTTTCGCTCTTCCTAATTATTAAGTTTTTTTTCATCCTTATCCGTAAACGTTGGTCAATTTACTGACTGTCTCGACATTTTAGTGATCGTAAGTGCTACTAGTGAATATGTAGTAACGGGTTTAAGTAATAGGTCGGGTTACAATCGGTTGTTGCTTTTTAAAAAAAATCAATATCACCTATTACTTGATTATTGCATTTTGATTCGTAATCGAGGATAGATGTTTGTCATCCTATCCTATAAAAAAACACCCCCGTGCTAGTAGCCCTTGGTCCCGACCTGAACTCCGACCTATTTAGTAAAATGCGAAAACTTCTTATTTGTAAATTTATAGCCTTTGAATAGAGTGTGAAAATAAAAATTCTTGAAAAAAGTAAAGGAAATCTGAGATATAATTGAGATTTTATATGGAATAAAACCAATTTTACAGATTTTATTGCATTGAAATTATTTTCACTTATTTTAATTTCCGATGTGACGTTCTGTACAGCACCTATGCACTCGGGTTACGTTCAGTTTTAGAACGTTAATTTCTGGTCTGATCTACGCTGAACCAGCTTACAATATCTTGAAGTCTTGCAGTAGTATGTTTGAGTTGGAATTTTATTTTGTTAATTATAGGAACAATCATCCTTGGTAGGAATCGGTGTACTTTTACTAGAATTTGTGATTTGATGATGCGAGGACGATCTCGGACATGGTTACAGACAGCAGACTTCATCCTGTGAACGTGTCAACCATTATACCACGCGGTAACATTTAAGTATGAGTAACTCTTTTTTGTATACTTTAAAACAATGGAATTGAAAGGAGGCCTTTACTCTAGCAGTAGGACGTATATATTTTTTATAAAAGAAGGGTGACAAGCAAGCTCACAGTCCACCTGATAGTAAGTGAATGCTGTAGCCCATATACATTTATCCTTGATAAAGAATCAAAATGCATATGCGTTGCATCCCTGAGGACTAAGATGAAATGCCTCGTTTCCTATAAAAACTGTCTCCGGTTCTCTACACTAACTGCACGAACCACAGGCTGCTGTGTTTTGTGCTATTTTATTTAATTTGCTATTTTACGCTTGTATTCATATAGTACATGCTGTTACCGTATGTTTTACAAACATAAAATATTTGTTTAGAATTTTGGCGATTAAATCATTAACCATTTCACTGTCCCATGAGTCTTATACGAACATTTCGATTGTTTAACTATTATCTTTATTTGCAGACAGATAAAATATTAATATTCAACTGCAAATATAAAATATCTTGTGAGAGCTTGGTCCTTCCCCGGTCGAGCCGACCCATTCGTGCTACAACTATACTACTTATGTAGCTGCAACATGGCTCTACCTGGACATCTATTTAAGTAAAACGCCGATAAAACTATATTTATAAGCCGACTGCATAAAAGAACTAGGTCTTCAATTTCGTCAGTATAGTCGCCATATTATGAACCGATTTTTATGATTCTCACATGTTGTAGATATATAGAAAGTCTCCATTTAAAATTTAAAAATAACTTACCTCTAAGCATAGGGACAACGCTTATATTACTTTCTAGTTTTACCTTGATCCGTATTGTACCATGAGCATATGATATTTCTTACACAACTCAAAAGGGTAAAAAATAAACATCTAAAAACGTAAAATTGGACTTCAAAGTACAAAAAACTTTATAATAACTTAATAATTCCATATTCTTATAAACTCAGGGCTTTGCTTGTTTGTATAAACTATGTCTTATTACCAACTTCATAAGCAATAACTAAATTCTTTTTTACGTTGATTTTTCACTCTTCGGATAAAATTATTTTTGTTTTTTTTTTTGGGTTTTATTATTTATTTTAGCATTAAAAAAACAAATGAATAATTGTAGTTCCCTTTAAAAAAATTCAATTGTTTTATTTTTATACTCAGTCAATTTATAATTTAATTGGTGAGTAATTTTACCGTATTAGGAAGCTCAAGGTTTGCTCTGCGAGCTATGGAGAAGTCTATGCCCACAGTTCATCTGTGTAATAAACTTAAAAATTAGAATATTCGCATTTGAACTAGAGTAACCGTATAGCCCAAAGGATTAGTAAGCGGAAGTGACAATAGGCCGGCCATATGGCTCGAAGAACCGATTAAACCGAGGAGAGGTTCTCGAGTGACAGTCTCGTACCGATAAGTGAAGTGTATGGCGGTCCCCCATTAGATGGAGTGGAGACTGGTACGATATGCGGGAAGTCGATGGAGGCATGATGATTATTATTCCTTGGGCCTCATGTTCACCAGTGGACATGACCAGGGCTGTAATTATCCATCATCATGGATAACTTTCATCTGACGATCCAAATATTAGGCTTTAGTTCTGTAAAGTCAAATTTTCCTTAGTTTAATTTCAATGTGAACAGTTTTTACGTTTATTTATTTTCTTTAATTTCGTTTAAAATCAAAACGAACAACTAAAATCGTGTTAGATTCCACATAATATAATATTTAAAAATTCATTGCGTTGTCCCAACTCAAAACATTCATGGAATGCGCTGTATGAATGCAATATAGCGGCCGACACAAAAAGATACGTGAACATAAGTCGACGCGTTCACTTTGCTCTGAGCTCGCTCCAATTGTCTCTCGGAAAACCAGTTTTGAATACTTTTCATGTCATACATAGGTAACAATGAACAACCATTTTAAAACTGTATGTATGTAAAACTGTGTGTATGTGTGTGATAAAAGGTCAACGTTTTTATAATAAAGTACATTAACTTTACAGCTCTTCACCGGTCCATTGATGAACAAAGGACGCCACCATAGATTGCCAAAAAGCACGGCACTCAGCCTGCAGCCATCGTTACCGTTACAGTCATATAATATTCACTGATGTATGTAGGCCCCCCCCTTATAGATTGCCCCCATAGGGAACCCTCCTATAATTATTACCCATAGTTGCCATGCTTGGCAAGCGGGTTGGCAAGCTGCTGCCCATCTCCTGGCTTTTTACCCTCTGTTTCCTCTTACGATACCCACGAGATGACGTGGGGTAGCGGATATTCTTACACCGCCACTACACGGTTGCATCCATCAACTTCCTGCATAATGTTTCATCGTCGCTCCATCTAATGGGAATTCACTCAAAACTGTGCGGTACAAGGATGCCACTGGAGAACTTTACTTCCCTAACAATTTTTAATTTCTTGAGCTACATGTGAATTAAATAATTTTGACAAAAACGAAAAACCCATATTTTGTTGCAACGTCACTGTTACGGGATTATTCTGAAACTGATGTATTTTTATAAATGAAAACTATATAAAAATGATGGTGCTGTTATTGAAGTTTCTCGTGTACAATATTGTATTTGCTGTCTACTGCGTAGTGCCGGCGTGAGAGGACAAACTACCCCGTAACATCCCATGGATGTCATAAGAATCGTTATGGAGAAATCGGAATAGGAGAGGGAAAAGTCTGCGTTTGCTGAGCTGCCTGCTAAGCGACATTACGCCGCTGCAAGTAAGGAACTTGATAACGATATTCGTTATCAGCCTCTACACAACTCTAGCCTATCATACATTGAAACGTGTCTCCCCCATTGCACAGCACTGAGACGGTTTACTGAACACACTTGTAGTTTCCCACGGTATCACTTACAGTACTTTCCAATGTTGCATATCATGTTTACCAATATACTTATTTTATAATATACATATCTAACTGAAGTGACATCATTCCATGCTCCTTTAACAATGACAAATTGTCATCAACTATTCACATTAAATATAGTAAGCTTAGAAGCATAAACACTTAATAATGTAATGTAATTTTTTAATTTTATTTCGGAAAGTTTTAATATATTATTAGTTAATATATACATTTATACTTACAATATGAAATTTGAACATTTTTAATTTTATATCTGTCATCAAGAAACTTATGTAGTCCCTAGGTTTAATCATTTTATTTCATTGACACTAATTTAATATTACCTTTAACAAATGTCACATAAAAATGTGTATCAGTATTTCTGATGTATTATTAATCAAGTATGTTATTATTATTTAGTGAAAACTTAACTGGTTTTTGTGCTAACTTCATTTAAGAATTTATTATCTATTATTATATCTAAATGTTTTCTTTAAATAAATAAAAAAATAAAACTATCAGGCCCTAATCGTTTAACGTTACATAAATTCAACTCAGTTAAAGTTTAGCGAGAATAAAACATTTAACTTCGAATTGTAAATCACATTCATTTATCTGGCTAAACTTTTCAGGTGTTTGTTTTATCTTTATTCTTAGTGATTTTTCAGTTTTATCTTAATCCCCGAAAAGGCCTTAGATTGCTACATTTACATTTAAATCTTAAGACGTTTTTATTCGAGCATTGTAATTTTTTTCATTGTTCCAACTGTGTTTTTTTTCATGAACCAATTTTGTGCTGTGGGTGTAGTAAAAGGTGATTGGAAATGCCGGAATATTATTATAGTTTCCGATATATGGCGGTATAGCCATCCAGGTATCACCAATCAGGTAGTAGAATACTGGCATCCCATACTTATTTACAAAAAAAGACGCAACGGTAAGAACCAGGGTCACGAGCTTAAATGTGCGTCAAAACAGAAAGGAGTGTTCTGAGAACTGCATAACTTTTATTCATCTATTTTACCCATGATTTTCTGGAAGATAATGCCATAATACATTAAGTGCATTCTTAGATTAAGATGTAATACAGTGAAGATTTTATTAAAATAAATAAATGAATAGTCGTATGCGAATAATTCCCTACACTGCAATATTTCCCCATTTTCTTATTTGAGTGTAGAGTTGTATCTATCGTCATATTTAAATTTCATAGTAGATGGACAGAGTGAGACTGTTTCCCAGTTCCCAGTGTTGGTGCCACGACATACCTCTTTCTGATGATAAAGGTCTTTTTACTTTAATATATAAAAATTGCAATTAACAATTTCATTAAGCAGCGAGGATCGAACCCGGGTTACTCGCGTTCTGTTATATTTACATCGAGCGTTAACCATCTGAGCTACCACGACTCAAATTTTAGGTGCTGGATAAAAACTTCACAAATTGCAGACATTTGACTGAAATTGGGTTTATTCCCCGGACACCGTATAAAGTCTTTACCGTATAAGAGTTTTATTCCATTTTATTTAGCAGTACTAGATCAAATAGACGTTAAGCTAAAGCAAAATGTTGAGCTATCTCTATATATAAATATAGATAGCTGTCCGTTGGTGTCGCTAAAACTCGAAACTGGCTCAATCGATTCTGATGAAATTTTTGGTGTGTTTGAGTGGATAATTTAGATTAACAATTGGACCCGGTGGAGATATTGTCGAGATCCAGAAATCATCCGCACGAAGCCGGGACTAGTTGCTGGTATAGCATATATATTACACCTTATTATTTATAAATTGTACAATGTTACTTTTCTGAGGCGATTTGGCAAAAAAAATATTTAGGAACGTTCTTCTTTTTAGTATTAAATTAACATAATGAAAATTATCTAGGTCTGCTAAGTAACTATAAATTTTAGGCCCTTTGTAGGTGTTTTACGACACATTAATTTATTATAATGATCTCAACCATATTTATTACAATGTTCACTGTAAATTAAAAGAAAGTTCTACTTTTAACGAGATTAAGTCTCTTTTTATTTATTTAAATAAGCTAGGACTTATTATGTTTCGCTCTTCCTAATTATTAAGTTTTTTTTCATCCTTATCCGTAAACGTTGGTCAATTTACTGACTGTCTCAACATTTTAGTGATCGTAAGTGCTACTAGTGATTATGTGGTAACGGGTTTAAATAATAGATCGGGTTACAATCGGTTGTTGCTTTTTAAAAAAAAATCAATATCACCTATTAATTGATTATTGCGAACGATGAACAATGAGCATATGAGAGAGAAGATGAAAGAAAGATATAAGCTGCAGAAAGTTCATGCGAAAACATTGATTGAGGAAGTACGTGAAAGGTGTAGAATAGAAGCGGACGAGAGGTTGTCGCACAACTTTAGGGAACACTCCAAACTCTTCTGGAAAGAGGTTGGAAGGTCCCGGAGTGGTGCGACAGCCTTAAGAATGAACAAAGTGCTTTCGAGAACCAATGACGTCCTCTCAGAAAAATCGGACGTCATGCAGCGATGGAGTGAATTTTATAGAGAAATGTATGCGTGTCATGATCTTAGTGAAGGATCCGGGGGTGACGCCGTGACTGGCACGCCAGACACGGACCTCGATGACACTGAGGTCATCAGCATGAAAGAGATTGAACGTGCGATTCGAAGTTTGAAATGTGGTAAGGCTGCGGGACTAGGCAGAGTTACTGCTGAAATGGTCAAGTACGGTAGGCCTCGCGTCTGGGACAGCTTCCATCTGCTGTGCAATTTGTGCTGGCGGACGGGAGATGTCCCGGATGACTGGCGATCCGCGGTCATTTTGCCTTTATATAAAGGTAAAGGTTCACATTTTGACTGCGGGTGCTATCGGGCGATCAGCTTGACCAGTTTAGCAAGTAAAGTTTATTCGAAGGTTTTGACACGTAGGATGCAAGAGAAATCGGAAAGATTCTTATGGGAGGCACAATGCGGATTTAGACCTGGAAGAGGATGCACGGATCAAATGTTTTCTCTCCGCATGATCACGGAGAAGCTTCTGAGTGTTAACCAGAGGATTTTCTGTGCTTTTGTGGATCTGGAGAAAGCATTTGATAAGGTTATAAGGAAGAAAATGTGGGAACTGTTGCCGGGATATGGTGTGGATGGTCGATTGTTAAGGGCTGTGCAGTCACTTTACTATGACTGTAAAGCCTGTGTGCGGGTAGGGCATGACCTGTCACCCATGTTTAGCGTCCAAGCGGGCGTAAAACAGGGTTGTGTCATGTCTTCCTGGCTGTTCATACTGTATCTCGACAGCTGTTTACAGAAGTTGAAAAATAGCTGTTTGGGTGTGAAATTGGGTGACATAAAAGTTAATTGTCTGCTGTATGCTGATGATGCAGTGCTTATTGCACCATCAGAAGCAGAACTGCAGGCATTAGTCACGTGTATGAAAGAGGAATGTCAAATTATAGGTCTCCGTTTGAATGCTAATAAAACTAAGGTTCTGGTATTTGAAAAGGACGAAGAGAGAACGAAATGTGAAATATGGGTAAATCAGGAATGTCTAGAACAGGTAAATGAAATTGTATACTTGGGGAGTGCTTTCAGCCGGGATGGAAGATGTGATTTAGATGTGGATAGGCGTGTCGCTGCCGGAAACAAAGTCAATGGTGCCCTGAATGCATTAGTAAAAAGGCAAGGCGTGGTGAAGAGTGCACGCCTTGCAATACATAACGCAGTGTTGGTACCGACTTTGTTATATGGCAGCGAAACCTGGGTATGCCAGAAGAAGCATAAAAGCAAGTTGAATGCAGTGGAGATGCGATCTCTTCGTAAAATGTGTGGCATTACCATAGCCGACCGAAAGCGAAACGAAGAGATTCGCAATATGGCAGGATTGAAAGATGACCTTATCACAAAAATTGATAGGGGCGTACTCCAATGGTTTGGGCACGTTGAACGAATGAGTGAAGACCGAATGGTGAAGAAAATATATAGAGCGAAAGTAAATATTAAAAGGTGTCGAGGTAGACCGAGACTAACTTTCGAAGACCATGTGAGCAAATTGCTCGAAGAGGGTCAAGAGTACTCGGATACCTAGACGTGCATGTATGAAGAAGTTAATGAACCTGAAAGAAGCGAAAGAGGTATGTAAGGATCGTGACACTTGGCGATCTGTTCTCTCTGGCTACCCCGTTCGGGATTGTGCGTGAAGATAAGTAAGTAAGTAAGTAAGTAATTGATTATTGCATTTTGATTCGTAATCGAGGATAGATGTAGATGTCTATGGGCCACAGCAACCACTTACCATCAAGGTAAGTGGTTGCTGTGTGGTAAGGTCAGACTTCATCTTGTGAACGTGTCAACCATTATACCACGCGGTAACATTTAAGTATGAGTAACTCTTTTTTGTATACTTTAAAACAATGGAATTGAAAGGAGGCCTTTACTCTAGCAGTAGGACGTATATATTTTTTATAAAAGAAGGGTGACAAGCAAGCTCACAGTCCACCTGATAGTAAGTGAATGCTGTAGCCCATATACATTTATCCTTGATAAAGAATCAAAATGCATATGCGTTATCATCCCTGAGGACTAAGATGGTATGCCTTGTTTCCAATAAAAACTGTCTTCGGTTCTTTACACTAACTGCACGAACCACATGCTGCTGTGTTTTGTGCTATTTTATTTAATTTGCTATTTTACGCTTGTATTCATATAGTACATGCTGTTACCGTATGTTTTACAAACATAAAATATTTGTTTAGAATTTTGGCGATTAAATCATTAACCATTTCACTGTCCCATGAGTCTTATACGAACATTTCGATTGTTTAACTATTATCTTTATTTGCAGACAGATAAAATATTAATATTCAACTGCAAATATAAAATATCTTGTGAGAGCTTGGTCCTTCCCTGGTCGAGCCGACCCATTCGTGCTACAACTATACTACTTATGTAGCTGCAACATGGCTCTACCTGGACATCTATTTAAGTAAAACGCCGATAAAACTATATTTTAAGCCGACTGCATAAAAGAACTAGGTCTTCAATTTCGTCAGTATAGTCGCCATATTATGAACCGATTTTTATGATTCTCACATGTTGTAGATATATAGAAAATCTCCATTTAAAATTTAAAAATAACTTACCTCTAAGCATAGGGACAACGCTTATATTACTTTCTAGTTTTACCTTGATCCGTATTGTACCATGAGCATATGATATTTCTTACACAACTCAAAAAGGGTAAAAAATAAACATCTAAAAACGTAAAATTGGACTTCAAAGTACAAAAAACTTTATAATAACTTAATAATTCCATATTCTTATAAACTCAGGGTTTTGCTTCTTCGTATAAACTATGTCTTATCGCCAACTTCAGAAGCAATAACTAAATTCTTTTTTACGTTGATTTTCACTCTTCGAATAAAATTATTTTTTTTTGGTTTGAGTTTTGTTATTTATTTTAGGTTTAAAAAACAAATGAATAATTGTAGTTCCCTTAAAAAAATTCAATTGTTTTATTTTTATACTCAGTCAATTTATAATTTATTTGATGATTAATTTTTACCGTATTAGGAAGGTCAAGGTCGCTCAGCGAGCTATGGAAAAGTCTATGCTCACAGTTCATCTGTGTAATAAACTTAAAAATTAGAATATTCGCATTTGAACTAGAGTAACCGTATAGCCCAAAGGATTAGTAAGCGGAAGTGACAATAGGCCGGCCATATGGCTCGAAGAACCGATTAAACCGAGGAGAGGTTCTCGAGTGACAGTCTCGTACCGATAAGTGAAGTGTATGGCGGTCCCCCATTAGATGGAGTGGAGACTGGTACGATATGCGGGAAGTCGATGGAGGCATGATGATTATTATTCCTTGGGCCTCATGTTCACCAGTGGACATGACCAGGGCTGTAATTATCCATCATCATGGATAACTTTTATCTGACGATCCAAATATTAGGCTTTAGTTCTGTAAAGTCAAATTTTCCTTAGTTTAATTTCAATGTGAACAGTTTTTACGTTTATTTATTTTCTTTAATTTCGTTTAAAATCAAAACGAACAACTAAAATCGTGTTAGATTCCACATAATATAATATTTAAAAATTCATTGCGTTGTCCCAACTCAAAACATTCATGGAATGCGCTGTATGAATGCAATATAGCGGCCGACACAAAAAGATACGTGAACATAAGTCGACGCGTTCACTTTGCTCTGAGCTCGCTCCAATTGTCTCTCGGAAAACCAGTTTTGAATACTTTTCATGTCATACATAGGTAACAATGAACAACCATTTTAAAACTGTATGTATGTAAAACTGTGTGTATGTGTGTGATAAAAGGTCAACGTTTTTATAATAAAGTACATTAACTTTACAGCTCTTCACCGGTCCACTGATGAACAAAGGACGCCACCATAGATTGCCAAAAAGCACGGCACTCAGCCTGCAGCCATCGTTACCGTTACAGTCATATAATATTCACTGATGTATGTAGGCCCCCCTTATAGATTGCCCCCATAGGGAACCCTCCTATAATTATTACCCATAGTTGCCATGCTTGGCAAGCGGGTTGGCAAGCTGCTGCCCATCTCCTGGCTTTTTACCCTCTGTTTCCTCTTACGATACCCACGAGATGACGTGGGGTAGCGGATATTCTTACACCGCCACTACACGGTTGCATCCATCAACTTGCTGCATAATGTTTCATCGTCGCTCCATCTAATGGGAATTCGCTCAAAACTGTGCGGTACAAGGATGCCACTGGAGAACTTTACTTTTCCTAACAATTTTTAATTTATTGAGCTATATGTGAATTAAATAATTTTGACAAAAACGAAAAACCCATATTTTGTTGCAACGTCACTGTTACGGGATTATTCTGAAACTGATGTATTTTTTAAATGAAAACTATATAAAAATGATGGTGCTGTTATTGAAGTTTCTCGTGTACAATATTGTATTTGCTGTCTACTGCGTAGTGCCGGCGTGAGAGGGCAAACTACCCCGTAACATCCCATGGATGTCATAAGAATCGTTATGGAGAAATCGGAATAGGAGAGGGAAAAGTCTGCGTTCGCTGAGCTGCCTGCTAAGCGACATTACGCCGCTGCAAGTAAGGAACTTGATAACGATATTCGTTATCAGCCTCTACACAACTCTAGCCTATCATACACTGAGATGTGTCTCCCCCCATTACACAGCACTGAGACGGTTTACTGAACACACTTGTAGTTTCCCACGGTATCACTTACAGTACTTTCCAATGTTGCATATCATGTTTACCAATATACTTATTTTATAATATACATATCTAACTGAAGTGACATCATTCCATGCTCCTTTAACAATGACAAATTGTCATCAACTATTCACATTAAATATAGTAAGCTTAGAAGCATAAACACTTAATAATGTAATGTAATTTTTTAATTTTATTTCGGAAAGTTTTAATATATTATTAGTTAATATATACATTTATACTTACAATATGAAATTTGAACATTTTTAATTTTATATCTGTCATCAAGAAACTTATGTAGTCCCTAGGTTTAATCATTTTATTTCATTGACACTAATTTAATATTACCTTTAACAAATGTCACATAAAAATGTGTATCAGTATTTCTGATGTATTATTAATCAAGTATGTTATTATTATTTAGTGAAAACTTAACTGGTTTTTGTGCTAACTTCATTTAAGAATTTATTATCTATTATTATATCTAAATGTTTTCTTTAAATAAATAAAAAAATAAAACTATCAGGCCCTAATCGTTTAACGTTACATAAATTCAACTCAGTTAAAGTTTAGCGAGAATAAAACATTTGACTTCGAATTGTAAATCACATTCATTTATCTGGCTAAACTTTTCAGGTGTTTGTTTTATCTTTATTCTTAGTGATTTTTCAGTTTTATCTTAATCCCCGAAAAGGCCTTAGATTGCTACATTTACATTTAAATCTTAAGACGTTTTTATTCGAGCATTGTAATTTTTTTCATTGTTCCAACTGTGTTTTTTTTCATGAACCAATTTTGTGCTGTGGGTGTAGTAAAAGGTGATTGGAAATGCCGGAATATTATTATAGTTTCCGATATATGGCGGTATAGCCATCCAGGTATCACCAATCAGGTAGTAGAATACTGGCATCCCATACTTATTTACAAAAAAAGACGCAACGGTAAGAACCAGGGTCACGAGCTTAAATGTGCGTCAAAACAGAAAGGAGTGTTCTGAGAACTGCATAACTTTTATTCATCTATTTTACCCATGATTTTCTGGAAGATAATGCCATAATACATTAAGTGCATTCTTAGATTAAGATGTAATACAGTGAAGATTTTATTAAAATAAATAAATGAATAGTCGTATGCGAATAATTCCCTACACTGCAATATTTCCTCATTTTCTTATTTGAGTGTAGAGTTGTATCTATCGTCATATTTAAATTTCATAGTAGATGGACAGAGTGAGACTGTTTCCCAGTTCCCAGTGTTGGTGCCACGATATACCTCTTTCTGATGATAAAGGTCTTTTTACTTTAATATATAAAAATTGCAATTAACAATTTCATTAAGCAGCGAGGATCGAACCCGGGTTACTCGCGTTCTGTTATATTTACATCGAGCGTTAACCATCTGAGCTACCACGACTCAAATTTTAGGTGCTGGATAAAAACTTCACAAATTGCAGACATTTGACTGAAATTGGGTTTATTCCCCGGACACCGTATAAAGTCTTTACCGTATAAGAGTTTTATTCCATTTTATTTAGCAGTACTAGATCAAATAGACGTTAAGCTAAAGCAAAATGTTGAGCTATCTCTATATATAAATATAGATAGCTGTCCGTTGGTGTCGCTAAAACTCGAAACTGGCTCAATCGATTCTGATGAAATTTTTGGTGTGTTTGAGTGGATAATTTAGATTAACAATTGGACCCGGTGGAGATATTGTCGAGATCCAGAAATCATCCGCACGAAGCCGGGACTAGTTGCTGGTATAGCATATATATTACACCTTATTATTTATAAATTGTACAATGTTACTTTTCTGAGGCGATTTGGCAAAAAAAATATTTAGGAACGTTCTTCTTTTTTAGTATTAAATTAACATAATGAAAATTATCTAGGTCTGCTAAGTAACTATAAATTTTAGGCCCTTTGTAGGTGTTTTACGACACATTAATTTATTATAATGATCTCAACCATATTTATTACAATGTTCACTGTAAATTAAAAGAAAGTTCTACTTTTAACGAGATTAAGTCTCTTTTTATTTATTTAAATAAGCTAGGACTTATTATGTTTCGCTCTTCCTAATTATTAAGTTTTTTTTCATCCTTATCCGTAAACGTTGGTCAATTTACTGACTGTCTCGACATTTTAGTGATCGTAAGTGCTACTAGTGATTATGTGGTAACGGGTTTAAATAATAGATCGGGTTACAATCGGTTGTTGCTTTTTAAAAAAAAATCAATATCACCTATTAATTGATTATTGCGAACGATGAACAATGAGCATATGAGAGAGAAGATGAAAGAAAGATATAAGCTGCAGAAAGTTCATGCGAAAACATTGATTGAGGAAGTACGTGAAAGGTGTAGAATAGAAGCGGACGAGAGGTTGTCGCACAACTTTAGGGAACACTCCAAACTCTTCTGGAAAGAGGTTGGAAGGTCCCGGAGTGGTGCGACAGCCTTAAGAATGAACAAAGTGCTTTCGAGAACCAATGACGTCCTCTCAGAAAAATCGGACGTCATGCAGCGATGGAGTGAATTTTATAGAGAAATGTATGCGTGTCATGATCTTAGTGAAGGATCCGGGGGTGACGCCGTGACTGGCACGCCAGACACGGACCTCGATGACACTGAGGTCATCAGCATGAAAGAGATTGAACGTGCGATTCGAAGTTTGAAATGTGGTAAGGCTGCGGGACTAGGCAGAGTTACTGCTGAAATGGTCAAGTACGGTAGGCCTCGCGTCTGGGACAGCTTCCATCTGCTGTGCAATTTGTGCTGGCGGACGGGAGATGTCCCGGATGACTGGCGATCCGCGGTCATTTTGCCTTTATATAAAGGTAAAGGTTCACATTTTGACTGCGGGTGCTATCGGGCGATCAGCTTGACCAGTTTAGCAAGTAAAGTTTATTCGAAGGTTTTGACACGTAGGATGCAAGAGAAATCGGAAAGATTCTTATGGGAGGCACAATGCGGATTTAGACCTGGAAGAGGATGCACGGATCAAATGTTTTCTCTCCGCATGATCACGGAGAAGCTTCTGAGTGTTAACCAGAGGATTTTCTGTGCTTTTGTGGATCTGGAGAAAGCATTTGATAAGGTTATAAGGAAGAAAATGTGGGAACTGTTGCCGGGATATGGTGTGGATGGTCGATTGTTAAGGGCTGTGCAGTCACTTTACTATGACTGTAAAGCCTGTGTGCGGGTAGGGCATGACCTGTCACCCATGTTTAGCGTCCAAGCGGGCGTAAAACAGGGTTGTGTCATGTCTTCCTGGCTGTTCATACTGTATCTCGACAGCTGTTTACAGAAGTTGAAAAATAGCTGTTTGGGTGTGAAATTGGGTGACATAAAAGTTAATTGTCTGCTGTATGCTGATGATGCAGTGCTTATTGCACCATCAGAAGCAGAACTGCAGGCATTAGTCACGTGTATGAAAGAGGAATGTGAAATTAAAGGTCTCCGTTTGAATGCTAATAAAACTAAGGTTCTGGTATTTGAAAAGGACGAAGAGAGAACGAAATGTGAAATATGGGTAAATCAGGAATGTCTAGAACAGGTAAATGAAATTGTATACTTGGGGAGTGCTTTCAGCCGGGATGGAAGATGTGATTTAGATGTGGATAGCCTGTTGCGCTGCCGGAAACAAAGTCAATGGTGCCCTGAATGCATTAGTAAAAAGGCAAGGCGTGGTGAAGAGTGCACGCCTTGCAATACATAACGCAGTGTTGGTACCGACTTTGTTATATGGCAGCGAAACCTGGGTATGCCAGAAGAAGCATAAAAGCAAGTTGAATGCAGTGGAGATGCGATCTCTTCGTAAAATGTGTGGCATTACCATAGCCGACCGAAAGCGAAACGAAGAGATTCGCAATATGGCAGGATTGAAAGATGACCTTATCACAAAAATTGATAGGGGCGTACTCCAATGGTTTGGGCACGTTGAACGAATGAGTGAAGACCGAATGGTGAAGAAAATATATAGAGCGAAAGTAAATATTAAAAGGTGTCGAGGTAGACCGAGACTAACTTTCGAAGACCATGTGAGCAAATTGCTCGAAGAGGGTCAAGAGTACTCGGATACCTAGACGTGCATGTATGAAGAAGTTAATGAACCTGAAAGAAGCGAAAGAGGTATGTAAGGATCGTGACACTTGGCGATCTGTTCTCTCTGGCTACCCCGTTCGGGATTGTGCGTGAAGATAAGTAAGTAAGTAAGTAAGTAATTGATTATTGCATTTTGATTCGTAATCGAGGATAGATGTAGATGTCTATGGGCCACAGCAACCACTTACCATCAAGGTAAGTGGTATTTATAGCTTTGAAAAAAAAAAACAAACGGGTGAGAGATAGTGCTGAACAGCTACAAATGTGGTAAGGTAAAAACCAGACTTCATCTTGTGAACGTGTCAACCATTATACCACGCGGTAACATTTAAGTATGAGTAACTCTTTTTTGTATACTTTAAAACAATGGAATTGAAAGGAGGCCTGTACCCTAGCAGTAGGACGTATATATTTTTTATAAAAGAAGAGTGACAAGCAAGCTCACAGTCCACCTGATAGTAAGTGAATGCTGTAGCCCATATACATTTATCCTTGATAAAGAATCAAAATGCATATGCGTTATCATCCCTGAGGACTAAGATGGTATGCCTTGTTTCCAATAAAAACTGTCTTCGGTTCTTTACACTAACTGCACGAACCACAGGCTGCTGTGTTTTGTGCTATTTTATTTAATTTGCTATTTTACGCTTGTATTCATATAGTACATGCTGTTACCGTATGTTTTACAAACATAAAATATTTGTTTAGAATTTTGGCGATTAAATCATTAACCATTTCACTGTCCCATGAGTCTTATACGAACATTTCGATTGTTTAACTATTATCTTTATTTGCAGACAGATAAAATATTAATATTCAACTCCAAAAATAAAATATCTTGTGAGAGCTTGGTCCTTCCCTGGTCGAGCCGACCCATTCGTGCTACAACTATACTACTTATGTAGCTGCAACATGGCTCTACCTGGACATCTATTTAAGTAAAACGCCGATAAAACTATATTTATAAGCCGACTGCATAAAAGAACTAGGTCTTCAATTTCGTCAGTATAGTCGCCATATTATGAACCGATTTTTATGATTCTCACATGTTGTAGATATATAGAAAGTCTCCATTTAAAATTTAAAAATAACTTATCTCTAAGCATAGGGACGACGCTTATATTACTTTCTAGTTTTACCTTGATCCGTATTGTACCATGAGCATATGATATTTCTTACACAACTCAAAAGGGTAAAAAATAAACATCTAAAAACGTAAAATTGGACTTCAAAGTACAAAAAACTTTATAATAACTTAATAATTCCATATTCTTATAAACTCAGGGTTTTGCTTCTTCGTATAAACTATGTCTTATCGCCAACTTCAGAAGCAATAACTAAATTCTTTTTTTACGTTGATTTTCGCTCTTCGGATAAAATTATTTTTGTTTTTTTTTGGCTTGGGTTTTGTTATTTATTTTAGGGTTAGAAAAAAACAAATGAAAAATTGTAGGTCCCTTAAAAAAATTCAATGTATTTCATCTTTATACTCAGTCAACTTATAATTTATTTGATGAGTAACTTTTACCTTATTAGGAAGCTCAAGGTCGCTCAGCGAGCTATGGAGAAGTCTATGCTCGCAGTTCATCAGTGTAATAAACTTAAAAATTAGAATATTCGCATTTGAATATTAAACCGAGGAGAGGTTCTCGAGTGACAGCCTCGTACCGATAAGTGAAGTGTATGGCGGTCCCCCATTAGATGGAGTGGAGACTGGTACGATATGCGGGAAGTCGATGGAGGCATGATGATTATTATTCCTTGGGGAAGGCCTCATGTTCACCAGGACTGACCAGGGCTGTAATAAAGGATAACTTTCATCTGACGAACTAAAAAGTATTAGGGTTTAGTTCTGTAAAGTCAAATTTTCCTTAGTTTAATTTCGTTGTGAACAGTTTTTACGTTTATTTATTTTCTTTAATTTTGATTAAAATTAAAACGAACAACTAAAATCGTGTTAGATTCCACATAATATAATATTTAAAAATTCATTACGTTGTCCCAACTCCAAATATTCATGAAATGCGCTGTATGAATGCAATATGGCGGCCGACACAAAAAGATACGTGAACATAAGTCGACGCGTTCACTTTGCTCTGAGCTCGCTCCAATTGTCTCTCGGAAAACCAGTTTTGAATACTTTTCATGTCATACATAGGTAACAATGAACAACCATTTTAAACGGTATAGCGTGTGTGTGATAAAAGGTCAACGTTTTTATAATAAAGTACAATAAATTTACAGCTCTTCACCGGTCCACTGATGAACAAAGGACGCCACCATAGATTGCCAAAAAGCACGGAACTCAGCCTGCAGCCATCGTTACCGTTACAGTCATATAATATTCACTGATGTATGTAGGCCCCCCTTATAGATTGCCCCCATAGGGAACCCTCCTATAATTATTAGCCATAGTTGCCACTTGCTTTGTGTTGCTTTTTTTTAGTTCCGCTCGATCGTATTAAAGAAGCGATCGAGCGGAACCAGGGCTCCAAAGTCTTTGCCAGAGATCTGTCTGCCAGAAAGAGCCAACTGTCAAGGCTGAAGACTGAGTGTGGCAACATCGTTTCCGGGACACCTGAGATTCTGAGTGAGATTGAGAGGTTCTGTGGGCAGCTGTACACATCATCGTTGGAGCCACACGCAAGTGTGAGTAACGATCCAAGAGCAAGTCTTATCCGACACTATTCCGATGATATCCCGGACGTCAGTCTGAGCGAGATTAGAATGGCTCTCCACCACCTTAAAAACGGCAAGGCCCCGGGCGAGGATAGAATTACAGCGGAGCTTCTGAAAGCGGGTGGAACACCGGTACTTGAAGTCCTTCAGAAGCTCTTCAATTCCGTCCTCCATGGTGGCACTACTCCGGAGGCGTGGAGCAGAAGCGCGGTGGTCTTGTTCTTTAAGAAAGGCGACAACGCTCTCTTGAAGAACTACAGACCGAATTCCCTTCTGAGCCGCGTCTACGTGCTGTTTTCGAGAGTCATTACGAATCGTCTCGCACGCAGACTGGACGACTTCCAGCCTCCCGAACAAGCCGGTTTCCGAAAAGGCTTCAGTACCATAGACCACATACATACCCTTCGGCAAATTGTACAGAAGTCCGAAGAGTACAATCTGCCACTTTGCCTGGCGTATGTGGACTATGAGAAAGCCTTTGATTCCGTCGAAATTTGGGCGGTGCTACAGTCACTTCAGCGGTGCCTAGTTGACTGTCGGTATATTGAAGTGCATAGCAGGCTACGATGGCTATCCGAGTACGAATATATCCAATGCAGAGAGGTGTAAGACAGGGTGATGTTATATCCCCGAAACTCTTCACCGCTGCGTTGGAAGACGTTTTCAAGCTACTGGACTGGAAAGGATACGGTATTAACATCAATGGCGAGTACATCACTCACCTTCGATTTGCCGACGATATAGTCCTTATGGCAGAATCGCTGGAGGACCTTAGCACTATGCTCAATGACCTCAATGGTGTCTCCCAACGGATAGGTATTAAGATGAACATGGACAAAACAAAGATCAAGTTTAATGTCCATGTCACATCTATGCCGGTAGTTGTTGGGAGCACTATGCTCGTAGTTGTTGACGAGTACGTTTACCCGGGACAAATAGTCCGACTAGGTAAGTCCAACTTCGACCGAGAGGTCAATCGACGGATTCAACTCGGCTGGGCAGCAGATTAGTAAGCTGAAGTGGCAATGGACCGGCCATATAGCTCGAAGAACCGATAAGCGATGGAGAAGAAAGGTTCTCGAGTGGCAGCCTCGTACCGGTAGGCGTAGTGTAGGGCGACCCCCCACTAGATGGAGTGACGACCTGGTAAGACATGCAGGAAGTCGATGGATGCAGGTGGCTCAGGACCGTGCTTTGTGGCATTACTTGGGGGAGGCCTATGTTCAGCAGTGGACTTGTGAAGGGCTGTAATGATGATGATGATGTTTGTGTTGCTTTGTGGCATACCTTCGGGGAGGCCTATGTTCAGAAGTGGCCTTGTGAAGGGCTGTAATGATGATGATGATGATGATAGTTGCCACACTTGGCAAGCGGGTTGGCAAGCTGCTGCCCATCTCCTGGCTTGTTACCCTCTGTTTCCTCTTACGATATCCACGGGATGATATGGGCTAGTGGATATTCTTACACCGCCACTACACGGTTGCATCCATCAACTTGCTGCATAATATTTCATCGTCGCTCCATCTAATCGGAATTCGCTCAAAACTGTGTCGGTACAAGGCTGCCACTCGAGAACTTTACTTCCCTAACAATTTTTAATTTATTGAGCTATATGTGAATTAAATAATTTTGACAAAAACGACCCATATCTTGTTGCAAAGTCACTGTTACGGGATTATTCTGAAACGGATGTATTTTTATAAATGAAAACTATATAAAAATGTAGGTGCTGTTATTGAAGTTTTCTCGTGTACAATATTGTATTTGCTGTGTACTGTGCAGTGCCGGCGTGACAGAACACACTGCCTCGTAAAATCCCATTGATGTTATAAGAATCGTTATAGAGAAATCGGAACAGGAGAGGGAAAAGTCTGCGTTTGCTAACCTGAGATGCCTACTAAGCGATACTACGCCGCTGCAAGCAAAGAACTTGATAACGAATATACTCTAGCCTATCATACTCCGAGATGTGTCTCCCCCACTACACAGCACTGAGACGGTTTACTAACAACACACTTGTAGTTTCCCACGGTATCACTTACAATACTTTCTTATAGAATATCCAATGTTACGTATCATGTTTACCAATTTACTTACTTTTTTTAATTCTTTATTAATGAGCTTATTCACAATATGAATATGTCGCTCCGTTAATTCATCACCAAAAAAAAAAAAAAAAATTAAATTAGGTATACTTAAACTTATTTATAAAATTCTCATCATTATAAAGCTCTCAAATCAATAATTAATTACAGAAAGTTGAAGAAGATATGCATTTAGATACAAAAAGTAAAATGAAAAGTTCCCAGATCAATCACATTGAGAAGTGAGTGACCGATCCGAGAACTTCACCTTGTAAAGTTTGACTAATATTTTTATATCGTCTGAATGTGGCTTAGCTAAAAGTATATTACAATCAGCGAAATCTTTTAAAATGTGGTGGCATTTCTCAATACGAAAGGCAGCGTTGTGGGCACAATCCATCAAGACATGCATTAGGTCCTCTGGAACACCGCACCTTTGGTCCCTTTTCATAAGGAATGCAAACTTTCTAGATGGAATGTGTCCAGTACGAAGCCTCATTATCACTACTGCATCCTTTCGCGATAGCTTATGGTTATCAATCCATGGTATTTTACTTACTTATTTTATAATATACATATCTAACTGAACTGTCATCATTCCATGCTCCTTTGTCATCAAGTATTCACATTAAATATTAATCTTAGAAGCATAAACACTTTTAATGTAATTTTTGAATTTTATTTCGGAAAGTTTTAAAATATCAGTAGTTATTACATACATGTATAGTTATAATATATAGTTTGAACATTTTTAAATTTATATCTGCCATCAAGCAACTTATGTAGTCCCTAGGTTTAATCATTCTCTTTCATTGTCAGACTGTTTTAACATTAACTTTAACACATTTCACATAAAAAATGTGTATCAGTATTTCTGCTATATTAATCAAATATGTTATTATTACTTGTGAAAACTTAAATGATTTTTGTAAGGACTTAATTTAAGAGTTAATTATTTGTTATTATATCTAAATGTTTTCCTTAAATAAATAAATAAATAAATAAAAAACTAAAACCATCAAGTTCTAATTGTTTAACGTTATATAAATTCAACTAAGTAAAAATATAGGGAGAATAAAACATTTAACTTCGAATTGTAAATCACATTCTCTGGCTAAACTTTTCAGGTGTTTGTTTTATCTTTATTCTTAGTGATTTTTCAGTTTTATCTTAATCCCTGAAAAGGCCTTAGATGGCTACATTTTCATTTAAATCTCAAGACGTTTTATATTCGGGCATTGTAATTTTTTCACTGTGCCAACTGTGGTTTTTTTTATGACCTTATTTCGTGCTGTGGGTGCCGTAAAAGGTGATTGGAAATGCCAGAATACTCGTAATATGATTGTTTCCGATATATGGCGGTATAACCATTCAGCAGCAGGAATACAGCATCCCATAAATATTTACAAAAAAGACGCAATGATATGAACCGGGGTCACGAGCTTAAATGTGTACCAAAACAGAAAGGACACGGCTTATTTTATAAGTTTTCTGAGAACTACATATCTTTTATTCATCTATTTTACCCGTGATTGACTGGAAGATGATGCCATACGGCATTAAGTGCAGTCTCAGATTAAGGTGTAATACACTGAAGACTTCATTTAAATCACTGACCTCTATATAATACAACCTCTATCTAATAATGAGTACAAGTACGCTGGACTGGCTATACCATACAAAATGGCTGTGCCAATTTGAAGTCCCGCTAAAGGATGTCTTGAAAAACAAAATTGACATAATATGCCAAAGTCTGTTGTCTTATTTATATTGCCTTGTTTAATAAGTCTGTATTTTGAACTTTTAAACTAAAAAACGAAAGTATTTTATGTTGTTTGATTATGTATAATATTTGTTACATAATAAGAATTATTTTTATTAATAATGAGAGTGTGCGTAATCTGTAAAACTCGTTACCAAAAGGGAAGTGGTATAACATTTCACAAGTAAGTGAATTTGCAGCTAATATTAAACAAATTAAAACTATTTGTACTTGTACTTGTACTTAAAAATGTGTTACTAATCTTAATATCATATATACCAACATGTTTGGCTGTATACTATTGAGTTTTGATAAATAATAAAATTGAATAGGGTTGTCGAGTTTCTTTTTTATAATATTAAAATTTCTTGTCTATAATACTTATCGATGTTCTTTCCTACCCATATCTGTTAACAAACAAAGTCGCCAAAAACAGATTATTATCAAATGTTTATTAATGAACAGGTTTCCAACTGAACCTAGACTAAAATTATGGCTTAAAAGCATAAATATTGTGAATTGGCGTCCGAAACAAAATGATCATATTTGTTCTGAACATTTCACAGACGACTGTTTTATTAGACATGAGAACTGCACCACTTTGAAAAAGTGCAGTATTTCGACAATCTTTTCTGGTAGTACCAGTATCAGTAAGTATAAAAGTATTAGATTATTATTTCGAATGTTTTTTTATTTCTTCTTTCCTAATTTTCCACCAAACTCAAGGGCCATAGCCAAGTGACGAAAGGTCGCCTGATGATGTCGAGCCACGTTGGATGTGCGTTAGTGGGCTGCGGCTAGAGGAGATTCCTCTCCCTGTACCGCTGTACTTGAGGTGGAGTAGTAAGGGAAGAGTAGTGTTGGTATGGCGATTGGCGATGCGCCACTCGACTATCTTTCGCGACTTTGGTGAGGCTGCACCACTTGATGCTTCCAAGTTCTCGTTTTTCCCTGGCTCCATTCACATATCGAGCTCGGGGAGTCCGTAGTGCAGGTGGAGTTAGAGGCCGCGAAGGGCAGTGTGGCTTGTCTTTCTGGTGCGCCTTATCTGAGAACTAAACGGGGAGGAGAAGTCAGCAACGAAGGAGGGGCTGCCATTGGGCAGCTGGTGCCAGAGGGGTCACGGATGTGCATGAAAGCGTTTCCGTGGCCCTGCCGATTTGCGGCGGAGTTAAAACACCATGGGTTCTTAGTAAATGCGATCTGGAGATTTAATTCTCTCTCAATTGCAGACATGTAATAGTATGAGTACATATTTGTGCTATTTGCTGTAGAGACTATTGGTCCGTAGGGTGCACGTGCGGTGTAGCTCCTAAAAATCTGTATCTGCGATCGCTGCTGGTAATAAGAAGTTGTTTAGTTTGTTGCTTCCTCGCTTGAAGGCTAAGTATAGCCATTCAGAGAGGACACGTAGCCAGCATTCTTGGGACGATACCACGGAAAGTAGGACTGTATGATGATTTCAGTTATTTTTTTTAATATTGTAATTTGAATTTCGAAAATGACGTTGTAAATAACTGATAACTATGTAATTCAAAGTTTGTATATTTTTTTAATATTATCTTGCTAGCTCGTTCCCGGCGCATTGCTGCCGCAAAGGAAATAATTGTGGAAATATCGTTAAAAATGTGAAACAATTATATTGCATAATTAGAAATGATAATACAATCATTGAAATATAACTTTCTATAACTTTCAAATAAATAGTCAGTATAACACGCACGCCACCTAGTGTCAGTTAATTGTATAACTTTCGCACAAGTGCAACCAATAAGTTGACTAAGGTTTACCGCAATCTGATGAACGGTACATCCCTTAATCTGCCTTAGTTAGGCACACTTCTAAGCGGCTTTTCGCCGCTTGCGCCCTCTTTTCTGCCAAGGAGGGTCGCGTCCGTATACAGCTTAGAGATCTCTAGTTAGACCGTTAAGCCAGTACCTAAAAGGTGGGGTTTAGTGGCTAAAAGTCTCCACATAACCACGCAGCCGGCTGCGTGGTATGATGAGCATTCACCTCCCTCCCCCACTTTCCGGAGGGTTGCCCATATTTGCTTCGGTCGCAAAAAAAAGATGAACGGTATGGCATCGTAGAAAGTACGAAAAAAATAAATTTTTATATAGTAGAAAATATTTTACTGTCTATAGACAGACCTGTAGTTGATTAGAATAAGCGTTATTATAGCAGCTGATTTGTTATTCTTTATAATACTAGAACTAAATAAACGGTTGACAATGTGACAAAGCGACAGTAGCCTAATGGCAGGGCGCGGACCGCGAACTCAAAAAGGTCGTGGGTTCGAATCCGCCATTCGACTACTGGCGTGAACCACTCGTAACACAAGCAATTTAAGCTTACCACGAGTGGTTAAGGGGAATATTAGTAATGTTTATAGCATTGTTAATATTCTTTAAAAAAAAATGTTTTTTATTTTTATTTTGTGTAGATAGTTTAATCTTAATAATTTTTTAGTTTAATGGTCTAAGAGCTGCGATGGCTATCCGAGTACAGAAGCAGAGTACAAAACCAATCCAACTGTAGAGATGTGTAAGACAGGGTGACGTAATATCCCCGAAATACTTTACCGCTGCATTGGAAGACGTCTTCAAGCTACTGGACTGAAAAGGATACGGTATTAACGTCAATGGCGTATACGTCACTCACCTTCGATTTGTCGACAATATAGTCCTTATGGCACAATCGCTGGAGGACCTACGCACTATGTTCAATGGCCTCAATAGTGTCTCCCAACGGATAGGTCTTAAGATGAACATGGACAAAACAAAAGTCATGTGTAATGTCCATGTCACAGCTATGCCGGTGGTTTTTGGGAGCACTTAGCTGAAGTTGTTGACGAGTATTTTTACTCGGGACAAATAGTCCGACTAGGTAAGTTCAACTTCGACCGACAGGTCAATCGTCGGATTCAACTCGGTTGGGCAGCGTTCGAGAGATTACAACACCGGAATACTTCAAAACTAGATTGTACAAGTCCGTGTTGCCAGTGATGACCTATAGATCTGAGACGAGGTCTTTCACTGCTGGCCGTATGAGGAAGCTTGTAGTCGCTCAGCGAGCTATGAAGAGGGCTATGCTCAGGGGTTCAAACTTAGGAATGAGGATATCTGTAGCAGAACCAGAGTGACCGACATCAACCAATGGATTAGTATGCTGAAGTGGCAATTGACCGGCCATATAGCTCGAAGAACCGAATACCGATGGGGAAAAAAGGTTCTCGAGTGGCAGCCTTGTACCGGCAGGTAAAGTGTAGGACGGTCCCCCACTAGATGGAGTCAAAACCTGGTAAGACATGCAGGAAGTTGATTGTTACAGGTAGCTCAGGACCGTGCTTTGTAGCATTCCTTGGGGGAGGCCTATGTTCAGCAGTGGACTTGTGAAGGGTTTTAATGATCAATGATAATGGCAATATATTAATATCATACATACATAGAATGGACGTTACGGGTAGAGTCCATCTATCCATAGAGTCTATTCTATTTATTTAGGTATAGGTAGGGTATTGAATTTTTATCGATATAATTTGGTACTCGTCTTATCCCTATTATTAGTTCCGTTGACGTGCACTTCTGCTGTCAGTGCCAAAATGGCGGAAATCAAATCGCTTCATCATGTCACGGTGTATAGCCAGTCCAGCGTACTTGTATATATAAAGGTCAGTGATTTAAATAAATAAAATAATAGTCGTATGCAAATAATTCCCTAAACTGTAACATTTCCTCATTTGCTTGAGTTTAGAGTTTATAACTATAACTCTTACTCGTAAATTTCATAGCAGTTGGATAAAGTGAGATTTAATCCCAGTTCCCAGTTTTTTACTCTAATATATAAAAATAAAATCTTTGGCTTTGACAGGTACCATTTTTGTATTATTCTCAAAATGTATTCCTTTTTTATAACTTTAACTAAACGAAGCTAATAAATATATAAAAATAACAGTTTTAATTAGCTAGTTAATTGCAGCAATATGATCAAATAACAAAAGTTATTTCAAGTAAAGAATTCAATATTTACAACGAAATAAAATAAAACGTTATTATTGAATAAAACTAAATTTACGGATTTTATCGCGTTTATTTCACTACTTTTACTTATTTTTAATTCCCGACGTTTCGGGTGCTTTACAGCAACCATGGTCACGGGGGGGGACTGAGATGTTTGACGTCCCAATGTCATAGTTAGTCCGGTTACCTTCAGTTTTTGAATATTAATTTTTGGTCCGATTTACGCAAAACGAGCTTATAGTATCATGAAGTCTTGCAGTGGTATGCTTAGGTTTGTAGTGGTTATACATACTATATAATCGGTATATACTATATAATCGATAGCCAGACTAACTATGACAATGGGACGTCAAACATCTCAGTCCCCCCCGTGACCATGGTTGCTGTAAAGCACCCGAAACGTCGGTAATTAAAAATAAGTAAAAGTAGTGAAATAAACGCGATAAAATACCGTAAATTTAGTTATATTCAATGTGTAGAGTTCGCGTAAATTTACAACGAAATCATTATGAAAACGTTATTAATTGGATTAAGTGTTATTTTTCTATTCAAGAATAGTTCAAGAAAATCTTATGGCTTCTAATAGATGGAGCTGTAATGATCTCCACACATCCACCATCTGGTTACTAAATTGGTACACCAATCTGAGATTTCTAGGAGTTTTCTTCCTCGCACGACTTCTTTATAGAATCGTTTACTACCGGAGATATTTCCGGGTCGATACGACTTTAGGACTTTCAAGAACTAACATTTTTAACAAGAATAAACATAAGCAATAAGACGAAGATCGTCTTTTCATGCAATGCTTATGTCACATAGACTTAGCAGTGTGTTAGCCGTGACGTCAGCACATTTTAAACCGTCAGTCCTTTATCTGGTAGCAGTGCTCACGTGTAGCCAGTGATCCGACAAGACTACGGGACGATATATTTATGTGTATGGCTGCCATTACCCAAATTTTAGGTAAAGTAAAAAAAAAAAGTAAAGTTACAGCCTATATAGGTCCCACTGCTGGGCATAGGCCTCCCCTCATTTCTGAGAGGGTTTTAGGGCAAGGAAGTGTCCGCCGCGCTGCCCCAATGCGTATTGGCGAACTTCACATGTCTTGGAAATATTGTTTTTTCTTATTTCTCAGACATGCAGGTTTCCTCTCGATGTTTTCCTTCACCGCCGGGCACGTGGTAATATCAGCACTCAAAATTGCAATTAACAATTTCGTTAACCAGCGGGGATCGTACCCGGGTTACTAGCGTTCTGTTATTTTTACAGCGAGCGTTAACCATCTGAGCTACCACGACTCAAATTTTAGGTGCTGGATAAAAACTTCACAAATCTCAGACATTTGACTGAAATTGGGTTTATTCCCCGGACACCCTATAAAGTTTTTATTTTCGTTTATTATTAATTTATAGAGTTTTATTTTTTTTATTTTGCAATGCTAGATGAAATAGACGTTAAGCTAAAGCAAAATGTTGAAGTTGTCTCTATATATAAATATAGATAGCTGTCCGTTGGTGTCGCTAAAACTCGAAACTGGCTCAATCGATTCTGGTGAATTTTTTGTGTTTTTAAGTGGATAATTTAGATTACAATTGGACCCGGTGGAGATATTGTCGAGATCCAGAAATCATCCGTGCGTAGCCGGGACAGATTGTCAGTATAGAATATATATTACATCATATTATTTATAAATTGTACAATGTTACTTTTCTGAGGTAATTTGACAACAAAAATATTTAGGAACGTTCTTCTCTTTAGTCTATTAAATTAACATAATGAAAATTATCTAGGTCGGCTAAGTAAAAATAAATTTTAAGTTCTTTTTAGGTGTTTTATAATATATAGACACTAATTTATAACAACGAGCTCAACCACATTTATTACAATGTTCACTGTAAGTTAGAAAATAGTTCTACTTTTAACGAGATTTTACTTATTTCAAACTAAGACTTATTATTTTTCATTCTTCCCAATTATTAAGTGTTTTTTTATCTTTATCGGTAAAAATTGGTCAATTTATCGACGGTCTCATTGGTTTAGTGGTCATAAGTGTGACTATTGATCACGTGGTCGGGTTACCATCAGTTGTTGCTTTTTTTAAATCAAAATCTCAGTATTTCAGTATCAATCTCATTAGCATCTCGGAGACCAACGTCCGAACTCCTTTCAACTGTTTAGTAAAATGCGAGAAATTGTTATTTATAAGTTAATATTATAATTATATAATTTAAGCGACAGTAGCCTAATGGCAGGGCGTGGACCTCGAACTCAAAAAGGTCGTGGGTTCGAATCAGCCATTCGACTTCTGGCGTGAACCACTCGTAACACAAGCAATTTAAGCTTACCACGAGTGGTTAAGGGGAATATTAGTAATGTTTATAACATTGTTAATATTCTTTAAAAAAAAAACCTTTGAAAAGAACGTTGAACGTTACGTCCGCTCTAAGTGAAACGGAGGAAATTGTTGTTATATGTGTTTTGGTGTAAGATTTTATAATTTCTGCTGTTTTGTATAATCAGACTATTTTCTTAGGAATTTTCATATAATATAATTTAAAAAATTAATAAAGTAGTGATAGGATAAGCTAAAAATCATAATCATAAACACTCACGCCTGTCACCCAGAGGGGTAGGCAGAGACTACGGACTTCCATTTGGCACGATCCTGACATACCTCTGTCGCCTCCTTTACATCTATATATCTACGCATACATGCTCGTCGGTTAAGGGTACTTCTAACGTGGCCCATTTTTAAAATATCGCCAATTTGGTCGATAAACTTTTTTCTAGGGCGTCCCTTCCCGACTCTGCCGTTCACATCTGCCATATAAATTTGCTTTGTCACTCTTTCCTCATTCATTCTTTCTACGTGACCAAACCACCGAAGCATTCCTTTCTTAATCCTGGTCACAACATCATCTTGCATACCACATTTATCTCTTATCACGCAATTTCTCACCCTGTCATTCAGATTCAACCCTAACATACTCCTTAAAGACCGCATTTCTACAGCATTTATTCTACTTTCGTGCTTCTTCTGCCACACCCAGCTTTCACTACCATACATTAAAGTAGGGACTAACTCAGCATTATGAATTACCATACGTGCCTTTTTTGATACATTCTGGTTCTTCACAATAGAGTGTAGTGCCCCATTCAGTCTATTTCCTGAATGGGGCACTACATATATAAGATAAAAAAAGCGGGTTAAAGTTTGGAAATGTCGAATTTTGATGTGTATGAGCTAATTATATCGGTGTTTGAAAAAAGTCGTACTGGACTTATCTAAGTTTGATTGACATCATTGTAATAGGACGTACTCAGAGCAGCGCTCTTGTGGTATTTTAAGAAATACATCAGTATATTTAATTTTATAAATGAAACAATGATTTCAAGTGAATCAAAATACTTTATTTATTTAAATAAATTCTAAAACTTCTTCCATTTCATAATCTTGCGAATTATTTATTATTTCGTGTTCTCTCTTTTCAGTTGGTTAACATTATTTAGTAAAATATTTTTATAAAATTGAATTTCGAGTATCTGATCCCATTGAAGTCCATAATGGCATTACTGCAGATACTCGTACAAGGTAAACGTGTAAATCTTGTGTTAAATGTATAAGTGCATTTCAAGTGCAAGGTCAACACCAGAAGAAAGCAGAAGAAAAATTAACATTTTAAATTAAATTTTATGTAGGTATACGTATATGTAAGTAAGAAAACCACAAGAAGCATATTTCTGATTAATAATTAATTAGATGTGTTAAGCAATTATTATTCACACCCTGTTTTTAAACCTTGAACTTACGTTTTTACTGCATAATCCTTTCTGCCGTTACGCTAAAATAAAGGTTATTTTATATTATTTATAAAATTTTAAATTATCATTAAGTACTCAATAAAACGATAGTATAAATTTTCAAGCTGAGTACGACCCTGTAGTACAAAGTCGGTTACAATACATTTAAACATATCTCTATAGTCAACCAAATCTAAGAAATACATTTTGACAGCTGTCAGACTTATTGCACCAAGCATGCCAACCAAAAAAAAAATGGGAACGTACAATATTCGATTCTTTAAAAAATTCGATATCGATTATTTAGAATTAATAATTAGTTAGTAATCATTTATAGCTAAGTTTGAATAATATCAGAATAAATTAAAAACGGATAATATGAAACACAAGATTTGTCAGTTTCTTTGTATTTGTTATTATATTATTTATTTTTAGAGGCACAATTAAAAAAAATTAGATTGAAACTGGATTAAAAATAAATTTATTCAATCACTTTTAGTACAAGTACTTGAGCTGTCGTTGTTTAGATTAATTATTATTTAATTTTCATTAATGCAGTCAAAATTAATGTCTCTCAAAGTCATCCATAATCTTTTTTTTTCTTTTTTCTACCACTTTTGTCTAATCAACGTTTTTAACATGGACACATGCTTCAACGAATACAGAAGAAACAGTCCAAATAGTTAAAGCCGAGTGACAAAATAAGAAGACAAACACAAAATCACAAAATTACGCAGTGTGCTCCCGAAATGGCGGGAGATTGAAATTACGTAGTGGCTTTTTCAGCGCGGCCTTGTATACGAGTTTTTTAGCCTACACAAAGGACAATGGCGAAATAATAGGTGATGGAATTATTAAGCGTCTACTTATGTCACCATTACAGATATATATATATATATATATATATATATATATATATATATATATATATATATATATATATATATATATATATATATAAGCACTCACGCCTGTCACCCAGAGGGGTAGGCAGAGACTACAGACTTCCATTTAGCACGATCCCGACATACCTTTCTCGCCGCTTCCACATCCATATACCTACGCATACATGGTCGTCGGTTAAGGGTACTCTTAATTTGGCCCATTTTTAGTATATCGCCAATTTGGTCGACAAACTTCCGCCTAGGACGTCCCTTTCCGACTCTTCCATTCACTTCTGCAACATATATTTGCTTTGTCAGTCTTTCCGCATTCATTCTTTCTACATGACCAAACCACCGAAGCATTCCTTTCTTAATCCTGGTCACCGCATCATCTTGCAAACCACACTCTTCTTTTATCACACAGTTTTTCACCCTGTCACTCAGATTCAGCCCTAACATACTCCTTAGCGACCGCATTTCTACTGCATTTATTCTACTCTCGTGCTTCTTCTGCCACACCCAAGCAGTCAGGCAGCTTCGTCAGTCAAGACCGATAAAGAACTTTTTTTTATAGAATAGGGGGCAAACGAGCATGCGGCTCACCTGATGTTAGGTGACTACCACCGCCCAAAATCAACCGCAACACCAAGGGAATAGCAGGTGCTTTGCCGGCTCTTTAGAAACGAGTAAGCTCTTTTCTTGAAGGTTCCCAGGTCGTATCGGTCCGGAAAAATCTCCGGTGGTAAACTATTCCACAGAGAGGTCGTACGCGGAAGAATACTCCTTGTGAAATGTACAGTGGTGGACCTCCAGGCATCCAGATGGTATGGATGGTATCGGGACGTTTGCCGCGTAGTGCGTTCACGAAATTTGGCGGCTGGGATTAATCCGAACAATTCCTCAGAGCACTCCCCATGGTATATGCGAAAGAAAATGCAAAGAGATGCAATATCTCTCGCATGGCCAGTGCATCAAGCCGATCGGAAAGCACTCGGTCGACGATTCGAGCCATTCTGCGCTAGATGCGGTCAAGTGGAAGGAGCTGGTACTGGGGAGCTCCAGCCCAGAGATGGGAACAGTATTCCATGTGCGGCCGAACCTGCGCCTTGTAAAGTTGCAGGCGGTGTGCCGGCATGAAATACTGTCTCGCTCTGCTGAGCACGCCAAGCCAATTTGGCCTTCTCTTCCAAGTGACCATGAAACGGAGTTTGACGTTTATTTTATTTAGAAAACTCTTCTATATATACTAATGCGTTCTTTAAGGATTCCCTCTATGCTAGTAACTACCCTATACAAACATATATGAAAATTATATTAACTAGTTGTTGTAACGATTTGCCAGTTAAGGCGTTTTATACCATACAGCCTAGTCTGATTTGCATTTTGTTTAAAATGGAATATCTCTAGTTCCCGACTTCGTGGTGTAGTATGTCTGAAGAAAAAATGTTCTGGATCTTAATCTATATTTTCACATATTTTGCATTTGTAGACGCAAGAAAAAAGTCAACTAAAATTTATTTGGAAGTTCGCCATTGTCCTTTACGTTGACAAAGTAAAAAATATAAACTTGTTTTATTCATGATTCATGTAATTTAAAGAATTTTAAAAATAAAAATAATTTAAACCAATAATACATTAAAAAATTAATGATTCAACGATTATTTGAATATTTTTGCCGATTATTCGCATATCAATGAATTTTAATCATTCAAACACTACGGTAAGGCACAAAGCGACAAATCATTGAAACGACGTCAAGTAAAAAAGTTGATACTGGTTATTTTTTAATATTTTGCTTTGTTTGAAAGATTGGAATTTAAATTGGCGATAAAAAACTAAACAAGTTATAATTAAATATAGATAACTTCATAATTCTTCGGATTTAGGTAAAAGGTTATTGTAAATCATATGAGTACGCTTGCGCAAAGTTATTGCGGAATGATTAGTGTGAAACGTCAAAAGGTATTTCTTAGATTTGGTTGACTATAGGTACTGTGTTGGTGTTTCATTTACCTTTTTGCTTTTTCCGCGGTCCGTTTCTGTCTAAATATTTACATAGTCTTTTTCCTTGCCTTATCTGGTTCCACCACATTTAGACCTAAACAGTTTTCACACATTTTGTTCGAAATAATTAAATAAAAACTACGAGGGCAAAGTATTTTGCTTCCGATAACTCATGCGAATAGCACCCATCTTTGCGCTATACTCTACTCTGATTAGCCGGTGCGGACATGCTTGATATTGATAAACGCTTGTCAAAGGACTTACCGGGATATAAAAAAAATCGTCGGTTTTGACCGTTATTTTCATAGAGTTTTAATTAACTTACTCATTTCGGTGAAAACGAACTTATAAAGATTTAAATTTTAAATTTGGCGCCTTTAATAGTTTAATTTTGAGTAGTGGTGGGACTTACCGGATTTCGATATTTAACTACACACTTTATCTAGTGAATGTGTCAACCATTATGCCATGCGGTAACATTTAAGTAAGATAAATCATATATATTTGAAGTAATAAAATTAAAATAACTCCTTTTTATTTATTTTAAAACCATGGAATTGAAAGGAGGCCTGTACCCCAGCAGTAGGACGTATATATTTTTTATAAAAGAAGGGTGACAAGCAAGCTCACAGTCCACCTGATAGTAAGTGAATGCTGTAGCCAAAATATATTTATCATTGATTAAGAATCATCAAGGATAAATGTATATGGGCTACAGCTACTACTTCAAATGCATATGCGTTGTCATCCCTGAGGACTAAGATGGAGTGCTTCGTTTCCAATTCAAACTATCTCCGGTTCTCTACACTAACTATACGAAACACAGGCTGATGTGTTTCGTGTGAGATGTTATTTTGTGCTGGAATTCATTTATTATATGCTGTTACCGTACGTTTTCCGGACTTAAAATGTTTACGTTAGAATTTTAGCGACTAAATCTTTAACAATTTCACTGTCCCATGAGTATTAAACGACCATTTCCATTGTTTAACTATTATCTTTATTTACGGACAGAGAAACTATTAAGATTCAACTGCTAAAATAAAATTAAAATACAACGGAATTGGATTTTTTTTAAACCAAAACAATCTCAATGAAACGTAGAGACACCTTTAAATACCTTTAACCTCCTAACCCCTGGAGGTATCAAATGTTTTCGAATTCGATGAAACTTGGTAGGTTTATTTAAAATGGACTTAAAATGACGGGAAAAATAATTAAAAAAATATTTGATGACATTTAATGGGTTTTCCAGATGTCCTACCTAAAGGACATTCGGTGTCAATTCATTATTTTAACGTCTTATGTATTGTACTTTAGGGGTGAATTAAAGCAAATCAAAAAAATTTAAAACGTATTTTTATTTATAAGAAGTTCTTACTTCATCAGTCTAATGGTACAATATGTATTTAAATTCTCTCATAACAAGAAAAAAAACTAAGCTTGAAGCAACTTCAATGAGATCAATCAACAATATGAGATAAAAAATATGATAATAATAAGGATTCTTAGATCAAACAAGAAGTCTAAGTTTCTATAAGCTATATAACACAAGACAACTTATTATGAAATTCTGCAAAGCAGTTTCGGCCCTTAACGAGGCACAAATATATGTCACAACAAATACATTTAACTGTGCTTTTTATTTTGCAACCCTATTTTCGGCAGCGCATTTGAGAATCTGTGTACTCTGGCAAATGCAATGCTTTCCTGTTCTTTTTAGCAGGCAGAGGTTTTATATCAACTCGGCGTTTCTTATGTGCTGGTGCTAAATAGTTTTCTAAACTGCTATCTACTTCTTCTGTTGGTAATGGGGGATAGTTTTTTGTAATTAACTTTTCTCCTAAGTTGAGTTTATATTCTCTCAACTGCTCAATCTTGTGGCGCAGAACGCCTTTTGTACGTTGACGGTCGCGGTACAATAGCCAGGAATTGGAGACGGCTAAATCTAGTATGTGAAATATGAACCGTATGGTCCATTTTTTTGTTCGACTTCTCGCTGGACAAACATCAAGTAACCTGTCGGTGAGATCAACACCGCCCATATTATAATTATAATTTTTAATGACTTCAGGTCTTCTGACATATCTGGTATTGTTTGATTCGTTTATTCCACCTAGAACAGGTGTCACACGCAGTATCCGAAAAACAAGACGATATCATAAGAACTGGCTTGTTATCAAGCCATTTCGTGATGGCTAATATTCCATCAGCTCTACATTTAACCTCAGTGGTGCCCCTGGGTTTTTTAATAAAATCTTTGTCGTCGGACAGAGTACATCCTTTAGGTACCCTCTTTTTCATTATTGACCCAGTGCTATTCAATCCTCTCAAATGTAGTTCATTCAAAAGCTTTGTTGTGAAAAAATATCTGTCAAAGTACAGGTTATGACCGGGAACCAATGATTCACTCAATCTAAGAATAGCTGCTTCACAAAGCGAAAATCCTTGATAGACATAATCTTCAAATGTTTTTTCACCTTGATAGACTACCATGTCCAGTACGAGCCCATCCGGATTTGCAGTAACAAAAACCTTTAACCCTACGGGGTTTGGTTTATTTGGACAATATTGTTTTAATCCACATGTCCCAGTAAAAGAGATTATCATCTCATCTATAGAGATGTGCTCCGATCTCTTCTGACGAAGACAACCTTGGAAAATTCTTCGAAGGAGGGGATAGACTTTCCATAGCTTGTTCTTTTTCTCTTCATCAGTGACGTCAATATCGCATAGAACTTTTAGTCCTGTTCTGATGGTATAAAATCTATCCCGAGTCATTGCATCCGCAATCAAATTAATTTTCCACTTGCGATTCCAATAAAGATCTATCTTGGTATAACTAATAGCTGCCATGACTAATGAAATTCAAAAGAATACCTTCAGCTCCTCTATAGTCAAATCCATAGACTTTCCTTTTTTTAGCACGTTTGTCTGGTTGGTAGCCATAACCATAGTCTCTAAAATTTCATTATCGATGTAATCATCAAAAAAATCATACCATTCCATGCTAGAAATGTCTCGTTCCACATAGTTAGGGCTGTGCATTAGGTGGATCGTTGGTTCAAACGAGTCTCTTTCCCAAGCATCCGTTAAGTTTCGGGAGCCTGTAGCTGGTCTTCTGCCTCTACCTTGTTTACCTCTACTTCGTCCACCTCATCCTCGCAAAGAACCTCTGATACGTGATCTAGAAGCTCTCCCACGCCCCAAAATTGAGGATGAAGGAAAAGGAATTGGTATATTTGGAGACTCAGTGAAGAGAAGAAGAAATTTTGATTTTCGCTAAATTCGTCAGAAGGTGATCTAGAATAATTACGATTCCGGTTTCTTTCATATGTGGGGTCATCTTCGGAGTCATCCGACGAGAAATCGAACTCTGAATCGTTCACTAAATCTAATACTGAAAAGAAAAAGAAAACATAAATTACAACGAATGTCATATGTGTAGGACATCAAATTAAATAAATAAACTCAGTATACGACTGATGTCATATGGGTAGGACATCAAAAAGTACGGTTATGTAGTTAATTAAAAAAAGAGGTTAGATCAAAAATAAGTTTCATTTACAATTAATTAGTCCCTAATCTTTAGAAAACAAACATAGTAATTGAAAAGTCATGGGAGATTTTTATAACATTCATTGATTGCTTACTTTGTTCATCCCGCAAATTTCGGCACCTGCGTTGTTCTTCCATTTTGCAGCGAAAGTGTCAATTGAGAACTGTAAAAATATTTTTTTCAGAGTTGCGTTCAAAAACAGTGTGACCGTGCAGAAAAAAATTAAAAAGATAATGTGTACGTCCATGAGATTTTTTTAGTTGATGTCCTATGCATAACCTGCGAGGGGTTAGGAGGTTAAATTACATTACATTCCTTACCGTTGATTTAATCTAGGCTAACTTCAATAAGTAACACGAGCAATTTTATAGCTCAAGTTCAACACATGATTAACGTTCCGTGTGCCAAGTAATGATTGTTTACGATCCGTAACGACGTTAGATGGCGCTCGTTGCCAAGTTGTAATCATGACGAGGTACGGAGAGGTGGTCGTTAAACGTTTATGGGTGATGTTGGCAAACCACTTGAGTGCGACAACATAGATGTTACAAACGATAACTAGCCACTTTCGTTAGAGGTACGAGTACATAGTAAAATGTGCTTAAACTGTAAGTCAATATTTTTTTTAAACGTCGTTCAAATTCATTTTAGTGTTCGAAGCGAATATAATAAAATTTAACCATGTTGTAGCTGTGTAAGAATATGTACGACCCCATATCATCCCGTGGTTTTATAAGAGGTGACAGAGGGAGAAAGTAGATGGGCAGCAGATCTTCCTGTTCGCCAAGCGAGCGTGCGACATGTTATACTCCCGTTTGCTCGGGACCGTAATGGCGGGAAAATTTGCAAATTAGCAAATTTTTTGCTATATTGCAAATTTTGCTATATTTTCACTTTGAGACAATATTTATGGATAAAACTTACAGGAATTCTTGTTGAATGTATAAACTATCGAATAAAATTATTTTTGGTTGCTAGAAATTGTAATAAAATACATAAATTACCCTGTATAGCATAGTAGTAGTATATACTTCAATTTTAGTGACAAAATTACTACTAATTTGAATTCTACACTTTTGTTTTTAGAGAAATTTATATGAAAATGTTTGGAAATATGTATATTTTTATGTTTTATGTGTTTCCATTCGTTACTCATACCAAAATATTAAAATATAAAAAAATTAAAAAAAAAATAATAATAATATTTTATCTGTATGACATTTCGAACAATATTTCAAACATATTTTTGTGTGAATTTGAAATAAATACAACGTCAAGTTATTTGAAATATGTAAGAAAACTATTTTTACTTACATTTTACACTAAAAATAAATGAGAATTTGGAAAATAACACATTTATGACCCAACCGCCAAAATGGAGCTTCCGGATTTTGAAGTACTTTTGGCAATTTACTTTTCACTTTTTATACCACAAATTATATATCTACGTATTTACTATATTACAAGGAATATAAAAAAGTATAATACTTTTGTTTTTAGTCCAGACACAAATATAAAATTCTATAAAAAAGACGGAGCACCTTCATCAAAAGGACACGTGGAACGCCGAAAGTTCAGAGTGATTTCTTTTTTTTTTCTAAGAAACATTGCCAGGTTATGGTTTAAAATAAAAGAGCATATCTTTGTCTTTGATACTATTATCTATTGCATAGTGTCTTTGGTTTTGTTTAAAACGAAAAAATAGTTTTTTCATAGGTACACACGTTTACATAATTCTGATCTAATTAGCGCACTACTTGGCAAACGGAAGGATGGTATTGTACGATCAAAAGTGCGCATGGCTTGGTTAACAGGTTAACAACGTATGAATAAAAAATCCCTTCTTGTCGACCCGCCTAGCTAGGGGAAAGCATATGTTTGGCAGTGGAGCTTGATATGCCATAATGAATAAAGAATGAAATTATTTATTTCAGTATTGTCGATCAAAATAGCAGCCGTCTGGCCGGTTGAAAAGAGTCGATCATTGTATTTCGTCGCGTTCGTGTTACATGAGGCGAATATGTTCTCGATGACGTCATACTCGTTCGGTACAAAAACTTCGACATGTTTGCCGTCAGGTTTGGATTTTTTTCAATGTGTTTTCACATATATTTTTTTAACGTTGATTTTTTAATTTAATTGTTAATTATTAATTCTATATGATGTTTGACATTTCGCCATTTTCTATCAATTTATTATTTTTCTATTTAATTTGTCATACTACCTAATTTTTAATTTTGTTTACCCAATTTATTATTTTAATTTGCACAAACTATGTATTTTAGGATTGCATGTTGGCGTTATGTCGAATATGCTCTAAACCACATGGGTTGATTTAGATAAATAAAAAATGGGATTTGCCAGTAAACTCGTATGGCTTCCAACACTACTATCGTTAATCCGCGAACTGAGCGTGGTAACTACGGCAAATACTTAATACAACGTCAGAGGAATATAGAAAATGTACTGTGCTATAGTATATGAAAGCGAAATGGTTTGGTTAGTTAGTTGGTTTTCAGTTCTCAATGGAACTGGGACTCGGTGTACGTAATTCCAATGATATTAAAACTTCTGTATTGCAACACTTGTATCAATTTAAGCCTTTTCTCAAGAAATATACATTTCCTTTTTATTACTGGTAAGTAATACTCCTTTTCTAAAGATAACATAGCTTACACCTAGTTTACTAACATTTTTTTAAAGAATAAGGTTAACAATCACACAGTCCAGCGGATGGTAAGTGAATACTATGGCTTATAGACATCTACATTTAATCTCAATTAAGAATCAAAATGCAGAATGTGTTGTCACTCCTAAAGACTGATATGGAATGTATAAAAAAAAACTCGTTTTTACGGATTTTATTGCGTATAATAACTTATTTTATACTAGATTTTTGGCCGCGGCTTCGTTCGCGTGGGCTTGAATTAAGAAACATAAATAATACTATTTCGTACTAAAATCAGCAAAACTGGATCAATTATAGAGACACGTCGGTATCTGTGTATATATTGGACGTAGGAAATGATTGAAATTTGGAAATACAATATGCTACAGAAACACATAAATGTGTTTATCAGAATTGCATTAATATCATATAATTAGCAACAATCTTTTTATCGGGCATGTCTTCTGCTGTGTCTTTATGAAGCCAAAATAAAAAAAAATTATCCCATGTCGTCCTATTGGTGTCGTAAGAGTCAATAGAGGGAAACTGAAACAGGAGATGGATGGTAGCAGGAGGACAGTGTAAAGTAATAAAATGCTGCGGTTGTCAACCCGCTTGCCAATACTACTGCAAATATCCGGTCTTTTTGACAAACAATACATGAAGCCAATGATCAGAAGTGGGTAGCCCTATTATAATTAAAAAAAATAGCAGTCTGAATACATCCTACTACTGGGCACAGGCACAACAGTTTTAGGACAAAAGGAGTTGATTGAGTTGACTCCATGGCGGGATGACCGACTTCACATACATATACATAAAAATGATTACCGAAATATTTTTTTAACTTCTCAGTTATGCAGGTTTCTTCGCGTTGTTTTTCTTCACCACCGAGAACGTGGTAAATCGAAACTTAAAATTGCAATTAAAATATGAGTGGTGTCGGCGCGTAGCGAATTTGGGTTGCTTACCTACTACGAAACTTACGATTAAATCGGTTCGATTACGGGCTTTGACAGATGACTTTAAGATTATGTCAATGCAATTAAGTTATAGTTACAATAAAGATACAAATGTGTTTAAAATTTTCTTTCTTTGATATTAATAGTACTTTTTCGCAAGAGCCTCTTCATTTACTTATGTGAGCTATGAAGCCGGGTATGTTACAATTTTTTTATAGTTATCTTTGAAAATGTGAAATCTATTTTAATATATGACCAACTGTTTTAACAGTCTCATCAAAAGTAAAAAAAAGGTGCGTTAACCGTATCACAAATTATTCCATCAATTGTGGATAAAATCTCATAGTGTACTTAATTTTCAATTGCTTATATAGGACTTCGTGTAAAAAGAAATTGGAGAAGTATTAATATGCCGATAGACACACAACGTACTCGTGTTCATCTAAAGACTTTCTCTCTTAATCACAGCTTTGTGTACACAGTTTTGTTAGTGATTTTCCTAAAATTGATTATTATGATAAATCGTGAAGACAGTGGCCACCAGTCTGGATATTTAAGTCTGACAATTTTGAATTCTGCACCAATAAGTATTTAATAGAATTGTATTTAATTTGATCAGTTACTTATTACTAGTTTTTTTAGCAGTAAGTAGATGGCGCTACTATAAAATTAAAACTATGAAAACTAAAACTGTATCCTCTGTACTCAGCCACAATTAATTGAGGTGCGACCGGGTCGGCTCTTACTTACAGCAAAGCTATGAACGGGCATACATTGATGTAAAATCTATTAACATTCCTGCTTTTAAAAAAAATACGCAATCAGCTCTGCTAGCGGTGTTTAATGGAATCATTTTACGATTATAACAACAATATCTCAATAGCAATGTCGTGTTTAGTTGTTAATATCGACAAACAATTTCTATTAATTGAATTGGTTAAGCTATATCATGATATAGAGAATTCTTACATATAACTAGATATTAGAATTTATAATATCATGAATTAGTCGATTTTTGAAAGAAATGGAGGTATTTCATAAAATTTACGAAATACCGCCATTTCTTTCAAAAATCGACTAATTCATGATATTATAAATTCTAAACTCTGACCAATACATATATGAAAATCTCTTTATTTAAACTATAAGGATGATAAGAGTATTGTAATAATTGTAGTTTTTATTAGTTTATTTATAGATAAAAGGGTATTAGTTATACCTACTAAAACTTTTTATAGATTAGAAATTAAACTGAGGAACATCCCTAGTTTCATTTATGATTTTCGATGAATGTCACTATTATCTATTTAAGTAGTAGTTCTTATATTTTAAAGTAACTACTATTTAAAAAGATAATAGTATTTATTTCTACTAAAATGAAATAATGAAAGAACTAAATAATCAACGTTACAATTTTAAAATCAATTATGAATTTAGGCATATAAATTTAAGTTATTTAGATTATTTAATTTATTAGTAACCGGAGGAAAAATATTACTACTTTTTGTATTTTACGTTAGATGGCAATGTTTTAAAACAGTGAAACTTAGATTGTCGGCATAGTTCAATTGACTATGCAACGGTTAAATTTAAGTCTTTATTTATAAATAGTATATTTATTTTCATAAAGGCAAATTTCTATTTTGGTAATTATATACTGTCGTTTTTTGGCTCTAGTAAATCGAAAAATCATCCGATTTCGATGAATTTTTCTTTAAAATCTTTGTTTATACGGCGAATTTATGAAAAAAAAAGATGGAAAATATCTCACCTGAAGTTTTCATATAGTTTCATGACTTTAAATGTGAGTAAGATCGAGCGAAGTGAACAAGGGACTCGGGTCTTACGATTCTATAACTCTGCTTGGATCCTTTTTGACATTTGTATTTAGTTTCAATGTATTATGTTGATGATATGGTATGAATGTATTATTTCGTGTATTGATAATAACCGAGTGCCTTTTAATCATTATATTTTATTTTAAGTTACAAAACATTGTGATATCGAACAAAAAAAACAGGAAGTAGTTGTAAAGTGATTCCCATCGGAAACTGGTTCTCACCAGAGCTACAGAATCACACTGTAGGTGTTTTGTGATCACCGCCGCCCATGAACATCTGCAATGGCTGAAAATTTCATATAAATTGCCGCGTTTTAAAAAAATTGCAGGTTTTCTTAAAATTATTCCAGTCACATATAACCAGAAAAGTCGTAAATTCTACTATGTAGATTATGCCCAGTAGAAAACGCCTACGAAAACAAACGATGGTAAATTGTCAATCAATTTGCCAAAATTCGATATTCTAATGCCAACTGTTTTATAGAATAAATGTGAACATCAAGCACACAATCCACCTGAATATAAGTACATTCATGTACTGTGTGCTCGATACTCATATACAATCTACATCTACCCATAAGAATATTTCAGTGGAATAAGAAACTTCCTATCTATCTATCTCTATATGTTATAGTACTGGTATCCTATAGACTTTTACAGCTTCATCTGACTCAGGGATCGCAGCCAGCCATTACTCATCCTGTATTTTGGCTTCTCTGCTCCGGCCCTATCGAACTTAGTATATTAATAGAACTTAGTATAATTATACGCGTGGTAGAGCCATGCTGCAGTTATATTAGTAGTACAGTTGTAGCACGAATGAGTCGGCTCGACCGGGGAAGGCCCACGCTCTCACAGAATACCTGCGTACAATAGCAGCCTAATGCTGATGTGTTTTATATGGTATGTATGGTATTCCATCTTAGTTCTTACGAGTAACAACGCATCTGCATTTTGATTCGTAATTGAGGATACATGTAGGTGTCTATGGGCCACAGCAACCACTTACCATCAGGTAGACTGTGTGCTAGTTTGTGACCCTATCCTATAAAAAATACAATATTAATGTCCTCCAGACGTAATTTTGGCCACGGCAGCCAGTCTCAACTAAGATTAGATATCTGTACAAGACAGGATTATAGGGCACCAGTGTGTGCGTAAACTCAGGTACACTCTCTATTTCCTCAATCTCATAATTCAGTGGGATCAGAGAGAGATCAGACGCAGGAAGCTTTACGAACATTCCTAAACATTCATTTTATACGTGGTAGAGCCACACTGCAGCTATGTTATGGTTGTAGCACAAATGGGTCGGCTCAATCGGGGAAGCACCACGCTCTCACAGAATACCAGCGTAAAATATCAGCTTAATACTGCTGTGTTGCGTATGGTAAGTGTAGAGATCCGGAGACCCTTTTTTACTTGAAACGAGCCATTCCATCTTAGTATAATAGTTAAACAATGGAAATATTCGTATAAGACTCATGGGTCAGTGAAATGGTCAAAGATTTAATTGCTAAAATTCTAACGTAGATAAACATTTTATGTCCGCAAAACGCAAAACAGCATATACTATATGAATACCAGCGTAAAATAGCAGCTTACACAAAACACAGCAGTCTGTATTTCCCATAATTAGTGTAGAGAACCGGAGAGAGATTTTAATTAGAAACGAGGAATTCCATATTAGTCCTCAGGGATGACAACGCATCTGCGTTTTGATTCTTAATCGAGGATAAATGTAGATGTCTATGGGCACATAATAAATAATAGTACTACGTACAGAAGTTACACTCTTTTGATGTTGAATGCTAGCCGACGTTTAATAGCCTACATAATTATTATTAATTAGATAAATCGCGCTCGCGCAAGCCAAATAAAACTTTATCGCTGCGCGAGAGCTTCCGTATTACTTTGCATCTTTTCCCCTTCCTACTTTACGGTGGACTTTCTGTTGTTACAAAGGGATGTCAATAAAGAGTAACAAAATACATTGCGAAATGTTAATTAAGTTACTTAGGTGAAATTCTTCTGGTTATGATCGACTGACCATATTATCGCACTTATGTGATTTCTGCGATGCCTATCGCATGCACCTTGCAAGGCCGTTCGTCGGGAATCACAATGATTGGGCTCGGAAGAAATAGGTAGATAGTGTAAACAACAAATAATCTTGAAATACGATTCCTAACAGAAATATAATCGTATTCCACTTAGTTAAAATTTTGTTAGTAAACAAAGTTTTAATTTCAGTATTTTTTCTTATTATAACTTAAAATATTTTAAATACAAAAGACAAGTATAGCTTGTAAGAAGATACTTGGATAGTGAAGTAAATTTCAACAAAATTTTGTAAAAAAGTTCGTAGGTATTAGATAACTTGTTACTTAATTCTTTTTTGCTATAAGTACCTACCTATCTAACAATAAAATTAAATAAATTCACGATTCATAACTTCCTACTAAAATCCTTCGGTAACTTAAAGAATTATATATCTGAAATATTTTGTTGGTCATTTAGCGCCTAACCACGCAACAATTATAGTAGGACGACATTTTGCCATATTAAAATTTATCAAATAGATGGGTAATATACATAATATATATAATTTTTAAAGTATATTAAAACTTCTTAACTGTTTTATCCAACAATTAAATATACTAAAATAATATAAACACTAAACAAAAACTATTTCAACAAGTATTTACAAAAACTTATTTATTTACGTAAACAGCGTTAAAAAACTTTAAAATTCAATCGCCTACAACGCGCTAGCCCCAACTGCGTATTTCGTTTTCACACTAGGTGCGTCGCGATTTTATATAATTATTTCACGCCGTAGCAAGAGTGACAGAGGCCTGCTATGGGCTACATCATCCACTTACCATCAGGTAGACTGTGTGCTCGTTTGTCACCCTTATTCAATAAAAATAATTCGAAACATGGTAGTAAAACACACCCAATATTATAATGACTCGCTGCTCTAGACAGGAAAACCCAATAACTTACTTGATATTTATAGATTACTGTTGCCCGATGATTTCACTAGACCAACGCGGCAGTCACTTACTGGGACTTTAAATATACAAAATAAGTACGTCGACATTATAGTACAAGAATGAAAATAAACAAGGAATAACTAAGTTATCTTACCTTCTATGGAAGGACGTTCACACACGAAGTAATTGTGTTCGTGGCAGCCTCTATCGTTCCACATGAAGGTAGGTTCAGAGGGTGTGGGTCGCGGGGGAAACTCTCGCCGAACTTCCACACAATCCTGACCAGACGTACCGTCGTCGTTCGGTTGGCTGCTGTGCTTGCGCCAGCCCGGGAACCAGTCTGCGACAAAAATAATTGCAAATGTTATATTTCGCATTGCATTGTGTGTTTTGTGTAATAGAACATAAGCTTTAGCATAAGATATATTGTAAACTTGTTTGTGGTTCTCTAAATAAATAAAAAAAATGTTACATTCGCTGTTTTATAGCAAAAGCTGTATTAGCCAGAAAGGAATTCAAGACGTCTATAGAATAGAATGGAATAGAAGATAATAATTTTTATTCAATATATATTATAAAAATCTCATTGGAAGTTTTGATTCGGTACGAATCACAAGAATAATAATCTTAAAGAAGTTCCTACTATTCCTGCTCGAAGACCAAAAATGGTTTGTTACATAAAGTCATTTTCGCTAATAAAATGTAAGGGATAATTGTAAATTTATTAACAAGAAAGATCTCTTTTTTTGAAATTGCTAATTTTAATGAGTAAATTATATAATACTAAGGCACATATAAACAAGTAATTTCTTTAAAAATTACTTTTTTTATAATTTTTAAGATTATTAGTTTATACATATAACTTAAAAGCTTTATATAAATAAAAAGTTCTAATAATTGTACCTAATAAAGAAATTATTCGTGAAATATTTATAATTAACAAAAAATATTTTTTATATTTTTTTTAAATCATTCTATTTTTAGATAATTAAATATAATATATGAATATACAACGTGTAACAAAAACCCTGTGGTTCATGTTAACTGCGTTATCATAACATATGCGATTCTGATAAAAATATTATACTATAATATAACGCACTTAAAGGGAACCACAAGGTTTTTGTAACATGTTATAAAATTCAAATATATAAAATAATATAATTAATCTCATTATAATAAAAGTAAATCTAATAATGAATAATTTATTTATCATATGAAAATTAATAATAATTCATTTAGGAAAAAATCCAGAGACAGGAGATTAAGCTGTACCACTGGTTCGGAATAAATTAAGAAGAACCAACAAAACACAGCAGAACTTTTTTAAAACATAACTTTAATCCTTTATCACATTTTTATTAACTCACTTTCGTATACAACATGTAACAAAAACCCTGTGGTTCCTGTTAACTGCATTATCAGAATCAGTATCCAAGGATATAGAAATAATTTTTTCATAAAAAAAAACACATTTAAAAAATAATTCTAATGAAAAAAATTATATGTACGTGGTTTTATTAGCTCTGCATTGGCTGAGGAGTACGAAGATTGTCAAAGACCCCGCATTACCGATACTCCTGTGAGTTAGAGGAAATAAAACCACGTACAATTTGCAAATTAATTTTTTTTTTCAATAAAATTTTTCTTAAATGTGTTTTTTTTTTAAAAAAAAAATTATTTCTATGTAGGATACCGATTCTGATGATACACTTAATGGGAACCACAGGGTTTTTGTTACATATTGTATATGTCTCTCCGGGTTTAATTAAATAATTGATTTTAACCTAACTCCCCGATCACGAATAGAGTAGAGACTTGTAGCTCAGAATCGAATGCAATGCATGAATATAAAAAGAAATGTTTTATATTAATAGTGTTCCACTATCCATCCATTACAGCCTATTAAAGTCCACTGCTGAACACAGGCCTCCCCCCTTAGATTGTCTCATAGGGGGAATTTCGCCCCAGTTTGCAAACGTGCGGCAAGCGGACTGGCAGCCGCAGTTTTTTATAATTTCGAGTTGTTAGGAAGACGGTTTCCTCCAGGTTTGTTTCGATCTGTAGACTCTAACGGCACCCATGGGACGACATGGCGTGGTAGATATTCTTACACCGCCACTACACGGGATTAAATTTTTTATACATATTCTTTTTGAATTTCACCCGTTACACAATTAAGTATGAAAACATTTAGAAACAGTATCCAGCAGTCGGTGGGTTAATGTTTATAAGGGCGTAACTGACATATCGATTTATCGTTACACAACCGCTACATACGTTTTTCAAATTGACGGACAAACTAGCTCCGGATGATGGACGTCTGTTACGTTACTCGCCCAATGTAGTTTGGCTTTAAGCCAAAATCAAAGTAGTCTCTTGGCATTAGTTAGATGTAGTTGTGTATCAAACGATATGATTTCTTTCATATTTTCCCTGTGCCTCTTACTACACCCGCGGGAGGAAATCTGGTGATGAATTCGTTTTACGCCGCCACAACAAAGAATGAAAACCTGAAGGCAACACGAAACAATGTAGACTGGTGTGTTGTCACAACTAAAGTATGAAATGGAATGCATGGTGGTGCTTAATGGTAGCGATTTTAAAACCCTTCTAGATAGAATACAGTATCTGCTGCAATGCTGTTTAACGTTAAAAACAAATAAGATGTCCAGACGGTCTGGTCTCCAATCCTTTGTTTATTTTTTTTTCTTATTATACGCCAGTGCTTGACCACAATTCCAATGAGCCCAACTCTGTTAGGAGGCATTTTGCAGCTCCAGCCCATATGTGGCAGTAGTATTCCATGCACTACCGGACTTGCGCTTTATATACGGTAAGAAACTGCCCAGGGGTAAAGTACCGCAGCACCCTTGCTAAGTCACCTCGCAATCATCACAACGATTTGCTTTATCGTTCGTTATGCATACAGCAAAGAAGTGGAATAGTTTTCCAGCATCTCTCTTCGCATACAATTACAATATATGTGTCTTCAAGACAAGATTGAGTAGACTTTTGTTCAGATAGTGACCTTTACCAATATCGAAAAAAACACTACTTACAATCAGATGAGATGATAGTCAAGGACTGGCAATATTAGTTAAGAAGTTTATTCATGTTGACTCCTTGGCAGAAACAATTTTCCTGTTTAATGTTGAAGTAGTAAAAAAAATAGTTTTAATTTTCAATCAATGAAATTACGTTCATCAGATGTCTCTAGGAGTAATATCTAGATCTTCCAAAAGTGGCGATGTTGTTATAAGTTTTCAGGTTCTAGTATATTTATAGTACACACAAAAATTTCTCAGTGCTGTATTTTTTTTTACAAATTTTTAACGTTAATTTTAAATTCTTATACTTTTCAGAATATCCGTAGTTTGGTTTGTCCATATTTAAATCTAATTGATATAAAACCTATTTAATACTTCAAAAAGAAACATTTAGCTAAAATTAACTTCATCCGCTATGAAATCAGTGGAATATTTCACCTCATACGTAAGTAGCGCCGTGCCAATAAGTTGTTAATGCCTCAACCCTCATAGCAATTGCTATAAAAATTATCAAGCTCTTGGCTCCGAAAAAAGTTTCGAATATTTTAAATTTAACTCTTATTTTCTAGTTCATCGAAATTGTAAAGGAATATTCTCTAATAAACCTCGCAGAATCTAATTTGCGTTTTAAGATGTTTTAAATATCTAAAATGTAATGAATATAGTGCAAATTGAACTTGAATTAGGCGAATCTCTTCAAAGGATTTCTCAAACCTTAATTAAAATCAAAGTTTTCAAAATACGTTTTGCTGTATTTTGTAATAAACATGTGTAAATAAAGCGAATTAGACTTTGACGCTTAATGTGAAGAATTTTTCACGCTACTGTTAGTTTTACATTTTAATTTTATACCTAGGTTATATTAAAATATATTATATATACAACTAGAATCCAAACAATCGGAGTTTAAACAATCCCCGCCGAGACTAAAGAAACTATAAATTACAATTTTTAACCACGGACTCAGTGGTAAAAATACCGTGACAAAGCCCGTATGTTAGAGAATCTCATCATCATCATCATTATAGCTCTTCACAAGTCCATAGCTGAATATGCTGCATGGTCCTCAGCCACTTGCATCCATAGACTTCCTGGTCATCATTCCATCTAGTGTGGGGTCGTCCTAGATTTCGACTACCGGTAAGAGGCTGCCACTCGAGAATACCTTTTTTACCAATCAGTTGACAATTCTTCGAGCTTTATGGCCGGCTCATTGCCACTTCAGCTAACATATTCGTTAGGCTATGTCGGCTACTCTGGTTCTACAGCAGATATCCTCACTTCTACGTTTATCGCGCAGAGAAGTTACGAGCATAGCCCTCTCCATAGCTCGTTGAGCCTTGAGTGTCCTCATACGGCCAGCAGTCAAAGACCATATCTCAGATCCATGAGTCATCACTGGCAACAGGCAATGGTTGTAGAATCTAATTTTCAGTTTTAAGATATAACTGACGAGAAGATGTGTCGTAATTTACCGAACGCTGCCCTGAAGAGTTGAAACCGTCGATTGACCTCTCGGTTGAAGTTGGACTTACCTAGTCGGACTATTTGCCCCAGGTAAACGTACTTGTCAATAACTTCGAGCTTAGTGCTCCCAACAACTACCGGCATAGGTGTGACATGGACGTTACACATGATCTTTGTTTCATCCATGTTCATCTTAAGACCTATCCGTTGGAAAGCACTATTGAGGTCATTGAGCATAGTGCTTAGATCTTCAAGTGATTCTGCCATAAGGACTATATCGTCGGCAATTCGATATAGAATCTAAAAATTTTTTTTGAAGATATGCCTGCCAACACGCATCGGGATACGCGGTGAACCCTTTCTTGCCCCCAAATTCCTTTGGAAATGTGTGACCAGTAGTAGAACATAGAAGGGTGCACTTTAAAATAAATATATTTGAAATAATTTACAACACTATTTTCATTCAAATCGAAATTTGTAATAGAATAAAACAGAATAATTTTAAAATTAAATTAATTTAAAAGGCTTATTGGAAGTCATTACTACTTTCACTACTGGTTCCGAAAAACGTCTGTTCTTAGTAGAACCAACAAGAAATCATGCGACACTTTTCGAATAGTAATCTAATCATCGTTTAATCGACATCTTAATCATAACATTAAGTTGGCACTGAGCATCATATAATAATGATAAACCAAATTATTCATCGTTTGCCGCATAACATATTTAGTATTGCAAATATGCTTTGTGAAGTTAAGTTTTAAGTGTAACATCGTTGCAAAAGCATCTCCTAGGAACGACTTAAGCATCCCAAATATTTGCGAGTTGTTAACGGTCACTTGAAATGATAGTTGTTATAACAAGTTAGAAGGCAAGAAACTTTAAGTGTACTTATATAAGTTAAGTATTTTAGAGTTAGCTCCTGCTATATTATGGTTGTAGTACGAATGGCTCCAGACCGGGGATGAACCTCGCTTTAAAGCTGCTGTGTTTCGTTAAACTAGTAAGTAGTGCTAAGTTAAAATATGGCATTACCACGCATTTTGAATTTAAAAAATAAAAAGGAGAGAATGTTTAAAAAATTTGAAATTAATTTTTCTTCACCCTTTGTCTATATTACTTATTCTGAATCTTCTCTGTAAATTTGGCTGGTTATTGCAAAATAATCCTGTATACGTCTCACAGTTGGTCATAGATCACCTTTCATTTATGAAAGAGTTTTTAGGACAAGAAAGAGCCAGACGAGAATTTCTATTGTTTAGTGGTCTTTACATGTCTTAAATTTTTTTAATTCTGAGATATGCATAATTCGTTACTATGTTTTCTTTCACCGCCGATGACGTGGTGATTCTGCACTTAAATTTGCAATCAATAATTTTATCAGTCCCGGCAGGTCGAACCTGGGTTGAGCGCGTACTGTGAAATTTATAAATATCGCACGCCCCCGAGCTGCCACGGTTCTGAGTTTATTACCCAATAAATATTAAAATAGATTGAATAAACATTAAAGTAGGTGTCTATTTTAATATTTATTCATTCATAACAGCCTATCAAGAATTGACTCTGAACGCAGGCCTCCCTCCTCCATAGATTGCCACATATTTGCCTTAGTTGCCACGCTTGCCAGGCGGGTTGGCAACGGTAGGATTTATTTTTTAGTTGCTATTAGGAAGATCTTACTGCCTATCTCCTTAAGACACAACATCATGTCACATAGCCGATTTACAATTCGAAAAGTACAGTAGCGAATTTAGTTAAGGGGCAGTTGACAGTAAACGGTTAAGTGGGAAATAGCGTTCAAACGTCTTCATGGCGAGTTTAGTTAAAAAAGTACAATTTTATAGTTTGAGGGTAGAACGCGAACACGTTGCGTCCAGTCTACTTATATACTGAACTAAACTCGCTCACTCACACGTAACTCACTAATTGTAGTTCAAACGAGATTTTCTACTTAACTCGCCAGGTTCGCAAGTTAACTCGCTACTGTACTTGTCGAAGTGTAAATCGGCCATTATGTCCACACTTTTAATAGTTTTTAACATATAGATAAATACGTTATTTACACACGAAAAAACGTCAATACCTTAAAATCTTGAAACATTAAATATTAATTTTTCTGAAAGCTGAAATATTAAAATATTTTTGCTGTTTTACAGAAAAGAGTATAGAGAAATAAGCTTATGTAATATCTATCAATTATAATTTTAAACTAGGTTTTCACCTGCGAAACAATAATATTGTAAGTTAAGTTTATCTTCACTGGTCACAGAGAGCAACAGTTCAATAAGTGAGGAACCGCAGTCTGACCTCATGTTGGACGTACTAAGTTAGTGTTGATTTAGGGTGTTGCCTAATATATGCCAAAATAATTTGATTTTCCCTGAAAATATGTGGATATTTGAACTTTATTTACTTTATATTATTTCTGTCGGTGGTTTAGTGGTCGTAAACACGACTGTCTATCGTGAGGTCTAGGGCTCGAAACTCGAGTCGGATCAGTTAGTCAGTTAGTGGGTTTTTATAACAAGAAATTCTCAGTTCTAAAGTTAAAAAAAAACCTTTAAAAACTGGCTAATGTAACGATATTACGTATGGGGTTAAAAGTATGTTGAGTTACATAATAATATTTTTATAGCATTGGGTGACAAACGATTACACTACATTTATCTTCAACTAAGGATCAAAATGTAAATGCGTTGTCACCCCTAAGATGGAATGCCTTGATTCCAGTAGAAATGGTCACCGGTTTACTTTTACTATACGAAACACAGCAGCATTGCGCTGCTATTTTACGCTGGTATTCTGTAAGAGCGTGCTCCTGTCCCAGTCAAACTAGCCCATTCGTGTTACAACTATAACATAGCTGTAGTAGCGTGGCTCTCCTAATAAAAATTTATTATTAATACTCAATATACAGTTGAATTGAGAACTCCCTCTCGTTTACGGACAATAATAATAAAAATGACCTTCAGCCCATGTTTCGGTTACGATCAGTCTCGACGGAGACCATAGACGAATGTATGAGCTAGCACAGGTGCACTATATATTCCCTTATTTTTTATTTCGATGGGATGATAATCCCAAAATGATCGGAGAGAGATCTGGCGCGGGACGTGCTTTACGTACTTTTCGGGGCTGCAACATCACCAATTTCCTGGCTCTGAGTAGCTACTGAAAATTTCTCGATAGAAAAACCCAATAAATAATTTTTGCAATTTTTTCAAAGCCCTGCATCCCATGGTCAGCAAACGCGTTTACTCCACCAGACCAACAAGGCAGTCAAATGATGAAGAATACTAGAGCATGGTCTACTAGAAATTATTGTAGATCCTGTCTATGGTCTACATCATCCACTTACCATCTGGTGGAATGTGTGTGTGTTCATTTGTCAACACTATTCTTTAAAAAAATATGGTGATTAAAGAAAAATTTTGTACAATTCTTTAACTTGTTTCTGTGTGACGATGAAAACGTCTAGCAATATTTATAAATACTTTCTCATGAATACCTCTAATCGATTAACACAGATTTTCTCATACCAAGGTAATTCAATTTATGTAGCCTTACATTTGATTTGTTGCTAAGTGAAATTAATTAATTCTAAAACATTTCATAGATATTTGATAGAAATACCAATTTAATTAATACAAAGTATATTATAACGGTGTTAAAGATCACTTTCATCAATTTAATGCTTATATGATTTTAGGGAACGATTTGTTTAGGACGGTGGTGTGTTTCTTTTATAGAATAATGGTGGCAAACGAGCATACAGTCCACCTGAAGGTGACTACCATGGCCTGTAGACATTTAAATCTATTCTCAAATAAAAAAGTTGATGCGTTGTCGTCCCTGAGGACTAAGATGAAATGCCTCATTTCCAGTAAAACAAGTCTCTGTTTTTCTAGGTTCACCATACGAAATACTGCAGTAAAGTGTGTGTTACCGTGTAATGGCGGACTGAGAGAATCCATTGCCTCGTAATACCATCTCATAGGTCTTGACAGAGGTGAATTAGAGAAATCGAAACAGATGGCCAGCAGTATCTTCTTGATCACAGCTCAAAAGAATTAAAAAGCTTCAGCTAACAACTCACCTGCCGAGCCTGGTAACTATGACAAATACTCCTCTAAGGTAATATGGGAGAAATGCAGCAGTGAACTTTTGATAGGCTGTGTTCAACATAATTTAGTTTGCTTCACCGATAACAGATGGCGTTGAGTGGTGTTTGTGTCGCGATGTGCTTTGACCAACACGGTTTGTTTAAGGGCCGTGAAATAATTAGTATAGTGTGATATTATATTATATTAACTAATATTAATTTGCCTTCGTAGGCACTCCCTCAGCGGCTCTTAGCCGCCTGCGCCCTCTTTTCCCAAAAGAGGGTCGCTCACGATAAGGCACAATACAGCTTAATCAGCCGGGCGCCTGTCCCCAAAGGCGGTTTTTAGAGGGTATCACTTAGGGTCCCCCGGTAGGACAGTGAGTCCCTCATAACCACGATAGACTGGCCATCGTGGTATGCGTAATGCATTTTCCGCCTCCCTACGTATAGGGTAGCCCTTTAATTGCTTCGGGCACAAAAAAAATAGTATAGTGTGATCTAGACAAAATGTGATAAGTAAAGTATAAACACTTTACCATCATTATTATCCTTTAGACGACCGTTGAATGTAGGTCCCCTGCAAGGAGGAGTAGTCCTATCCCGAGAATTGCGTGCGTAAGCGTTTCCGTGGCCCCGCAAATATGCGAAGGTGGGGAACACCGTGGGGTTTTAGTCGGTGCGAATCCGACATAACCTGTCCTCATCCTCGCGGTGCGGGTATGATTGTAAGCATTTCCCCATGTTAAAAAAGGTCTCCCCAAGGAATACTACGTTCATTCTATTCTTCTTTCTTTCCTTCATTCCATTCAGTGGGGCCATCCTATACTCCGCTTACCGGTACCGGTACCGGTTCATTCTTCGGGCTACATGGCTGGTTAAATGCCACTTACTGATCTGATACTTAGTGTATCGTGGAATTAAAATGTATATTTAATTCATTTCTAAGCTCTTTATTCGTAAGCTTTGTTAAACATCTAGCTTTCAGCTGTAACATGTCTAAAAACTTAATGCATATAAAAAAGCTTGATGACTTCAAGATTTCAACCCTTGAGACTCGCAGAAAGATGCTTGACTGGTTTTCCTGTACAAATTAATTATAGTAAACTTAAACTGCCTTGAATTACTATCCAAAATTTCATTTAAGATCCCAAATATATTTCTTCGACTAGGCACTAAGCTTACACTATTCCATACCAGTTACTGCAGCACAAACCTTAAGTTACTCTACTTAATATCTCATCTTTACAAGGTATATGCGGCATATTATACTGTGCTAGATATTAACAAAACCTCTGCATCTGAAATAAAAAAGACTGCGCTCCACATTGATATCAAAAATGATGAATTAAATCACAGTCGACCTCTTATTACTTAGAGAGTTTTAGAACAAAGAACGGGTAGAAAATTAGAAAATATTTTTTATACGTGGTAGAGCCACGCCGCAGCTATATTATGGTTGTAGCACGAATGGGTCGGCTCGATCGGGGAAGGACCACGCCCTCACAGAATACTGGCGTAAAATAGCAGCTTAAAGCTGCTTTGTGGTGAGTGTAGAGATCCGGAGACCTTTTTTTACTGAAAACGAGGCATTCCATCTTAGTCCTTAGGGGTGACAACGCAGCTGCGTTTTGATTTTCAATCGAGGATAAATGTAGATGTCTATGGGCCACAGAATCCACTTACCATCAGGTGGACTGTGTGATCGTTTGTTATCCTTATTAAATAATTTAAAAAAACATTACTAACAATTTTTTCTGTAAGAATGGTTCACGATAATTGTCAAATGGCGTATTCGAACCTACGAAGTTTCGCGTCAACGTCCTCCTCAAGCTACATGCTCGCTAATTAAATTTGTTAATTCCCATCGGTGATTAAATTAGTTTGTTGTTTGGTAATACTAGGTTTTGGACGGTTTCCAACCGCCTGTTGTGAGTGACGTGTACTCGGCACAAGTAATTGACTGTAATTACCAGTTAGAATTAAGTTGGACCAGCAAAACCATAATTTAAAATATAATTTATTTTGGCTCCATGACGCAGTGAGTTGCTACTCTGGGAGGACCAGAGTAGTAGTTTTTACCATCCGTCAAGTATTTGTGTGGTCTACAAATAATTGTTCCGGGTCTGGATGTTTGTCCTTGTGCAATTTATGTTTGTAAACTGCCTCCACGATACAGGAGAAAATCCTAGAGTGAGGTAACGTTTTATTGTAAGTGGGATTTTGGCAAAGTTGTCCCGCTTTATACATGGTAGAGCCATCCTTCAACTATATTAGTAGTATAATTGTAGCACGAGTGGGTCGGCTTGACCGGGAAAGTACCAAGCTCTCACAGAATACCAGCGTGAAATAGTAGCTTAATGCTGCTGTGTTTCGTATGGTGAGTGTAGAGAACCATTTTACTGGGAATGAGGCATTCAATCTTGGTCTTCATAGGAGACAACGCATCTGCATTTTGATTTGTAATCGACAATAGATGTAGGTGTCTATGAGCAACAGTAACCACTTATCATCAGATGGACTGTGTGCTCGTTTGTCACCCTATCTTATATTAAAAAAACACTTGGCAGGCGATTTTGTAACCGCTGTTTTTGATATTTTGACAATGTCGCTGCCTATCTCCTGGGTTGTTACACTCTGACGTCTCTTACGACACCCATGGGACGATATAGATTAGTGGATATTCATACACTGTCGCTACGCGGTTGTGAAATTAAGCGGCTTTTATCTTTTCAAAGATTTTCAATAAACGTAAACTTCATTCCAAGAGAACGCCTTGAAAATGAATCGTAGTTTTAGGAGCGCGGCTTATCCCTTTGTCGGTGAAGCTCACGGACGACTGAGGGAGCGTCAAAATGAAAGTGATGCGCAAATTATGAGATGGCTATACCGAGAAAAAACTAAGTAATCGCCAATCAACATTTTCATTTTTTTAAATAAAACTTTGTTATGGATTAAAAATAGTTTGTGACAACTTAGATATGATTATTTACTATGCCTTAAAAATAATTCCATTAACTTTTACGTAAAAATAATGTGTAAAAATTTAGCTAATTAGAGTTTACTTTGCAATTATTTTCTATCCAGAAAATTAAATGTATATGTGTTTTACTTTTATGAAATCCAAGGTCAGATAAGCGCGACGATGAAGTTATTTGCCTTCATCGTCACCTTTTTAAAATAAGAAAGGCCTATGTCCAGCTGTGGGCTCATGGGCCAATAAAGGAAAGAATGTATTTAGTGCAAGTAGAAAAGTCATATTTTGCGTAACGATGTACTACCATGGTGACTGACGGCTTAAGATACTTTGTTATTGTTCTTAAATGCTTAATGGGTAGGTTAGAGTACCCGTAACGAACGAGCAGGTATATGTTATGGACGTAAAGGTGGCGAGAGAGGTACGTTAGAATCGTGCCAAATGGAAGACCGTAGAGTCTGCATACCCCTCTGGGTGACAGGCGTGAGTGTTTATGCTTATGTTATGTGGGTAGGTTAGTAGTTGGATTAAGCCTGCTCTAAGTTATTCATAAGATATAAATAAAATTGAAGAATCAGTTCGTAATATATTTCTTAAAAATGTATTCTCAACACTAGGATTTTCTCCTGTATCGTGGGGGTAGCTTACAAACATAAATTTTACAAGGACAAACATCTAGACCCGGAACAATTAGGTACTTGTAGGTAATACAAAATTTGTATTGCCTACAAGTACCTAATTGTTCCGGGTCTGGATTTGTATTACAAATACTAATAATTCGAACCCGCGGCCCTTAGCACTATAACTCATTGCTAAGCCACTGCGACAAGCAGCCGTCACTATATTGATGTAACTGGCTTCTTTTAGACCCGGGGAGTTATATGCCTAAGATATAAATAACCATTATTAAAATATTTGTTTGTCACTCTGTGTTTCTGCTCGGGCTGAAATTTTCCTATTCTTCTTCTTTATGAGACAAAATCGTTTCTTTTTTAATAAAAATGAATTTTACCTCAAACTAACATTTAAGAAACTTGGAAAATTTAATTTAACTTTTAAATTTTTATCGAAAAATTCTATAGAAAAGAAAACAACTTTATAACAGCGTGCTAATTAAGCGAGCAACCCGAAATCATTCCGTTTCAATTCGAGGCAGCCATTTGTAAAACTTAATTAATTACTTCCAGATGAATAGCTTAACTCGATCCAAGTCTAAGTAGTCGAACATCTAATTAACTTTTAAGTAAAATAAGCTTTTACTCAAACGACATTGGATTTGTTTTAGATTGAAAATGGATTAGATATGTAAATATGTGAGGCTTAATGCTTATTTAAGAAAATGTAATAAATCTTTCGTTGCTGCTGACGCCATGGAGTCTAGACAATTGGGCCTATCTATAAGCAATGGTGACAAAGAGGTTACTTAGGATATTGCCTAAATATACACGGTTTATCGAATTAAGTTAATAAATAGAAGAAATGAATTTGGAGAGTTCAATACAATCAACATTCAGACAACGGACTGAAGGACCCTTGAACGTAGTATGTGTTTTGGAAATAACATAATGATATTTATGCTAACTGTGTAGTGGCAGTAAAACAATATCCACTATCCCGTATCGTGAGGTTCGTGGGTATCGTATGAGGTAACAGAGTGAAACTGAAACAGGGGATTGGTAACAGCATCTTTTCTTTTCTTCTTCTTTTTTAGGGTTCCGTAGTCAACTAGGAACCCTTATAGTTTCGCCATGTCTGTCTGTCCGTCTGTCCGTCCTCGCTTAATCTCTGTGACCGTTAGCACTATAAAGCTGAAATTTGGTACCAATATGTGTATCAATCACGCCGAAAAAGTGGTAAAATAAAAATTGGAAAAAAATGTTTTATTAGGGTAGCCCCCCCTATATGTAAAGTGGGAAGTGATTTTTTTTTAATTTCAACCCTAACGTGTGATATATTGTTGGAAAGGTATTTAAAAATGAATAGGGGTTTACTAAAATCATTTTTTGATAATGTCAATAATTTCGGAAATAATCGCTCCAAAAGTAAAAAAACAAACAATGAACCATAAGTTTAGAAAATATGAAAAAATTTGAAAAGTAGAACTTTATAAGGACTTTCTAGGAAAATCATTTTGAACTTGGATGGAAACAACAGTACCCACTACCGGGAGCAGTTGCAAGAGCGTGGAGCGCTGCTGGAGCGCGAATATTATGGATACCCAAATTTAAACTCATAAGTGGGAACACTTATTGTGACGGACGGGAAACTACGGAACCCTACACTGAGCATAGTCATAGTCATAGTCATAGTCATAGTCATTTATTCCTTAGAACAATATTACATTGTATTGGAAAATTAATTAAACAAAATCAGAAATTACGTTTACATGCAATTGACTTAAATAAAACAAAAATCGAATAAAATTTAAATATCATTTGACAGTCATTCTTTATACTTATATACATTCAATACTTTTCATGTCATAATTAAATATTTTTCATGTCATAATAGATTAAAATATAGTACATAAACAAAAAAAAATTAACATTCATTAAGTTTATTTTTGTCATTTAGGTATTCGTCAACTGAGTAGTAGCTTTTCTTAATTAATAATGATTTCATTTTATTTTGGAATTTTCGGTGGCAATAAATAACTTTAAATGAGATAGGTAAAGAATTAAATAGTGCAATGGCTTGATGCCTTGTGCTGTGGCGTACAACATTCAAAGTTGGTGTAATTGAAGTTTTTAAATCTTTTCGACGTGTCATTTCTCTCTTTTTCCTTTCTTCGTTTGTTTCATATTTGTAAAAATTTTTTACTAAGTATGTAAGTGAAACTAAGATATACAGAGAGGGAACCGTAAGTATGTCAAGTTTTCGAAAATGTTCTTTACACGACTCAATTTGTGGAATACGTAACATGGTGCGGATCGCTCTTTTTTGTAATACAAACGCTTTCTTAATATTATATTTATAACTGTTGCCCCAGAATTGTATGCTATAACGAAGTTGTGATTCTACTAGAGCAAAATAAACCAACTTAAGCTGCTTTAACGTAACTTCGTCTCGTAAACTTCTTAAGGCATAGCATGCTGAACTGATAGTAGATTCTAGTGCTGTCATTTCCTTTTTCCAGTTCAAATACATGTCAATGTGGATTCCTAGAAATTTTACTGTTTGAACAGATTCAATATTTTTACCGTCAATGTTAATGTTTATTGAGTCCTTTTGTCTTGCTGTAGATTTGAAAAGCATTGCGTACGTTTTATTTGTATTTAGTAGTAGATCGTTAGTAGCAAACCAATTTTTAAAGTCATACAGTGTGCTTTTCATTTTGGCATTTAGTTCGTCTATCGAGTTAGCAGATACAATCGCGTTTGTATCATCCGCATAAATAGTTAACTTTACGTCTTGCTGTTTGGTATGTATGTAAGCAGTTAAATCATTAATGAATATTATAAATAATATAGGTCCCAAAATGGAGCCTTGTGGAACACCCTTCTTTAAGGTTTTCAATTTAGATTTGTATATCGTTTCAACGCCGTCTATTATTGTTTTAATCTCAACAAATTGTTTTCTATTTGATAAGTAGGATTCAAATAACCTTAAGATTGAGCCTCTAACTCCGTAATGTTCCAATTTCAGTAGTAGTATATTATGATTTATCGTGTCAAAAGCCGAACTCAAGTCTAAAAATAGACCTCCTACCTTATATTTATCATTGAGTCTACATACTACATCATCGACTAGCGTATTTATAGCATCTATAGTACCTACACGCGTTTGATAACCAAATTGCCTCTCACTTAATATATTATTTTGTCGCAAATGTGCTACTAGTCTTACCTTTATCAGCTTTTCATAAATTTTAGATAAAATTGGTAGCAAGGAAATCGGTCTATAGTTTTTGGGGTCCATTTTACTTCCCTTTTTATGTACCGGAAGTACTCGTGCAACCTTAAGCTGATCAGGAAACAGAGATTGTTCCACACACTTATTGAAAAGATAAGCTAAAGATTCAGCCAATATATCAATATTATCTTTAATAATCTTGATGGGTATTTCATCATAACCATGTGATCTTTTATTTTCCATTTCCTTAACTGTTTTTAAAATTTCATGGCTAGTAATAATCTTAAAAGGCATGTCTGTTACAATTTTCTGCACACTTTGTTTGAGAATCAATTGTGCGGAGATTGTATCACTAGCGTTTTTGCTTAATGAATTAGTTTCACTAAAATGACTTGAGAAAACATTTGCTACATCCTGTTTATTACTTACGATGTTATTGTTTACCTTTAGTAGTATATTCTCTTCTTTTTTACGAAACGAATTTTTCCTACTTCCATTTACAATATTCCAGATTTCTTTATTAGAATTTAACGCCGACTCAATTTTTCTTTGTATAGCTATTTGTTTTGCTTTTCTCAATATTCTTCTATATATCTGTATATATGACCTTTTATATGTATCTGCAAACACTCCATTACATATTTTAACATTTAATGTCAGAAACCTTTTCATTTTACTTGAAACCCTAATACCTTTAGTGATCCACTGTAATGTATTTTTTTTAGGATGTATTTTTCTCGTCCTTTTCTTATAACAAGTTTTGAAAGTGTAACTTAATTTATTGAGAAAAGAATTTATTCCTAAATTGTGCCAATTTATTTTGCTAATTTGCTTTCTAAATTCTGCTGAGTTGTGGTCACTTAAAACTCTACGACTAATTTTTATACTTTCATTCATGTTACGACTCATTTTATTTTCCAATTCTACTGTACAAAATAAACCAGCGTGACCGTCTGCGAGACCATTATGCTCTACTCTACTGTCAATATTTGTTGCATCTATATTAGTAATTACATTGTCAAGACAAGATGTTACATCATTGCGCAAAAAGGTTGCTGAGTCAATTAAATATTTGAAATTATAACAAGTCAACAAGTTCAAAAATTCATTTTCTTGTTTATCATTGTTCAATAAATTAATGTTGAAGTCACCGCACAATATAAATTTCTTATTAAAAAAATGTTCAGAAAATCGCTCTAATCTTTCCATAAAAAGATCAAAATTTTTCTGTATAGGATTTCGATAGCAACAACAAACATAAATATGTGAGTTTAGGTCTTTAACACCACAAATTTCAAAATGTTCAGATTTATATAGTTTTTTGCAGAAGGCATCTTCCTCACATTTAACATCATTTAAACCCAATATCATCGAACCACCTCGTATTTTGTTTGTTCGGAAATTGTAAGCTACTAATTTATAACCTTCTAATTTAAATATAGGAGCTGAAACCTCATTTAAGAAATGTTCACAAAAACAAACGTATTGTACCTCAGATTTTACAGAACTGATATACAGTTCTATCTCATATTTTTTATTTGTTACACCACAGACGTTTTGATAGAAAACATTCATAGTTTTTTTTTTGGGCAGCTGACTTATTGTATTATTATTGACGAAAAAGCGAAATGCAACTCTGAGGCGGAATATCCTCAGTTTGAGTGCCTGCGGTGCACTTCATATTATTAGTTGTTTGAGTTACAATGCAAGGAGCATTTGCCCTCATAGTGTTATTATTATTATTATTATTCGAGCTGCGTAGTTTGGTTATAAAGTTAATATAGTTTATTTTATATGTCACTCTCAATATTTCACGAAGAATTAGTTGTGCAGCAGTATTTAAATTTTTATGCCCACGACCATCATTATGAGCATTATTATACATCAAGGGCACAAAAGACGCATGACTGAAGCTTTTACAAATCCACTGAACTAGGTTATTTAGCTTTGTTTCATTAAAATAATAATTTTTTTGAATTTCACATACAACAACATTTGTACATTTAATTTGGTGTAACGTATAATACAAAAATGATTGCAATTCCATTAGATCATTATCATTTGAACCACCAAGTATAATCACATAATCCTCCTTAGTAAAGTCCATGCAGAGAGTATTACATGAATTTAATAATTCATTCAACTTTGCATTCGGCTTTAAAAAACATGTAACATGATAATCATTCCCTAGTAAACTTTGTAATTTGCTTCTCAAACCGCGACCTGCTTGATCTGACAATATCATGACTCGATGTTTGATGTTTTGTTGAGTGTGTGAAGTTCGAGTTCCGTTGAGCGAACTTGCTATAGCGCCACGTGACCTCACGCAAGGTGTATCATTTATACCCGAAGCAGTGTTCTTAATCGGTGTGCTGTTTTGTGTATTTGAGATAGATGCCATCCCTTCAATCGGTTTGTAACAGCTTTGAAGGTTATCGAAACTTTTCGAGAAAGTACTATTAAGCTGGAACTTAATAGGTTTTGCGGATTTAATCAACTGGGGAGCGTGGCTCGACACGCTCTTGGCCGGTTTTTTTCATACCTGGTAGAGCCATGCTGCCGCTATATTATGGCTGTAGCACGAATGGGTTGGCTCGACCGGGGTAGAACCACGCTCTCACAGAATACCAGCGTAAAATAGCAACTTAATACTGCTGTGTTTCGTATGGTGAGTGTAGAAATACGGAGACTCTTTATTACTGAAAGCGAGGCATTCCGTCTTAGTCCTCAGGGGTGACAACGCATCTGCGTTTTGATTTCTAATCGAGGATAAATGTAGATATCTCCATAGACATACATGCTTGCCCATGCAAGCATCCACTTACCATCAGGTACACTGCGTGCTCGTTTGTCGCCCTTATATATGCTTACTATAAAAAACCATCTTTTTGATAACAACTCAAAATCATATTAAACTGTGGTTGTCGAACTCACCAAGCGAAACACCGCAAAATTATGCAGCTATACTGTGCTAGTATTCTGTGAGTGGCTGTTAACTGCGTAAGAATATGCACTATCCCCATATTTTCCCTTGGGTCTCGCAAGAAACGACAAAGTAAAACTGAAACAGGAGGTGGTTAGCAGCATGGTTTAATTTATAAAACACTGCGGTTAACAACTCGCAAACCAATCGTGATAAAATTGGCAAAACGCCTCCTATAAGTAAATATAAGGGGAAGGCCCATTTGGATGTATGGATTCATTTTGTTCACTCACACACACACACATCATAAATGTATTTATTTTAATTCTTCAAGTATCTAATGTTAATCCACTCACCGATTCATACGATACGTTTATTTTATTTTATTTTTTTATTTTATAGGATAGAGTGACAAACGAGCACACAGTCCACATGATGGTAAGTGGTTGCTGTGGCCCATAGACATCTAAATCTATCCTCGATTACGAATCAAAATACAGATGCGTTGTAACCCGTGAGGACAAAGATGGAATGCCTCGTTTCCAGTAAAAAAGGTCTCCGGTTCTCTACACTCACCATATGAAACACAGCAGCATTAAGCTACTATTTTACGCTGGTATTCTGTGAGAGCGTGGTCCTTTCCCGCTTGAGCCGACCCATACTTGCTACAACTATACTACTAATATAACTGTAGCATGGTTCTACCACGTAAAAATACGCGATCTCAGATATAACCAGCGATGATTTGTTACCAAATCATCGCTGGTTACCATTTTATTACTAATAATAATTTTATTATGTATACTTCTATAAATTTGGCGTTATTCAAATTTGAAATGGTCAAAGACCACTTATTTTATCAATTTGTCGTATTTTTTTAAATCTCCTGTCATTATGATTTCTTATATTTACGCACTACACATTGATTGAAACTACTTTTACGGGTTCCGGGTTTAACAATGACATCGGGACGTCAGTCATCTCAGTCCCCCGTGACCATGGGTGCTGGAAAGCGCCCGAAACGTCGGGAATTAAAAGTAATAGTAAAATAAAAAAAATTCTTTCTTTCTTCTTCTTTCTTCTTTCAATCTCGATCGTAAAGCTTAATTACCAATCGCAAAGCACTCCTCTCCCTGGACATCCACAAGTCGAGTGGGCCTGACTCCTCTCCCCCCCAATTGTGCTGAGGACGTGTGCTCCAGAGTTGGCACCGGTTTTAACGCGTCTTTTGCGGTACTCCTACTCCCTAGGCGTAGTCCCAAAATCATGGAAGACGGCTTTCGTCCACCCGATCCCTTAAAAAGGCGACCGCTCAGACCCGTCCAACTACCAGCCTATCGCCATCACCTCCTTGTTCTCCAAAACAATGGAGTCCATTGTAAACTGCCAGCTCATGAGGTACCTTGAGGATCACCAGCTGATTAGTGACCGCCAATACGGTTTTCGCCGTGGTAGGTCAGCTGGTGATCTTCTGGTCTACCTAACTCACAGATGGGCGGAGGCAGTAGAGTCCAAGGGGGGAGGCATTGGCCATTAGTTTGGACATTGCGAAGGCCTTCGATCGGGTTTGGCACAAAGCGCTTCTTTCGAAGCTCCCTTCCTATGGGCTTCCCGATAAATTGTGCGATTGGATCACCAGTTTTCTTGCAGATCGGAGCATCAAGGTCGTTATAGACGGTGCAAGCTCCGATTGCAAGCCTATTAATGCTGGTGTTCCACAGGGCTGCGTGCTATCGCTAACGCTGTTTCTTCTGCATATCAATGATATGTTGCAAACCCGTAGCATTCATTGCTATGCAGATGACAGCACTGGTGATGCTCTTTACACCGGCCGAGCCAATATTTCTCGGGAAAACGTCTCTGAGTGCCGGGACAAACTTGTGTCTGAAGTCGAGTCTCTGCTGGACAGAGTCTCGGATTGGGGGCGACTAAATCTAGTCCAGTTTAACCCCCAGAAGACACAAGTTTGCGCGTTAACCGCTTAAAAGAACCCCTTTGTCGTATTACCTCAGTTTCAAGGCACTCCCCTTGTTGCCTCAGCCAGTATCGGAATCCTCGGCGTCGACATATCGAGTGACGTGCAGTTTCGTGGTCACTTGGAAGGGAAGGCCAAATTGGCCTCTAAAAAGCTTGGCGTGCTCAGCAGAGCGGGACAGTATTTCATGCCGGCACACCGCCTGCAACTTTACAAGGCGCAGGTTCGGTCGCTCATGGAATACTGTTCCCATCTCTGGGCTGGGGCTCCCCAGTACCAGCTCCTTCCACTTGACCGCATCCAGCGCAGAGCGGCTCGAATCGTCGACGACCGAGTGCTTTCCGATCGGCTCGATTCACTGGCGCTGCGAAGAGATGTTGCATCTCTTTGCGTATTTTATCGCATCTATCACGGGGAGTGCTCTGAGGAATTGTTCGGATTAATCCCAGCCGCCAAATTTCGTGAACGCACTACACGGTAAACGTCCCGATACCATCCACACCATCTGGATGCTTGGCGGTCCACCACTGTACGTTTCACAAGGAGTTTTCTTCCGCGTACAACCTCTCTGTGGAATAATTTACCACCGGCGATTTTTCCGGACCGATACGACCTGGGGACCTTCAAGAAAAGAGCTTACTCCTTTCTAAAGGGCCGGCAACGCACCTGCAATTCCCCTGGTGTTGCGGTTGATCATGGGCGGCGGTAGTCACTTAACATCAGGTGAGCCACATGCTCGTTTGCCCCCCTCTTCTATAAAAAAAAATTACCAATCGGTTCATACATTCTGAAGATAAACCCGGACAGACAGACATACAAAGTTTCAATTTTTTATTTATGCCTTAATATCATAGAAATAACCCCCTGAGCTTAATAAAAGTTACAGCCTATATACGTCCCACTGCTGGGCACAGACCTCCCCTCATTTCGTGAGAGTGTTTTAGTGCATGGAAGTGTCCGCCACGCTGCCTCAATGCGTGTTGGCGAACTTCACGTCTTCAAAATATTTTTTTTCTTATTCCTTAGACATGTAGGTTTCCTCACGATGTTTTCCTTCACCGCCGAGCACGTGGTAAATCAGCACTTAAAATTGCAATTAACAATTTCATTGGTGCCGGCGGAGATCGAACCCGGGTTACTTGCGTTCTTTTATATTTACAGCGAGCGTTAACCATCTAAGCTACGACGGCACCTGAGCTTAACATAAGCTTGTTATTTCAATGTTATAGACAGACACTTTAATTTTATTTATATGTATACATTGCATGAATTAAATTTGTTTTCTATTATTATAAGGTCATCGGCATCATGCTATAATAACATGGAGACAATAGAAGTCTTATACTGCGTTTTATTCGAAGTGCACAAAAAAGTCATAAATCTGGAATCCACAATACTATGTTTACATAGTGCAAATTAAAAATAATACTTTTAATAAAAGTATAAGCGGTTCAAAGACATAGTCTATAAAAGAAGTAATGCCGCGATTTCAGGTTCTGAAATTATTTTCATCTTTTTAGTTCTTTGAAGTTTGTTTTCACTTTCTATTAAAAGTTTTTTTTATTCTATTGAGTGTTATTGAAGGAATATCACAATCTTAATGTAGTAAAGATATTGTTACGAGCTTGAGGTTAGTGACAATAAAAATTGCCGATAAAATTACCTAAATTAACAATTTAATTTACTTTACACAAATTAAAACTTAAAACACTAATAATTAAACACACTAATTCACTTTATTCCGCTCCGAAGCTTCGCTTGTCTCGCCAAATCCAATACTGCCCCGATCGCATCTTGCAGCGCCTATATATACAAATTAGGAATGAAGCATCCGGAATATTCAAGTAAATGCGCGCAAGGCGACGAGTGTTCGAGCGTAGCGTAGAAACTTAGTTCTTCGGATGGCGCTGTCGGTTGAAAGATTTGTGATGTCATTTTCTGCAAAGCTCCCCTCGCTCTCGTTCCTGACACTAGATGGCGCTAGTGTATGACGTTGAGCGCGTAACACTGCCCCCTCCTAAGACATGCTCGTCCCGAGCATTATCGGCTCCATAATAACGCGCCAGGCGATCCACATGGGTGATCTTAGGAGTCCCTCTTACGCCTTTCTGTAACGGCTCCGCAATGTCTAGGGCTGTCCTATCCCATGGTGCACCAACATTGCACAATTTCGATGCTCCTCTACTACGTGTCTGAGGTCCCTTCACGGCCGCACAACTTGTACTTGTACGACACCAATCCTTGACATCGTCACGACAATGGACTCAGTAAAACTGTTCTCGGACCTTCAGTAGAGTTCGTTTAACTCCCAGATGGACTCTTGAACGACCATTATGGCACAGCTGTAGAACATTCGGCACTTTAGCTTTAGGGACAACCATTTGCAAACGACAGCTGTCTCCTCGACCAGTGTCCTATTTACGGCACAGGACTCCATCCTGAAGCAGTAAGCTGTCCCATTGGGCCCAATAGCTTTTCGTGGTTGAACTCATCGCTGAGACGTCCCTCTACTTAGGCTTGGTAGCACGGGCCTTCATCCATCCCAGAATCGGCTTGATGTCCGGATCTTTCTGCTATGCATGTCGTAGGCTGTCCTTCCACCCGTTGCTGAGGTGGTCTGTCCTGAGCATCCTCACGGATACCACTTCCTTACTCTTCTCTTGCCTACTACAATGGTTGCAATCTTCAGGACAAGGTCTTCTTGACAATGCATCTGCGTTGCCGTGAGATTTCCCGCTGTAGTGTCTGATAGTAAGGTCGTATTCCTGCTGCTGCTGGGCGGTGCTGTTAGCCGCACTTCCTTTCTGAGACCGTTCACCTTCCTTTCCTAGGGTGTGCTTAGGGCAGCTGGACCGAAGATGGCCCCTTTCCCCACAGCCATAGCACCTAGGGCTGTATCCTTTATTGTGGTCGCAAACCGTAACTGCTGCAACCTCCCTAGCGTGAGGTGAACGACGATCATGTCGCCGCCAGGCAGTGCCGTTAGCTGCACCACCCTCCTGATATCGTTCACTTTCCCTTTCTGCGCTTCGATTAGGGCAGCTGGATCGAAGATGGCCCTTTTCCCCACAGCCATAGTACCTAGGGCTGTATCCTTTGTTGCGGTCGCGAACTGTAGCTGCTGTAATCTCCCTGACGCGATGGGAACGATGATCTTGCCGCACGGCTTCCACCTCCAGTGCATGGGCCAAGGCGTCCTTAAGCATCTCGTGGTGCCCGAGCCTCACAGCAGCTCTGACTTCCAGGTCGCGGATGCCGTCGATGAATGTCTGCACCAGGTTCCCTTCAATGAGCGCAGGTACAGACTGGTATGCTTTTCGCACCAGCTTCTCCACTTCTAGAGCCCACTGCTGCAGGTTTTCGTTGATGCGCTGCACACGATCTTTAAGCTGCGCACGAAAGACGTGTTCCAGGTGAGCGTCGCTATATCTCGCCTCCAATGCCTAAAGGAGTTGCTCATAAGTCACTTCCTCACCGAGAGCTTCCAGAAATGTTAAGACCTGGTCACGCAGGCCTAGCGTGAGAGCAGTCATGGCCTGATTTTTATTCCAGCCGTTCGCCTTCATAACAGCTTCGAACTGGATTTTGTAGGCTGACCAGGAAGAGGTACCGTCGAACGGTGGCACCTTGAACCCACGTAGCGAAGGTGTTATAGCTACTGCGCGAGCTGTAGCTCCATCTCCAAGTTTGAGTTCGTCCAGTGATTTCTTCATGGCAGCCATTACGTTGTCAACCCGATTGTTTACTTGGTCGATTCGAGTTTCAGCTTTCTCGATTCGGTTTTCAGCTTTCGCGATTTGGGTTTCAGCTTCCGACAGGCGGTTGTCATGCTGAGCAACCCTATCCTTAACCTCCTTTATCTCCTTCACGAAGGTAGCGTGAAGGTCCTTCATGAGGAGCATCTGCTCTTCCAACCGACGGGCCTGTTCCTCTTGTCCGCCCTGCAGCTGCTCCACCAAACGATGAACCTGGTCTTCCTGTCGGCGGGCCTGTTCCTCTTGTCGGCGAACCTGTTCATCCTGTCCACCCCGCAGCTGCTCTTCCAACCGACGGACCTGTTCCTCCTGTCGGCGAGCCTGCTCCTGCAGCATCACCATCAGAGCACCTAAGTCAGGTGCTGCAGATGTAGGAGCTACCGACGGGCCTGCAGCCGGTGGCTGGCCCTCCGACGTCTGCGGCGTTGCACCACCAAATCTTCGTTGGTCCGTCTCCTGCTGACTTTGACTTCGGGTACGGCCACCCTCCGTTTGCTCCTTAGGTAAAATCGGCATGATTTTATCCCACTTCTGACACCAATTGTTACGAGCTTGAGGTTCGTGACAATAAAAATTGCCGATAAAATTACCTAAATTAACACTTTAATTTACTTTACACAAATTAAAACTTAAAACACTAATAATTAAACACACACAGTAGAAACTTAGTTCTTCGGATGGCGCTGTCGGTTGAAAGATTTGTGATGTCATTTTCTGCAAAGCTCCCCTCGCTCTCGTTCCTGACACTAGATGGCGCTAGTGTATGACGTTGAGCGCGTAACAATATTTAAATTGCAAGCTTCATACTCTATTTTCCACTCTTAGGGGTGGATTTTTTCCCACAGAATTTTTTTAGTTAGTTTTTTTAATTTAGGAGTAGTCAACTCCTAAAATATAATCTATTCAATAAAAAAATAATCATCAAAATCGATTCACAGTTAACAAAGATATCGCGTAGCATAGATGCAAAAGAAAACATAGAGTTGAATTTTAAACCGCCTTCCTTTTTCGAAGTTGGCTTAATAACACAAACTCCAGATGTACATTAAAATGCATCTTGTGCTCCAAGTAATGAGAAATGTAACTGTCACGGACTTCCCGTGGCAGTTACGACCTTTCTAATCGCAATAGCACAAGGATTTGTTGATTGTTCGAAATAAATTAGCAGACTTAGTTTTAAAGTGCTCTTTAAATCTCTGAAAGAATGCCACAAAGCACGGCCATTACGTCACTCCACCTAGTGGGGGGACACTCTACATTTTGCTTATCAGTACGAAGCTGCCACTCGAGAACCTTCCTTCGCCATCGGCTGTCAGTTATTTTTTTCTTTTCTTTTCTTTTTTCTATTTTTTCTTTTCTTTTTTTCTTTTTCTTTTCTTTTTTTTTCTTTTTTTTCTTTTTTTTCCTTTTTTTTCTATTTTGAGATATATGGCCAGCCCATTGCCGCATCAGCTTACTTATTAATTGGGCTATGTCGGTTACTCTGGTTCTACTGCGGGTATCTTCCTTTCTTAGTCTATCACGCAGAGAAACCCCAAGAATATCCATCTCCATAGCTCACTGAGCGACCTTGAGCTTCCTTTTATGGCCAACTGTGAAAGACCACGTCTTAGAGCCGTATGGTTCACGCACTGGTTTTATAATCTTGTTTTCAAATAGATTTTCTTTTAGATAATATTTTTTTATAGAATAATAGCGACGGTAGTACAGTACATTTATTATTTATTCAGAATCAAAATGCAGATACGTTGTCAGCCACGCGGACTAAAAAGAATGCTAAGTCTCTGGTTCTCTACACTCACCATATGAAACGCAGAGATATTAAGCTGCTATTTTACTCTGGAATTCTATGAGAACGAGGTCCTGCCCTGGTCAACCTGACTCATTCGTGCTACAACAATATTAGAGCCGCAGAGTGGCTCTACCACGTAAGACGTCTTATTTTCAACTAGATATATGGGGAACTGTTAATTGCTTATTGTTAGCTTATTGTATTTATTAAATTAATATAGAATAATTTCTAATGCTATATTTCCTTAAAGAAAAGTGTGTTTGTTGTGTATAAGTACTGAACGAAAAATTTATTTATTTCTGTACCTATTTAAAAAATTCTAAGCCGAGAATACCTATTTAAATAGTATATAATATTGCAATATTATTTTGATGCATAGATGATTTATTAATTTATTAAAATTGTGTGACAAGAAACAAATGTTTTAAGCAAGAAGATATTTTGATCAGGTATGAGTGATAAATTTATTTCGTTTTTAATTATTTTAATTCCCGACGTTTCGGGTACTTTGCAGCACCCATGGTGCTCCATCTCTGTGACTATGGGTGGGGGATCGGTGGCAGAAAGGACCGCAAGTTTTAGTAACATATATGCTCACGAATTACTAAAGCCAGTCACTGCCTGTGCGGAAACTGCTCAAAGCAACTTGCTAAGTAGTTTGCAAACTACTACTACTACGTTTGATAAGCTAGTAAGTTTAAATTTAAAAAAAAACTAAGTAAAATAAAAAAGAGTATACCAAATAATTTTTTATATTTACGCGAATATTACACACACAGTTTTATATAAAGCTTAACTTACGTGCGTATGTGAATGGCAAGCTATCTGACCATCGGAATTCCCCTTCGTGCACTGCATCCGTGGCGCCTATCCAGTACACATCATCCACTCCTGCACCGGGCCTGAAACCGACATTGAAAATTAGTAAAAATTAGCCGCAAAGTAGAGTTGAAGAAAAAAAAAGAATGAGCTCCAGTGTATACCATGTTTATACCAGAGTTAAGAGTTGTTTATTGATGCCCGTAAGACAAATTAAGAATCATGAATAAATGAAATAAAATAAATGGTTTGTCAGGTTTAAATGCTAGTCATTGCAATACTCTTAGTACCTAAGAATTATTTCTTTATTATCACCATAACAGAGCATTATGCCGTATAGTCATTATGATTAACACATAGGCAGGATAATTGCTTATTATTTACCAACTCGCTTGGAGAGCTTAAGTTGTATAATGGAGAGACTGCTTGCTTCTTATTTTTATTTCAGTTTTTCCTCTATTTTTTTATTGAAAAATGTTACCTAAATTTACATATATAAATTTTAAAAAGTCAAACATAAATTAAATTTAATTACTACAAATTCCTCATTTGATGTACATAATCATGTAACATTTTGTTGCTGCGATGTGGTGAGGTTGTGGTACGTGTGGGTCGATTCTAATATACTATGGTAGAAGCTTAATAAAGAAGTTGGATGCTTAAGTGACAATGGGCCGGCCATATAGCTCGAAGAACCGACAACCGATGGGGAAAAAAGGTTCTCGAATGGCAGCCTAGTACAGGTAGGCGAGTGTAGGGCGACCCCCCACTAGATGGAGTGACGACCTGGTAAGACATGCAGGAAGTCGATTCTTGCAGGTGGCTCAGGACCGTGCTTTGTGGTATTCCTTGGGGGAGGCCTATGTTCAGCAGTGGACTTGTGAAGGGCTGAAATGATGATGAAGATAATAAAAAAATAGTTTCCGAGGTGTTAGGGCTGCTTTTCTGACTGGGAGTTCGTCTGGGTTAAGTACCAACGCATTTAATGTATGAAAGACAGTGTAAACACAAATGAAAGAAATTTCATCTTAATCCTCAGGAGTCGCAAAAACACAACACATCTATCGCCTGCTTTGTTTGAAGTTAGTTGCAGATAGCCACTTGCCCTAAGTTAAAGTTATCTCGTTAGTTGCTCTTCATGTTGTATTACATCTTTATAATTAATACGTAATGGAATAACGCTGTTCTCGTTTTTAAGCATATAGTGCGCATAGAGAAGTGAGAAATTTGGCATAATTAAAGTAAATAAATTCATTGTTCACGTGCATACTGTTAATATCAAATACATAATCACAGAACGCTATCACTCACCACTGAGACCGTAATAGTCTATCCTATATTTATGTTCATACTGCCGATGTCAAACATATTATAGTCTGTACTTTTATAGGACCAGAGTGAATAACGAGCACACAATTCACCTGATGGTAAGTGGATGCTGTGGCCCATAGACTCACATCACATCTACATACATACTCGATTAAGAATCAAAAGGCAGATGCGTTGTTACCCCTGAAAATTAAGATGCAATGCTGGTACTTATTCTGTGAGAGCTTGGTCCTACCCCGGTGGAGTCGATTCATGCTACTAGCTATATTATAACAGCATGGCTCTACCATATAAAATACATTACATTACTAGTGAAAGTAATATACAAACTTAAAAATTTAATCAATTAATAACAAGGCCACCACAAGTTATAAGAAAATTACATTATAAACTTTTGTCTACCGCCCTGTTGCTTAGTTTCAGCATGCAGACAATTATCTATCTGATGAAAGTTTTTGCGTAGAAACATTTAAACTCGTGCCTGAGGCTCTGGAGCTAATGGAAACTAGAAGCAATTCCTTTGATGCAAAAATTAAATGAAAGTTTGAAGTTGGACTAACGCAAGAAGAACATTTTTATTTAGCTTAGTTGAACAAGTACATTTTAATATTTGTTTCGTCATGCTCGAATGATATTATATATTAAACTAGCTACCCTGGCAGATTCTGTTCTGCCCTTTAAGTGGCGCGATGAGCTTTACTACGAATTTATTCCGGTCTTTATACAGAGTAATTATAAAAATCCCGCTTGGTTTATTTTTAGTTCTTCTCTGGACAGAGTTTTTTCCGAGCCAGTGGTTAAGTGGTAAATAAGTGGTAAAATTAAAAATTTTGTACATAATCATCATAATCATTACAGCCCTTCACAGGTCCACTGCAGAACATAAGCCTCCTCAGCAGTGGACCTGCTGAAGACAGCGCTGTAATGCACCAGGTCGTCATTCCATCTAGTGGAGGGTTGCCCTACACTTCGACTACCGGTACGAGACTGCCACTCGAGAACCTTTTTTCTCCATCGGTTGTCGGTTCTTCGAGCTATACGACTGCCCCATTGCCACTTCAGTATAATATTTCGTTATTCCTGGCTACAAAACAAATACAATGTCTAAATATATATAACCTCAGTCGGTTATGTATATTCAACATACACATTTAATAATGCCAGGAGTGATTCGGGCTATATTTTATTCAAAAAACTTGGGAGATTTAAAAAAAAAACGATACATAAATGTAAACATTTGTTTTAGATTATTTCATACTAAATAACGCCACTTTAATAGATCCAACCCAGGAGAAGCTGGGACCGGTCGCTTGTTAAAAATATGATAAAATTTATTTCATAATATAGTCTTAGTATAGCATTCATCGCTATATATAAAAATAAATGGTTATCCGTTAGTCTCGCTAAAACTCGAAATTGTCTCGACTGATTTTGGTGCAATTTTTGGGTGCGTTTCGTGGTCTCTATATGATTCTGATTCACAATAGGACCCAGTATGTGGCGCTGTTGTCGACATAAGAAAGAAGCCGTGTGAAGCCGGGGCGAACCGCTAGTCATTAATATATTCTAATAAAACTAAGAGTTTTTTTTAAACAAAATTAAAGTGACAAAGGAACTTACAGACAGATGGTAAGAGGTTATTGCGGTCTATTACTGTTATTACCTGCATCTAACATCGAACCAATAAGCTTACAGATGCGTTGTCACCTCTGAGGACTCAAATGAAATGCTTCGAAGCCTGTGATTATGCAGGCTCTCTATAACCTCTAGAGCTGAATACAACTATGCATGCACTGTACAAGCGACTCAGACAAACCCCCAGGCAGGAAAGTAGTCCTACAATATATTTCAAATAAAGCTAATTGAAATTAATGTTACTTACGCATGTAAAAGAAGTTGGTCCATTGTTTGTTGTTGCCGCTCATTGAGAACGCTCGCTAAATGTCCTCCAAGTCTCACACATTCCATTTCAGCTTGACGCCACGTTTTCTTGGTTCCTCTGACAGCTGTTATACAAAAGTCACCCGATAGCACCCACCCATAATCACAGTGACCAATAATTTCCTCTATCGGCTTATCCATCCACCAGACTTTCAACCACATTGCTAATGTGTTCTTTGTCCCAAGGACACTAATGTTGAGCCGGACAGAGTTTCTTTCTGAGACTATCTGAACGCTGCGTAAGGGATCCCCAGGTTGAGAACAGTGATTCCATTGAGATTCCCCATCTTCAAGACTCAGTTCCATGCCCTTACATTGCGCTTGTGCATCTTCGTGTATTATATTTGCGAGATCGTTTTCTCTGTTCATTGTGGGCCCTGTGCCCATTTGTAAGCGTAGAGCCACTTTATTCCCATATGGCAAGTGGATTTTATAAGAGCATGTGAGTTTGCTAGTTGGTTCGACTTCGAACGAGCCGTTTCTTGCCGTTAATAGAACATCATAACAATAATCTACTAAACGGTACGTCACGGCGAACGTGGGTCGACCATGGAGTTCAATTTCAGGGTTTTTACTCGTTGACAGATAGACGAATCTCCTATTAGGTGAAGGTATTTGTTCTAGTTTTCCACATAAGGCGGGCGAGGTGAGAGCGAAGCGAATATATCCCGTGGAACATGGGACGTTGATCTTGTGAAGCTCTACGAGTAGTGCGCTCTTTGGTGATGGAGTTGGGATGAGCAGTTTGCAACCACGAGTATGCGGTAAATATCCGGAGTGCACTCGCCCAAATCGAAGTGCGCGCAGCTTTACCGAACAATCTGAAACAAAAACATAAACAAATATAAACACCTAGCTATTTAGAGATACTCTGTACATAACTATTTCATTTTTATTCCAATGTTCTACGTTTTTATTCCTGTATAAATTGTTGAAAGGTTTCCGAAATCGAACACAATTCAACAGATTTTTCAAATATTTTTGCACCGATACGTAGTAAAACATATACACAAACAAAAATAACAATACTTCCATCTAAATCCACATAAATTATACATACATTATGAATATTTTCCACGCAGCTTATAGTTACAGTGGAGTTTTAATAAAAAAGGTAATGCGTGGCCTCTTCGCCATATGCTACGAAAGCAGCTGTTCTTTTAATTAATTTTATAAAGTTAACTAAAGTTACAATCTGTATATGTTCCATTTCTGGGTATAGACCACCTCTCATTTTTGAGTAGAAACAGGTAAGGTTTTCATCTGCACGTCTATAAAATTAAAAAATATTTTGCAGAAAGTGAAGTCACGTACTAGTACTAATCTTAGTACGTGGTAGAGCCATGCTGCAATTATATTAGTAGTACAGTTGTAGTACGAATGCGTCGAATTGACCGGGGAAGGACCACGCTCTCACAGAATACCAGCGTAAAATAGCAGCGTAATGCTGCTGTGTTTCGTATGGTGAGTGTAGAGAACCGGAGACCCTTTTTACTGGAAACGAGGCATTCCAACTTAGTCCTCACGGGTGACAACGCATCAGCATTTGATTCTAATCGAGAATAGATGTAGATGTTTATGGGCCACAGCAACCACTTACCATCAGAGTATACTGTGTGCTCGTTTGTCACCTTATCCAATAAAAAAAGTCAGCCAACCTCCAATTCGAATCGTCAATGGAAACTTCATGATTAGGAGTAAATTATTTCATTGTTTTTATCAAAAAATGTTAATTGTAAGACAATCGCAATTTCAACTGAGTCATTCACCTTCGAATGTATAATCGAATATGTAAGTATAGAAATTTTGCCCACTTTGATTGAATTTACAGAATTCGAATCAGTAAAGTGGCATATTCTGTCGATGATTACGTATTGTCGCAAAAACGAATATTATTTCAAGTTTTTAGCGTAAAGAAACCAAAAAAAAAGACCCTCCAATATAACTAGCTACGGCTAATCTTGCACACGTTCTCAGATTTCTTTTCTATATAAAGAGGACTAACTACTAACTAAACTAGGACTTAGGTCTTGTCTAAAATACAGTAGGTTTCCGTAAGTAACATATTATCCAAAATACTGATGTTACTAGGAAATTATCTTTCTCTTGGTATATATATATATATATATATATATATATATATATTTAATGGAAGAACCTTTAATAAAAGTCCCGAATACTTGAAATATTTTAAAAATTGGTTTAAAAAAATTCAGTGCAAAAACATCTTATAAATTACCCCAGTGCAAATCATAATATATACTAGAATATATTTTTTTAAGAAATCGTTATATGCCAAGCGTTTCATCAATTTTTTGCAATTGTTCTTTAATCTCTAAAGATATCGTTAGTATCCAATCCTCGATTAGTTTAAATATCCAAAAAAAAATAATAGCGCTTGGCATATAACGATTTCTTAGAAAAAATATATTCTAGTATATATTATGATTTGCACTGAGGAGTAAATTTATAAGATGTTTTTGCACACTGAATTTTTTTTAAACCAATTTTTAAAATATTTCAAGTATTCGGGACTTTTATTGAAGGTTCTTCCATTAAACCGCTCATAGATGCAATAATATTAAACTAGGTCAAATTTTCCTTAACGGAAGTTTATGAGAGAACTAACTTCGGTGAAAAATATGACTTTCCATAAAAGTGAAAGTCAAATTCAAATTATCCCGTATGTAATATTCCTAATATTTATAAGATTTCTTTTATTTTTATTAATGCCACGGCGTTGTCACTTGATTCCTCCTTCTCCTTTCATTGGTCAACCAGACGCTCAACTATTCACCACATCTTTGATGTCGACATACCAACCCAATCAAACTGTCAATAACAATTCCACGTGTACTCAAATATGATTGTGTCTTGTTCCCAGACGACACGACCATCATTAAGGACTGTAGAAAATATAGAAACAAATGATACGGAAATATATAAAACGTTAGATATCATTCAATGGTCAAACATACATAAATTAAAAATAAACATAAAGAAAACGAAACTATTAACTTCTTAACTTTTAAGAGTAAAAACATTGAATTAAATATTAGTTATAATAATTCACGTATACAACAGATAAACAGCGCAAAATTCTTAGTAATTATTCTCGATACACATTTTTCATGAAAAGTACATATTATTAGTTTATGCATAAAAATAAACAAGTTTGGTTTTGCACCTCGGTAAAATACGTGACAGCAGCAGCAACGAGCAGACGTCCTCTATTAGGCATATTACGCTTACATTTGCTCAATTATATGGTATGGCAGAGTTGTCTGGGGAAATTCCTGTGACGTCACAAGGGAGTTTGTAGCACAGAAAAAATGCTTTCGAACACTGTACGGTATGGAATGGTCGGAATCATGTAAACCGATCTTTAAATCTAAGAATCGTACTAAATGTACCCTACATATAAATCTACGTAACAACTAAATTTGTTAAATCCGGCAGGAATCTTTCACCACCAACGACAATACATTTAAAGGTAAAATTAACCAGCTACCCTTAAAAATGCCTGTCCTGCTGTTTCACGCTGGTATTCTGCGAGAGCGTGGTCCTTCCCCGGTCGAGCCGACCCATTCCTGTTACAACTTCAAATAACCTGCTATATAAAAGATTCTGTTGTGCTTTGCGAGAATGGTTAACCCTGGAGAGTTTCTATACTCTTAAAGATTTTTTGAATAAAAACACATGTTGATTTTGTGCCCACTAAGATACCAGCTCTTACTTTTTTTCCTGTAACTTAGTCTATAATAATATTTTAATAATTTAAGTAATTGTAAATACTGTAATTTAAATAATTTAATGTTAAAAGATCGTAATAATTGTAATTCAAATAGTTCTCATAAATTGTAATTCACACAGTTCTAATAATAGTAATTTTATTTAAATAATTGTTGCAAATTAACTATAATTTTGCATCCAAGTGGGTGAAATATTCCATGTGCTATAACTTAATTTAACATCCTGTGTACCTCTACCATATTTCAGGCAAATAAATGATTATGATGATGATTATGGCAATCGCCGCCGTAAGCGCAGAATTATAGTGCACGAGTATGTGCGCAAGCACAGGTGCACTCTCTATTCCTTCACTCACATAGACTCGAATAGATCGCCGATAGAACTTTCTGCATGAGTAATCCGGCTGGCTACGAGGGAGAACAGGCGCAGGGCCAAAATTGGGTTAAATACCCCCAACTTCCAGATTCTGGGCTGCTGACAGATAAACTTCTTGGTAGAAATACGGAATAACTGATTTTGGCCAGACCTAGGATACGAACCTGGACCTCTTGATCAGCAGTCGTTCTAACGACCACTAGGTCAACGAGGTTGTCAATTAATGAAGATATCATGTAACATTTATACAAAAGAACCTCTTTTTGCTGTCGACCTATGATATCTATCAAGAGCTTATTCCGATCTCAATTCAAATAACAGAATTTACAAATAACATGAAAAACAGAGTGGAGTATTTTGGGAAGATGTATAGCCTCGTAACTTTTCCATCACTTAAAAAAGGGTTTTTTAGTTGATTAGAAAGTCTTTGGCTTGAAAGTTTTATGTATTATGGAAAGTTTATATTTGAGACAGGATGATCGTTTTATGGACGAACAGGCTTAAGGGGATATAGTAAGTCAGCTCAAATTCTAATTTCGCCCCCACTTTCCCGCGTATGTTATGTACCGACATGTTTGTAATCACTAATACGGTAAGTAGATAGGTCGTTAGATACTTATTTCATTAGGTTTATCATATTTATGCCTGTTTCTTAACGCCAACCCAGTCGCTTCTTATTTTTATTACGGTTATTTCCCATTTTAATTTTACGTCGTCCTGTTGCGTAAAGCGACACAACCTCCCCCTTCAAAGGCCGAAGCGAAACTGACCGGGCGGCAGGAATCAAGCTTCAAGATGCCGATAGTTTAGGTAATTTCTTTTTACAGTGAAAATAATGGTATTTAAAAAAATTTAAATAACATAAGCACTGCTTTATAGTTAGTTCAGTTAGTAAGGAAAGTTTCATGATCCTATTTAAAGTATGTTAACAGCGGTTTATTGTTTATTTTGGAGCAAACTTTGGATTTTGTTTCTATCGAGAAAATTTTACGGAATCGTGTTTTCGTCTAACATAGTCCTTAAAATTAATTCTCAACTTTACCATATATTTATTTAAAAATTAATGCTGCAATATTTTCGGTACAACGGAGGATCTTGCTAAGCCATTTGAGGTTATATTTCCTCTTAATGAATGAATGTAGAGTTTTGATGAGTATCATAGGTGTGGGATTTGAACGATATATTCTGAACGTTTGTTGTTCTATAGTAGGTATGAGTATATAAAGATGAAGGCACTTATTTTACTAAAAATTATAATGATATCGAAAATTAAGTATTTATTTTACCTTTTTCTTGCTATTTTTATCAGAACTATGGTTGTTTCTTATCTTGAAATAGACAATAGGTTTGACTAATTAAATACGAAAAGAAGTCGGAGGCACCTTATTAAGATGTAAAAATTTATTCTGATGTATTTGATTCCTAATTCTGAGTCTACAAAATGCAAGGGAAAAGGTAGTAAGAATAATACACGGTCATATACATACATTATGCTACAACCAAAATTATTTTATTGATTATAACTACTTTTACGGATTTTCGAAAATCCGTAAAAGTAGTTTTAATCAATGTAGTGTTCGCGTAAATATAAGAAATCATTGTACAAAATTATTTTAATTTATAAATATTGATAATCACCCCGTCGGTATAGACCTGAGAAGTGAATTAATTAATTAAACGCATTCTATCGTATCTACCACGGTGAGTGCTCAGACGAATTGTTCGGACTATTTCCAGCCGCTCAATTTCACCATCGTACATCGCGACAAAACTCAAGTTACCGTCCATACCATCGGGGTACTTGGCGATCCACCTCTGTGCGATTTAAAAGTTTTCTTCCACGCACAACTTCCTTGTGGAATCAACTACCACCAGCTATTTCCGGACCGATACGACTTAGAGAACTACAAGAAAAGAGTTTACTCTTTTTTAAAAGGCCGGCAACGCATCTGCAATTTTTATGTTATTGCAGTTGTTCATGGGCAGTGGTAGTCTCCATCATGTGAGCTGCATGCTCATTTCCCCTCTCTCATATAAAAAAAAAAACAAAAAAAGGATGTAGGTTAAAAAGAGACATAATAAGAACAGTGATAGCGTAAACTGTTTACCTTGCTTTAAACACAGTTGCTGCATAAAGGTATTAAGCTTATGAAGCAACATTAAAATATTTTACTACAAAGTGTTGTATTCTGATGCTGTGGTTATCATATGTAAATGATTTTGAGCATAAACTCCGATATAGGTTAAGAAGTGAATATCTTAGTTTTTATTAGGTGCATTTGTATCACTTGCTTATTAAATTTTATTATTCAAGATACCTAGTTATTATTTAGGTCAAGTAAAAATGCTTTATGTTAACGTTAGTGCGTTATATTAGCCTTCCTTATTATTTATTGTTTCTAACTTTGTAAAAAATAAGTGTTGTTAATAAAGTGGACGGCTCGATAGATGGATAACTCTATATTGTAAACAATATAAAAAAAAGGTTTTGGCGGGAACTTGACTCCTGACAGATTGTTGTTTCTGCTATATCGTTTGAATAATGGTTTGAAATGGATGTTGATATGTAAAAGTGATGCGATTTTGTATATTAACTGTCTGCGCATGTTAACTATTAGTAAAAACGACGAAACAAGTACTTTGATGTCGATATAAAACTAAAGTTATTTTGTTCGCTTAGGCACTATAAGAAATTGAGCTACTGTTTTCATTGAGTGTCATAAGCTGGGTTAAGCTGCATATTATAAGTTTTGAAACATAATGGTATTATATTGAATAATTTCTTATTAATTAAGTATGACCATACGAGTTCATGACGAAACAAATATTTTGTCAATATGAGGGTTCATCAAGTGCAGGTCAGATTGGTGTTTAAAGAGAAAGTTGACTTATTTTCCATTTCAATTTTATATAAAGTAATCTTGTAGGTTAGCCCAATTTTTTGATTTAACGCGATAATACATTTTTATTGCTCTGAGATTAGTACTGTAGTTAAGTTCTTACGGGTTTTAAGCGCTGATGAATCAGTGTTTATTAAAGAACTATAGTAGATAAAGCCTGTTCTCTGTGATTGTCAGTTTTTGATCCCTAGTATCACAAAAGGTTTTTTTATAGAATAAGGGTGACAAAAAAGGTCCAGGTGTATCTACATTTATCCTCAGTTAAGTATAAAAATGCAGATGCATTGTAACTCCTGAGGAGTAAGATGGTCTCCGATCCGGTAAAGAGGGTCTCCAGTTCTTTACATTCAACATACAAAGCATTCAACATACACAGCAGCATTAAGCTGCGCTGGTATTCTGTGAGAGCTTTGTCCTACCCCGGTAGAGCCGACCCATGCCTGCTACAACTAAAATATCGCTGCAACTTGGTTCTATCACGTATATCCATCGGTAAATCGATGCATCAATATATTGTATGAACAATATATTCTATAACTAGCTTTTTAACCGCAGCTTCGTTCACGTGTGCTTCCAGTTAGCAAAATTAATGTTGCCCCGTGCCAAACGTAGCAAAATTCAATCACTATCAGTCACCTCTGTGTCTCTGCCTCTATGTATGTTAGTCAAAGAATTTTTTTGAATTCTCAAAGACGTAGTTGATATGTGGCATAGATATATGCTTATGTCTATTTACCTACATCTATTATTTTTATATATCCATAAGAAAGGTCGTCCAATGTAGTAATCTTCCAATAAGAAAGGTCGATTATCTTTACACTTTACATTTTTTCAACACAACGACGAATTAGACTGTCGTCTATTAATTTACGGTATGATGTTTATTTGCGATATTTGATTCACACCATTGGTCCTATTTAATATTGGTTGGCATCACAAAATATTCTGATATTATTTTTACGTTGGGGAGGACTGTATAATTGCACACATGAAGTTCTATGGTGATTTCTTATATTTACGCGAGTACAACACTTGGAATAAAATTAAATTTACCAACTTTATCGCGTTTAATTTTACCTTTTTTATGTGGGTTTTTTTACGCATCTTTGGATGAAAGAGCCATAAAAATCCGCGTAAAAGAACATATCGCTGATAAGAAGCACGGACGCTCTACGAAGTTTGAAGTATGTCAATATATTCAGTATCGTCTCAACCATTATATCAGTTCTGATATACCATAACTTCTCGAGAAAGAACTACCAAGGATGATTTGCGAGTCTATTAAAATAAAAAATAAAAAACATAATCATAGCAAATATCGAACCTATTTGACTATTTATGGGGGAGGCCTATGTGGACTTTTGATAGGCTGTAATTAACAATGATGACTTCTACGCGTAATTGCCCCATTAAAAGTAAAAAAGTAGCAGCCTATACTCGTATCTCGCCATCGTCATTACTGGACACAGGTTGAGAAATTTTTTGGTCAAAAAAGTTTGCCCTGCGCTGACCCCAACACGGGAAGATTTCAACTGGGGAACCAGATATACAGGATTCCTCGCGATGTTTTCCTCATGAACGTGGTAAATTCAAATTGCAACAAACTTCAAATTGCAATTAAAATACTTTTTGGCTACTGAAAAATCTAGGTTTCCCCATGAAGTTATTTTCATCACTTCACCGGACACGTGATAAGTCAGCACGTAAAATTTCGTATAACAGATTTATTTGTCCTCGAGGGAATCGTACACGTGTTGCTACTGTGCCATGATGAAATCTCACGGCCTGCTACACGGCTCTCGTATTTGTTTAAATGAAATTCGTAAAAACTGAAACGAAAGCTTTTGTACGATTGTCAACCATATCCACCCAGTAATTAAACATCCAAAAATTCCAAGAACTATTCCATAAAATCTCATAGAGCTAAAACTCTCACAGTGCACTTAATGTTCAATTATTTACGTCAGAGAGTTTGATAACAAATGAAGTTGGTGAAATTAAAGTTATGCCGATAGACACCCAATATATTTTTTTATAGGATAGGAGTGACAAACGAGGACACTGTCTACCTGATGGTAAGTGGATTTTGTGGCCCATAGACATCTACATCTATCCTCGATTACGAATCAAAATGCAGATGCGTTGTCATCCGTGAGGACTAAGATGGAATGCCTCGTTTCCAGTAAAAAGGGTCTCCAGTTCTCTACACTCACCATACAAAACACAGCAACATTAAGCTACTATTTTACGCTGGTTTTCTGAGAGAGCGTGGTCCTTCCCTGGTCGAGCCGAACCATTCGTGCTACAACTAGCATACTACTAATATAACCACAGCAAGGCTCTACCACGTACAAATAAACTAATGATATTTAACTAAAGAGCTTCTCTCATAATTATAGTTTTCTGCACACAGTATTAAATATAAGAGTATTGTTAGTCATTTCGCCAAACGTGGTAATTGCAGTGAATCATCCCGATAGTGGCCACCGATATGGGTATTTAAAGCTTTGTTTCTAAACGAATAAATATTCAGCAGGCTCTATTATTTGATTTCATCAGTAACTTTAATAATTAGTTTATTTAACAGTAACTAGATGGCGCTATTATTAGAGGAAATAATGAAAGCCAAAACTATGCTATCTACTAACATAAGCGACAGAAGGTTGGGGTGCGACTGAAAAGCCGCGACAATTAATTTCTTATACTCGTATAAATAAAGCATAAAGTAGAGTTGATTCTGCTAAAACTCTGTTTGTGTTAATAATACGCTATCAGCGCCGCTAGCGGTGAAAACTATTTGACGATATGACCATAATATCATGAAATAGCAATGTTGTATGGTTACTTGAGTATAATATCGTCAAACGATCTCTACTAATTGATTCGGGCAAGCTATATTACGACATGGTCAACAAACAGTCTTAAATTACTACTACTATTTCACGAAATGATGAGATAACTTTAAGATATGATCATCTACGATTTGGCCACGACATATATAAAAATCTCTCTGATCAAACTATAAGGATAATGCGAATTTTACAATAATTGTAGGAAGACCGGTTTAAATCAGTTTACACTTACATTATTAATTGAAATAAAAATATAGACTTAGATATTTATAATAAACGTCACTATTATCTTATTAAATTATTACACTTTTAAAATGAAAACGTAAAGTAAACGGTAGTACTTTTAAATAATTTTATATATCCCATTATTTTACATATAAATGTAATTTATTCAATTATATTTATATTGTTTAATTAGTAACTGAAGGCAAAATGTAATGTACCTAAATAATAGATGGCATTCTTTTAAAAACTAAAATGTGGATCGTCGGCGTAGTTTCAAATTATTAAACAAAGGTTAAAACTAATATTAATAAATGTTGTATGTAACTTTATTAATAAATGTATTTATTAAAAAAAACACCAGTCATCCTGCGTATACATGTAACTAACAGAATAATAATAGAAAATTAACTTCTAAAGGAAGAAAAATACCTAATCTTCTTTTTTGAAGTTCCTTAATCAGATAAAAATTTGCCTATTATTACTAACTACCTACATACAAAATTTCATGGAAATCGATCCAGTAGTTTTTACGTGAATCGTGAATACACAGACGTCTGTCTGACAGACAGACAAAGACAGACAGACATAAATTAATTCCAAAAACCACTAATTTGGCTTCAGTACCTTACACTTAATCCCATGGACTTGTTTTTTCAAGAATATATTAGAATTATAGATTACAGACACGCCTTTTCTACAGATTTATTATATGAATAGTTTCACAATTTTGGAATTTCTACATTATAAATAATTAAAGAAGTTTAAATGTGTTTAATATTAAATATGTATGTTGTTAAATATTAAATAAAGTTACATATAAAAAGGTATGTAACATTAGTAACAGCGCTTAGTTTAATTTTTAATTCGTTTAAATCTTTTAAATTTGCGTAAATTAAATTTTCTTATTTTATGTTTTTAAGGATTGCATTTATATTACAGTAGGTACAGTTTATGTGTATTTTAATTTTTAAGGATTGTAATATTTACAGTACGTACATAAAATGTAAGAGAGTGATGTATTCGCCAACAAACTGCCCTACAGTTTGGCGAAAGTTGTATAAAGAAGAACCGTTTACATTTTTGTGTAATAAATTAAAAAAAGTAGAAATTAAGAACACAAATGAATCTGTGTAATTACTATAACAATTTAAAAGAACGTGATAAATAATATTAAAAATCATTGTTAAAAATTGATACCACTACATAAATTCACGAGCAACTGGCACGCGAAACTCAAAAATGACATTTACAAATAGAACTCGTTAAAAGAAAAATGTTTGATCATAATTATAATGGTTTGTTTCTTCGGCTCAAATAGTCTCAGTTATTTTTGGTCTTGGTAAATTTAATATTTTATGACGATCTTTTTATCATGGAAACTTATTAAGAGTAAGGTTTTTTATATTGGAATCTTTTTAGTGGAAACGAGCCATTCCATCTTAGTCCTCAGGGGTGACGAGTCATCTAAATTTTGATTTTTAACCCAGAATAGATGTTGATGTCTATGGGTCACAGCATCCATCAGCGTTCATTATGATGATGAAGATTGCTACTTATTACTCAAATGACATTCATTCAAAGGAGATTGCCTTAACACAATGAAATGTTTGTATATGTCAGACAACATTAGTTTGATACTAAAGCATTTTCATTACTTTTCTTCTATTGCAATATTACAGAATAACGAGCACTCAGTCCACCAAATGGTAAATGGATGCTGTAGTCTATATACACCTATATCTATTGGCGATTAGGAATTAAAATGTAGATGCGTTATCATCTTTTAGGACTAAGATGGAATGCATCGTTTCCGGTAAAAAGTCGCCTTTTCTCTACACTCATGCGAAACACAGTAGCTTTATGCAGTATTTGGTGAGTGCCTGGTAACCGCGTAAAAGTATCCACTACTCCAAATTTTCCATAAAAGGCGACAAAGGGAAACTGAAAACAACTCAAAATAATAAAGAGTTGCCAAGCCCGGCAACTAAGGCGAAATCGCCCCTATGAGTCAATCTATGGTGAAAGCCTATGTGCAGCAGAAAACTTTTATAGGCTAAAATGGAATGGAATGGATTTCTGTGAGGGCGTGGTTCACCGGTCGAGCCGACCGACCTCATGGATAGTTTCAACGAGGTTGTTCGTTATATAGTTTACTGTATTGCAATATTTCTGACTGGTAATTTTTATAAAGTGTAGTTATCTCAGAGTATTTACTAACATTAAAAGAATCCTAAAGTAAGAACAAAATTCTTATAGCTGAACTTTTTATACATAAAACTAGCTGACCCGGCGAACTTCGTACCGCCTAACAGTCAATGAATGTCGTGTTACCTTTTAGCTGAACTAATTTAGGCTTTGATGAACGTAATACAATGATACAAAATAAAAATACAGATAGAAATAAAAAGTATTTTATTATGATAAATAATACATACAGAAAGAGAATTAAAAAAAATTAAGTACTTCAAACACGTGTCAGCAAAAAATGACTGAATTAAACGATTAACTCTTTTCATTCAAGCAACTTGTGGTAAATGACATTCTTTGTTTTTTTTGTCAGGCGCAAGAACAAATAAAACTGATGGTTTGCCGACACGTGAATGCCACATACAATTGACCATGAGAAAAACATGAATTTTCTAGATTGAGGCCACAAATAGTCAAGGATTGGCCCTGTGATTTGTTAATCGTCATGGCGAAGGCAAGACGAATCGGGAATTGAATTCTTTTAAACTCAAAGGGCATATCCGTTGGGATCATCGGAATCCTTGGAATGAGAACTTCCTCATCTTTAATATTAATAAGTTCCTTTGAGTATCGACGCGTGGATCACATTGCTCATCAGTTTTCTTATCACCAGCGTTCCAATGCACAGCTTTGGTTGGTTTAAATTTCTAAGCATAATTACTACCGAGCCAACCTTCAGTTGTAAATTGTGCGGTGGTAAACCAGGCACATCCATGGAGTTTAAAAATTCATTTGGATAATTAGTGGCTTCATCTTCGTTTGTTACACAGTCGATAGATTTGAATGAATGCAGAGTACCTGCGATTTTATTCTGAATTATAAAATTTAGGTCATCTACATCTTTATTTTTAGCCACCAAAATGGCACGCTCACTTAACCATTTAGTATGTTTGTGGTTAGCAATGATATCCGCGAATACTTTGTTGATAGGCTCGTCTTTCGATGAGACGAAATTGCAAAAATTTGGAGGAAATGACATCAATCCGCTCGATTCGTCAACAGGAACACGGCCATTACCGATAGTCAGCAATTGCTTAGAGAAATCATCAGCAGATAGATCGTTCAACAATGCAACTCTCATATTTACTGACAGTTGATGTTTCTTCACATATCGCCACAGATTTGATGCTTTGAGGCAAGCGTTTATTTCGTCGGCAGCAGTAGCTCTTGGAATGACTGGTAGTGTTTGTCGGAAATCGCCAGATAGTAAAATCATCGCACCACCAAAACATCTCGAGTCGTTACGCAGATTTTTTAATGTTCGGTCAAGTGCTTCCAATGCGCGTTTGTGCGCCATTGTGCATTCGTCCCATATTACGATTTTTGATGCTACCAAAACTTTGGCCATTGCGGAGTGTTTCGAAATGTTACACGTCGGTTGTTCAGTAGTTTGAAGGTTTAATGGCAATTTTAACGCTGAGTGAGCCGTACGGCATCCGTCTAACAATGTGGCCGCTATTCCAGAAGAAGCAACTGCTACCGCAATTTCGGATCTCGCACGTACAGTGGCCAAAATCAATGACATGAGGAATGTCTTTCCAGTTCCACCGGGGGCATCCAGAAAAAATAAGCCACCATTTCCATCATCAATTGCATTAATCAATGTATCATAGATTTCCCTCTGTTTAGGATTCAACAGTGGTACATTCGTTTGAACTGATTGGACTAATTCATGTGGATCATATTCACGTTCACGTTCCAGTTCTCTATTAAATGCGTCATTCATTCCGCGATCTGGCGCTGGCATTCCTAGCCTGACTAACAAACTGCCGCACATGAGGTAACACATATCTTCGATCAAGAGCAAAGCCTGGTTATGCATCTCCTCATTCGCCTCAAGATTGGGATTTCTTGTGCTGACACGAATTCGATGTAAAATGTCTTCTGACATGTTATGTTTGTATTTGTTCCACAGGTCTCGTGGGTTCGATGGGAAGCATGTCGAAATGATGATAGCAAATAATGTGCGTATCTGACTTGGAGATGCAGAAATAATTGCTTCAGCGATTGTCGTGTCCCAATGAGTATCGTTTTCGAGCAAATTGAGCTCTTGACATGCTGCACGAAATGTGGGGCACATTATACCATTAACAGTTAGTAGTGATTCAAAGGATGTTGGCCCTCGAACATGTACCAGCAACAACCGCAAATAGAAACATTCGTCATTCTTCGGATGAACTGTGTAAATACGACCAAGAGCATCAATAGAACGCATATCTAGATGACCAGGAACTGCATCGCCTTGCTTCCGACGTTGAAATTTCTTCGATGTAGCGTTCCAAGTATAATAACGTGGCATCTCCGAGTAAAACAACGTTCGTGCGAAGGATCGCTTTGACAAATCGCAAAGAAACTGGTCAATATTTTCGCTGGAGGTCTTTCGGCACGTTGAACGGCATTCGACGCTGTGAAATATACTCTCTGACCGTTCTCTAGATGCACCCCCAAATGCACAACAGTGGGATGACGTTCGTGAATAGGGAATGAGAATATACGCCAAATTGCTTCATTGCTGTTCACATATCTACCAACTTGATAGCACGTAATTGCTAATTGCAGTACGGCTTCGCTGGGAAAGATTAGATCTTCTAGGACGTGGCATTGTTACTAATACTAATACTGAATATGTACTCGCACAAAACCACACAAAACAAACAAATATAACAGTAGCTGAACTTTCGTGACATAGAAATTGATTGACAATAGTTTAGATCATAGACTACTACTTTGGATACTGCGCTTTTTAACCTTTGTAATTATATATCTTAGAAAATCATAGACAACATAAAAAGACATTTACGCTTTCGATAACTTAAATAATAAATCTTAGAAATTGTTTTCGAAAATAGAAACTTTAATTTACGCAAAATAAAGTTATGAACGCACGCGTAAATGTTAACCATTTGTTATTATTTCTGAACGCAGGCATAAATATTTGAGGAACTTCTATTTAAATCTGCTTAATACACTTTTCAACCTTTTTAATTGATTAAAAAAAATACAGACAAAAGTTTATTCACCCTCTTTAAATAGTTTACACAAAATACATTTCTGAACGCATGCATAAATGTCAATCACAGTATTTGACAGGATGACAGGAGGAAAACAAATGTTTGACAGGTACGAAACAAAGGAACATAATTAAATGGAAAATGATTCATTTTCATAATTATGTATTCGTCAAGTTTTCATTGCTTTTAAAATGTATTCTGCTACTCAGGGCGGAGACAAATCCAACGAAACAAAAACCATGAAAATTGATCCAGCCGATCTCGAGTTATAAGTGTTGTAACAAACCCGTCTTTGTTTATATATATATATATATATATATATATATATATATATATATATATATATATATATATATTAAAATTACGTTTAACATGGAACAAAAGTACAAAATAAGACAGCTATATCATTCTCACCTTCTTTCTTTTAAAAGGTTGTTGCCGTTTTTTCACTCCATAGATACCTCTATTGATGTGCCGTTATCGAAACAAAAAACGTTGTCGATAAATTAATTTAGTCTACGACTTAGTAAAATTATGAATTTTTATTAATCCGGTTTAATATTTGATTAATCCGTTATACTAATTCATATCGATGGAAGATTGTGGAAGCTTCATCTGACATTTTACAACAAAAACGTAGTCTAATAATGCGAAATTTAGTAATACCGGGTTGTAATAAAAAATATATCGTGAAAAGATCACTGTCATCTCTGCTTAAATTAAGCCGGTATATTTCCGTCAAATATACATAGATTTATTATGAATTTTACATGGAATAATAACTGTTTTTTTTATAGAAGAGGGGGCAAACGAGCATGCGGCTCACCTGATGGTAAGCCGCAATACCAGAGGAATTGCAAGTGCATTGTCAGCCTTTTAGAAAGGAGTAAGCTCTTTTCTTGAAGGTTCCTAAGTTGTATAGGTCCGGAAAAATCGCCGGTGGTAAACATTTCCACATAGAAGTTGTGCGAAAAAGAAAACTCCTAGTAAAACGCACAGTGGTGGACCGCCAAGCATTCAGATGGTGAGGATGGTATCGTGAATTTTGACGCGAAGTCCGTTCGTGAAACTTCTGAGGTCGTGGTACCACCCCGGTTTGAGCCGGCCCACCCGTGCGACAGCAAAAGCTGCTGTGTGGCTCTACCACTGTTAAAACTGTGTTTGTTTAATCGACACTGGGTTTGCAACATGGATACTTAGAAAGTACTGTTACGGAAGTAACTAACAGTGGCACGACCGTGATCTGCCTTCTTTTTATTCGCTAGACTAAGTCCACTGCTAAACGTAGGGGGAGTATTTGCCATAGTTCCCTGTCTTAGCAAATAAGTTGGCAACCGAAATGTTTTATTACTTTGAATTGTGATCAGGAAGATACTGTCAACTGTTTTATTCTCCTCTGTCGTCTTTTACGATGAGATGGTATGGGCTGGTAGAACTTCTAAGTAATAATATATATTATTTTGTAGGAGGTAATGGATTCTTATACTCCGTCGCTACGCGGAGTTATCAAGATTGAGCCTTAACTTCATGATTTCGTAATATTTTCATCCAAAAAGATAAAGCTATAATAAATATGGTCGATGGTTATATTTTCGGCCAAGCAAGTGGTAAATATATGTAAATAAAAATCAATTACCGCATGTATAAAAAAGATCATCACTTGAGAACGGCTGGATCGATTTTGATGAACAATCACACTCACAATATAAAATTATATTGTCACATATAAAATAGTGATTACAATGGGATCCAACATGGGAGTTGGATGTGGTTGGTATCTGTCACGCTTAGTACTTATAGCTTCCTAACTATAAGTTTTTAATGTTTGTGAAACGAATATTTGCAATATAAAATATAATCATCATAACTTGATTTGGAAAATAATTTAATTGATCGTTCGAATAATAATAATATAGTATATAAAAAAGTAATAAAAATAAATAACTAAACAAAACACGAGTATATCGATGTAGATTGTTGCGCACATTGTAAACGAAATCACTATAGATTAAAGAAGTCTTGTCTTGGAAAGTAACGTAAAACATAATACTACTACAGTAGGAATGTCATTTTTCTAGTAAATCTGAAGATACGAGCGTACTTAATCTCATATTTAGTATAGTATAATAAGACCAAAGACGAGCACTTAACATTTCTATTTACACACATGAATTACACGCACATGTTTCAACAGATTTGTCTCTTTTTGCCTTATTTAAAATTAAATTAGAAAAAGCGAGAGAAGTACATTGAATCAATTTGTAGCTTTTCTCTATTCATACGTATGTATGTAATTACTCTAAGGTAGTTATGGAATTCCGTATACTATATAATATCATAGGTAATATATTTTATGTGTCACACATGTTTCGATAATGTGGTTGTAAATATAAATTAATGATGCGGACGTCCTACTCTCATGAATTATCCAACGATATCGGATCGAACAAGTTTATTCTTTTCATTTGGTCAGAATATGTCAGAGGTCAATGATAGAAAAAACGATATCGCTTCCAAAAAATTTCATCAATCAATCAACTATTTATTTGCGAACACAGGTTAATAAAGGTATTTTATAATATTACAAATTAAGTTATTCTGTATTTAGCCATTACATAAAAATTACATACATATAGAAATTACAATCATTTTAAATGTCTAAAAGATCTGTTTCTTGTTGGTTCTTCCCAGAACAGAGGTATTTTCCAAACCAGGAATAAATAAAATAAATACTATAAATATGTATTATGAATAATTTATAATGAATAAAAATATTTTATACTGTTCTATTCAATTCAAGTTACGTCTTTTAGATACAAATTTTATTACGGCGAGACCAAATGGTATCTCATATATTCAAAGTTAAAGTCAAATCAAAGTCTAAACTCTTTTGTTTTATTCAGGGCTGATTTTTTTTCAGATTCATTCAGGTTTTAACTTTTATGATAACCGTCTTGGAATGTTTAAAGCTGATACCATTCCAGCCCATAGATTATACATAGGGGGGATATTTACCAGTTTCCACGCTTAGCTGGCAATTCAGCAAGGGTAGTTTTTTTTAAAATTATTTGTTATTATGAAGACACTGCTTCCCATCACCTTGTTTGTATCTCTTTGTCTTTTTTTACAACATGCACGCGATATGAGCTGTAGATTATTTCACTGCCAATATACGTTTAATATCAAATAATGGCAAAAATACTCAGGGTGGATGTGATTATCCATTTATTTGTATTAAGCTACTCGTTTGCTAAAAATGCTGAAGATACAAATCCAGTGTCTAAAACCAGTGATGGGAAATTACCCTACGGTAGTTTAAAAAAAGCAAGATCCAGAATAGCAACTTTTTTCTCAGTTTTTATTAACCTTTAATTGATATACTTGAGGAAAAAGTTTCCTGAGCCACTGGACGACCTCTTCTTAGGCTAAATACTAAGAAATCTAAAACTATCTTATGATAGTCATAAAAATACTTAAAGAAATACTTCACGCTGCTAATGTCGATATCGCCTAGGTCGGGTAATAGCATATTTTGTGATAAATCACGGTATTTGGTAACTTCTAACTAGTTCAACTAATTAGTTCAATCGATGAAATCATTGACTGACTTTTTTCCAGTAGTTCAACTATATATAAATTCAAGAGTTGAACTTGTGTTGTGTCTCACAAGTGGTAAAGTTTAAAATTATATACAACCAACTTCGATACAAATAAAGTGAGAACATCGTCAATGTTGTCGAAGTCAATTAAATACGCATTACGTATGTATTGAAAATAACTCAAAATTAACGGTTAGATTTTGATCAAATTTATACGGAAATACATGAAAAGCAACAGCTTTAAAAAAAGTTTACACTTAAAAAATAGAGTCGAATTGAGAATCACCTTCTTATTTTCTAGTCGGTTGAAAATAGTTCATCGCGCACCAACTAAACCAATTGAACCAGTGTTAGTAAAGATGATCCTACTTGTATTATAAATATGATTGTGTGTTTCTTTACATGTTTTTCTACAAAACGGCTTAAAATAAGGTGAAAGTACCGCAATACTCGCAAGAATGATTGTATTTAGTATTGCACTGGTGCACTATCTATTCCATCACTGTCATAGTCCCATGGGCAGGCAGTCGACATGACCTGACAAAGATCAGGCATAGGACCTACGGCTTTACGTGCTTACCGAGGCACAGGGGTGAAAAACTAACACAACTTATGTTGTGCCCCATTGACATTTATAGTTTTTTTTATAGGATAGGTTGACAAACGACCATACACTGATGGTAAGTGGTTGCTGTGGCTCATAGACATCTACTCGAATAAGTATCAAAATGCAGATGCGTTGTCACCCGTGAGTACTAAGATGGAATGCTTCGTTACAAGTAAAAAGGGCCTCCGGTTCTCTACACTTACCATACGAAACACAGCAGTATTAAGCTACTATTTTACGTTGGTATTCTGTGAGAGTGCGATCCTTCCTCGGTTGAGCGGACCCATTCGTGCTATAACTATACTACTAATATAACTGCAACACAGCTCTACCACGTGAAAAAGTTATCCTCCATTAAGATTTATAATGCAGTTTTAATTCCTCGTTTCCAGTGGAAAAAAAACGTGGCCCAGTCAAGCCAACCCTTTCGTGCTACAACTATAATATAGCTACAGCGTGGCACTACCACGTAAAAATTATTTTTATGCAATTTTGGCCTTATACTTTTAGCAATAGGGGGCAAAATGCGGTGATGAATGCTCTTTCGTGCTTGTTACACGTTGCAATAATTTAATAGCAAACAATTATAAAATTATTATATTATATTTATAAGTAAATTTATACGAACAAAAAATATTAAAGAGAACACAAAACTCTTAAAATTTCGTAACGACAACGATTAAATATCATAACGATGCGATGTCTCGTTATTTATAACGAACCAAGACTGTAAATGTGACATTGAAAAATCAACGAACGTAGCAGGAAAAATAATTTCCTTTAATAAATCAAAATAATGATATAGGCGGATATTCCTTAGCTCAAATAATAAAATGACAAGATAAATCTTGGGAAATATCCATACAATTTATCATCGCTCCTTTTTGAAGCGGATAATATAGTTCTAGAAACTTTGGCATGTAAAGCAATTTTGAATTTTGGCGGGTTTTCAAAAAAATATAACGACTGTAAAATACAGAGTTTTGCGGGATGATATGGTTCATGCACCTTTATCTATTCTCAATTAAGAATCTAAATGCTAATGCAGTATTACTCTTGAGGTTAAAACGAAATTATTACTAAGCAATAAAGAGGATATTTAAGTTTGGCACCTATTTCACTATTTCCATACATTCGGGGTTGATTGGGAGAGAACGTTTTTATTAAGGTGTACGGTAACTATTACAGCTAGCTTAATAAAGTCCACTGCCGAACGTAGGGCCTCCCATATGGATTACCCTACGGCATTTTTTAAATTTTTATATGTAATTTTTAAATTTTTATTCGGTATTGGAAAGACGTGTTTTAAGTGCTAATTTACCACGTGCTCGGCGGTGAAGGAAAACATCGTGAGTAAACCTGCATGTCTGAATATTTTTTTTATAGGATAGGGTGACAAACGAGCACACAATCCACCTGATGATAAGTGGTTGCTGTGGCCAATAGCCATCTACATCTGTCCTCGATTACAAATCAAAATGCAGATGCGTTCTCACCCGTGAGGACTAAGATGGAATGCCTCGTTTCCAGTAAAAAGGGTCTCCGGTTCTCTACACTCACCATACGAAATACAGCAGCATTAAGCTACTATTTCACGCTGGTATTCTGTGAGAGCGTGGTCCTTCCCCGGTCGAACCGACCTATTCGTGCTACAACTATACTACTAATATAACTGCAGCATGGCTCTACCACGTATATAGGTACCACTGAATTAATAAAGGTATACAATAAAGTATAAATAAATAATATTCGGTTTTCATCACCGACTATATTGAAGCAGCAGTACGATGTTGTAATTCAACGCTGGTGTATTATGTAAGCGTGGTACTTCTTGCAACAAGGTACATTCTTACGAAAAACGTAATATCTATAACTGCAGTGTGGATTTAACACGTGAAAATATCGGATATATGCGTTCAGATATCCGAGCTGTCCGACGTGTAGGGTGGATAGATATTCAGAGTGTACTGACACCGGTCCTTTTCGTGGTCATTTTTTTATTATGTGCGAGCAGCTATGCAGATCTAATAAAAGAAACCAGTATCACTGCGATCTAAAAGATCTATTGTGATCGCTGCTATGGCTATAGTTCACTGCCAAGCCCTTTGTCTTCAATTAATAGAAGGAGTTGCTTAGCTGCGAGAAATTTCACTTCTTCTGGGTGAAGTATACATGGTTTCCCAGGTGATCGTTACGTTTGGGCGTTAAAGGACCGCAATCAGTGAGGATGTGCAGAGGAGTTTCTTCCGTTATGGAACAGAACCGACACATCCTTGAGTTGCTCAGTCCCAGGATGGACATGTGCTTTTTAAGACAACAGTGTCCAGTTCCCAGGCTACATCCAGGGATTCTGAAACAAATTTACGATAAGCCTGGCGTGTCACAACAGATCTTAAGTTATTTATTGTGATAAAAAGTTTCAAGGGTCAATCGGGCTAGGCTTCTTGAAATAACACAAAATGGTTCGGTTCCAAATTGTGTGCTCTTTATGCCCTCCCGTGCCAACTCATCGGCAAGTTCATTGCATACAATACCCGCGTGGCACGGAATCTATCATAAAACGACCCTGTTGTTACATTCCAAGGCGTTTGGACGGTTCACGCAGTCTCCAACTAGTTTCGAGTTCACTAAGCTTGATCTCCGCTCTGGCAGTGCTGCTTGACTATCAGAGTTTATATAGATTGAAGTAGTGTTATTGCAGATTTTTTTCCGCACACTGAAGTATGGCAAAAATCGGCCTGGAAGATAGTGGTGACTCCACCCAAATTCATACTAAGTTTGAATTTGGGACGTTCCCCGTAAATTCCAAAGCTTACATTGAGGCTCATTTTAGACCCATCGGTATACCATATGAGGCTACCGACCTCACAGATAACCTGGCCATTCTGCTAGTTTTATCTGGAGTGTAGTTCCACTATATACTGTTTATCGAAAGTGTATAGTGGACGCATGATATCTGAGATCATGCATAAGACTGGTGTTTCCTTAGTTGACTCGAGTATAGATCTCAATCTGTATGAGAGCAAGCTCGGACCGCTCTGGGCATTAATCCTATACAAACTAGCCTTCGTCTCCTTGTCTAGATAAAGATCAAGGGGCGTTAGGCACAGAAGTGCATTAGGAGCCGCTCCAGGCGGTGGTCCCATAGCTCCAGTTGTAATTAGGCAGGCAGTCCTTTGTAGACTATTTAGTCTGTCCGCAGTCGTCTTTTGGTTGGCTTTGTTGCACCAGACAAAGGAGGCGTAGGTGAGGATTGGTCTCACTATGGTACTTCTTTACCATTGAGTTTTGGTGTGACTAATTTGTCTAACCGTCCCTTTTTTGTAAAGGGTATTATAACAGTTTCGCCATCATAAACTGATAAACTGTTATACATACACCGGTTATTTATGGTGTTTATGGCTCTTTATATGATTAACCATAAATTACTATAGCAAAAGCCCCTCGCAATGATCATAAGGTCATCAGCATAACCTAGTGTCTTAGTGCGGAGGTCTGCCATCTTATACAATAATTGGTAACCGCAAGAGTCCAAAGAAGGGCTGACAAACACCTCCTTGTGGGCAGCCTCTTGTAGTTGCAAGCTTTTTATGTTCTTATATTAACTATATAGACATATGTTATTCTTGCTAGACTTGAGATATAGTTATAAGTTTAATGATGAAATTTTTATGGAGTAATTTTATAGAATAAGGACGACAAACTATCAAACAGTTCAACTCTTGGTATGTGGATGCTGTGGCCCACAGACATCTACACCTACACTTGATTAAGAATCAAAACGCGTAGACGTTAACAACCCTAAGAACAAAGATGGAATGCCTCGTTTACGGTAAAAAGATCTACAGTTTTGTTCTCCCACCATACGAAAAACAGCAGTTTTAAAGTATCACCGGTCAATAATAATGATGATGATGGCCCTATCACACAAAAGCATAATATTATTCAAGATTATATTAATTATTCGTGTTAATAAATTATTTTGTTTGTATTTACGTCGTGCTTTAACCTCGAATAAATGTGTTTCCTTTACTTTTTTTTCAAAATGCCAATTTAGTCTCAAAATACTTCATCCGTGTGCTTACCGATTGACGGATCTGGCGATCAAGACAAGGCGGTAAATTAGAAGAAAATGCTAAAGTTCTGGGGATTAGAGGTAACATGTCGTTTTACAAATTTTTAATTGTATTGAATAAGTAAAGGTAAGCACATTTATGGAAAATTTACGAGTCTGATACATCAAAAAATCGTTAGTCAACTACAATAATATCTATATTGTAATTGTAAATATAATGATACTAATTTTTTCAATCATTTAATATAATTTAAACCAGCTAAAATAACTCACTAATCTATAATTTTTATTAAATATTTTAAGCTTAGGTAATAGTTTAAGATTACAATTATTGCCAAATTACTGCTTCTACAAACTTATAGTCAATGGATAAAAGATAGACCATATAAATAATTGAATTTGAGACTTTAAAAGTAATATTGGCGTAACTTGACCGTAAGAAAGTCCGTGTCAAGTGACACTCGACACGAAGTGCTCATTTTAAGTTGCACTCCACTCAATATCTACTAAAAGTTTCTTTACAAAGAATATCGTTTTAGTTTCGGCAAAGTTTTTTTTGAATTATTTCAACTAATTTGCTGCCTTTATTTATGTGAAGTCGTGTGTGGTGGCAGGTAAGAGATTTTATCACCCCATTTCACATGTGGGTGTCGTAAGAGGCGACTGCAGGATGGTGCGAGGGAAATGCCAGAAAATTACCGTTTTCATTTTTTCTTTCAAAATTATTTTTTATTGTCAAACAAGCACACAGTCCACCTGAAGGTAAGTGAATGCTGCGACCCATAGACATCTTTATTCTATTAAGAATTAAAACGCAGATGCGTTGTCACCCCTGAGGCAGAGCATACATAGTGCTAAGTACCTGAGAACTAAAATGGAACGTCTAGTTACTTGTAAAAAGGGTCTCCGGTTCTTTACACTCACCATATAAAACGCAGCAGCATTACGCAGTTATTTTACGCTGGTATTCTGTGACCGCGTGGTCTTACCCCGATAGATTTGACCCATTCGTGCTGCAGCCATAATGTAGCAACATTACTCTACCACGTCTGAACTTTTACTAATACTAACGTTTCTCTTCTAACGCCAATGAAATTGTTAATTGCAATTTAAAGTAATGAGTACTTGTTCTACCATGCATTTAGCGGTGAAGAAAAACACCATAAAGAAACTGGCCTATTTTTTTTAAAATAGAATAAGGGTGACAAACGAGCACACACTCCACCTGATGGTAAGTGGATGCTGTGGCCCATAGACACCTGCATTTATTCTAGATCAATAATCAACGTTGTCACCCGTGAGGACTAAGATTGAATGCCTCGTTTCCAGTAAAAAGGGTCTCCGGATTTCTACACTCACCATATGAAACACAGCAGTATTAAGTTGCTAGTTTACGCTGGCATTCTGTGAGAGCGTTGTTCTTCCCCGGTCGAGCCGACCCATTTGTGCTACAACCTAAAAAACAACAACCTAAAAAAATATAATATAGCTGCAACGTGGCTCTACCACGTATGTGTCTGAGGAAACAAATATTTTGAAGACATTATCAAGAAGTCAAGTCATGAAGATATTTTGAAGTTTTTTTAATCTTAAGCTTTCTTAGAAAGTATAGGGCTTAGTAGACAAACATACATATATATAAACACTCACGCCTGTCACCCAGAGGGGTAGGCAGAGACTACAGACTTCCATTTGGCACGATCCTGACACACCTCTCTCGCCTCCTTCACATCCATACACCTACGCATACACGCTCGTCGGTTAAGGGTACTCCTAATTTGGCCCGTTTTCAATAAATCGCCAATTTGGTCGATAAATTTTCGCCTAGGACGTTCCTTTCCGACTCTGTCATTCACTTCTGCAACATAAATTTTCTTTGTCACTCTTTCCTCATTCATTCCACATGACCAAACCACCGAAGCATTCCTTTCTTAATCCTGGTCACAACATCAACTTGCAAACTACACTCTTCTCTTATTACACAATTTCTTACCCTGTCGTTCAGATTCAGCCTTAACATACTCCTTAACGACCGCATTTCTACTGCGTTGATTCTAATCTCGTGCTTCTTCTGCCACACCCAACTTTCACTACCATACGTTAAAGTAGGGACCAACACAGCATTGTGAATTGCCATACGTGCTTTTTTTGACACATTTTGACTTTTCACAATAGAGTACAGGGCCCCATTTACTCTATTTCCCGCATTCACTCGTCGTTCTATATCCTTATCATATCTCCCATCCCCGCTAAATACGCAGTCCAAATATACAAACTCATCTACTTGCTCGATCAACTCCCCCTTCTATTCTTATTTCACAAATCGTTTTACTTCCTTCTCTTTCAAAAACCATAACCTTCGTCTTACTTGCGTTCACTTTCATACCCCTTTCTTTTAATGCAGACCATTAACGACGGTTAACTCACCCATTCTTAATCCGCATTCTTCAACTTTCAAATTTTGCAAACAACTGTCCATAAATAGGTTGAACAGCCACGGGAAAGCCACACAGTCCTGTCTGACACCTTTATGGATGACAAACCAGTCCGAGTAGACCCCGTTGATCCTAACACAAGCACTAGAGTCCCTATAAAGAGACTCCAACGCCTGTATCAAGCCAGCGCTCAACCCAAATGAGTTCAGTGTTTGCCATAGCACCTCCCTATCCACTCTGTCATAGTAGACTATTTTTCTGGCTCTGGCTTAGTAGACTATTTTTTTAAATATAAGCTGAGTTTTGTTTAGATTTATAATCCGAATAAAAGCGAGGATTATGAAAAGTTCTTTTTACTTAGGAAACTAAAAAAAGGTCTTCGTTTCGAATCCTCTCCTTAGTCGTGATCGATTAGTGCAAACACTTTAAGCTCAATTATAACGGTTAACTGAAGTACTAGTAGTTTTATTAACAGCATTGCTAATAATCCTTTAAGAAAAGGGAAATTAAAAAAGGAATACTAATAAGAGTATTACTACTAACTAATAAGATAAATATATAAATTATAGGCAAGAATGAAAAAGCTTATAATATATCGCTTTGACAATGGGATCAGATTAGTAATCATGCCAGTGGGGCTTATAAAAATTAAAAAAAAGTTGTGAATCAATATAGGTCGTGGCTCTGGTGACTAACAGTAATACCATATAATAGAACAGTCGAGAATAGATTTTATATGTGGTAGAACCAAGCTGCAGCTATATTATGGTTGTAGAACGAGTAGGTCGGCTCCAACGGGGAAGGACCACGCTCTCACAGAATACCAGCGTAAAATAGCAGCTTAATACTGCTGTGTTTCTTATGGTGAGTGTAGAGAACCGGAGACCAATTGATACATTTCGTCTTAGTCCTCAGGGATGACAACGCATTTGTATTTTGATTCTTAATTGAGAATAAATGTGAAAGTCTATGGGCCACAGAATCCACTTACCATCAGGTGGACCGTGTGCTCATACCCTTATTCTATAAATAAAAAAAGATTTTCTTTATTTTTAATTATTTTATTACCATGTTGGCATATTGCATATACATTGCACGGCACGAAATAGGGTCAGGTGATGTATTCACATACGCCGCCAGCACACATCATCGTTATAGATAATATAATATCTGTAATTAAATTAAAACGGTAACTTCAATCCAAACGTATTGGGTGCCAAAAAAAAACGACAACGAAAAAATAACGCCCAAAACCTTTTTTTTTTTTTTTTGAAGAATTTTTAAAAAACGCTCTCTCTTAACTTCACGTGCACTTGTGAAAGATCACATGATATGTGATTCAATATAAAGTAACGGGTAGAGGGAGTGACCTTTTAAAGTGGCTTAAGAAATACAATAGCTGTTAAGTTGTTACTCTTCCACTTCTCTTTAAAAAGGTTGAATTATATTGAATGCTTTGTTATGATTATATTGTGTTTGCTTTTGTTTACTTTTATGTTAGTCACATTTGACTGTTTTATTCTTTTTATAGGATAGGGTGACAAACCAGCACACACTCCACCTGATAGTAAGTGGTTGCTGCGGCCATGGACATCTACATCTATCCCCGATTACAAACCAAAATGCAGATGTGTTGTCATCCGTGAGGACTAAGATAGAATGCCTCGTTTCCGGTAAAAAGAGTCTCCGTTTCTCTACACTCACCATACGAAACACAGCAACATTAAGCTACTATTTTACGCTGGTATTCTGTGAGACTGTGAGAATTATGACAACCTCAAGGCACTTTGGCCTTTTTCGGGAAAAGGCTTTTCTTTTATCGTCATCATCAAGAGCATTAAAAGTTCTCTGCTGAACCAGAACTTATGTAGGAAGGAGTGCCAGAAGTCACACCTTTGAAACTGCTTGGCGTTTTGGCTCTAGTCATCTTACGTTAGAGTTACGGGTTCACTTACGTTGCTGCCATTCTCAGCTTAATAACATCATTATTTTTTATATGTTTAATAAGCTCCACTGCTGAAGCAAGTCCTTACCCACAGATCGCCTCATCACGGGGATATTTAACATAGCTGCCACGAGTGGAAGGTGGATTGTTAACTATAGTTGTTTATTATTTTGTGCTGTTATCTGTAAGATGGCTCCGCCCATCACTGTTTCAGTTTCTCTCTGTAGCCTCCAATGACAGCCGTGGTATGATAGTGGTTTATATAGTACAGTGTATACATTGTTTTATTTATAGTCTTAGCGAATTAACTTCCTCGTCTTTTGTGATGTTCAAACAAAGAAGTACAAGAAAAGCAACATTATGTAAGCGAATAAAGTAACTTATAAAGGTTACTACAATGCTCGCCACAAAAAGAGCTCTGTTACAGTTTTTCCGCGCGAGTAATCTTGCCTTGTCATAATGTTTGAGAAACAATGTGAAACTTTTGCCATAATAAAATATTTATTCGGCTTTATCTTAAAATAGGTTTTGCTTTATTAATATTAATAAGTTTTAAAGATTATTGTAGATTTTTCTTATTAACCATAATTAGAAAAAAAAAACAATAAAACATAAAAAACAGGTTTATTAACAGTAATCTATTAATGATCGGAAATTATTGCTAAGCTCTGTGCGTAATTGCAGATTGTGTTTTTAAATGTGTGTCCACAGATATATAAATCAACCAAATAATAACAAATACAAGATAATCGTATTAATACTGTTATCACTAATTAATATATTTAATTGGTAATAACAATATAAACATCTTTAAAAGAATTACACTTTTAGTAATAATAATTATATATAATTATATATATATATAGTAATTTAATATAATGAGTTCATAATATTTGGTACATTTTTTCTTTTTTAACTTTTCTTAAATATTCTACTTACTTATTGTATAGTATATATACACCCTTATGAAAGTTTAGACCCAAAATTATTAATAAAACGAAATGTGGCGATATTCCTTTATTCTGTACAGCAGCCATATAATTTAAACTGGGTATGATAAAAAATATAGTACACCTACCATTGGTATATAAAGCATGAATTTAGGAAAGTACATAATACATATAAATTATATGAGGAAGATTCAACATTATTTCGAAATTTAAAAATGCGTGTTTGTTAATTTATTATAAGTCACCGCTTGACAACAATTTTACCTGGTGGTAAGTGGCGATGAAGACCTAGATGGCAAGTCGCATTGTCTTGTCGTAACCAAAATCCTGTTCACTTTTGCCTTGAAGACGCCCAGATTGTAATCAAAGGGAAAGACAGACGCGGGCTAATTATTCCACTCTTTGCTGAACGCGTCACGAAAGAAGAAGCAAACAATTTAGTTCAAATGCTTTGAATATTAATGACAAAGGGGTGAAGGCCCGTTGACCGGAGGAGGAATTAAAAAATATGATTCGTGAGCACGTTCACCGAAATGCATCACATAAAAGTAAATTAAAGTTACAGCCTATATGCGTCCCACTGCTAGGCACAGGCCTCCCCTCATTTCTAAAAGGGTTTTAGGGCAAGGAATTGTCCGTCGCACTGCCCCAATGCGTGTTCACATGACTTCGAAAATATTTTTAACTCTCCGCTAAGAAAATGTAAGTATGTAAAATTTTCATAACTTTTGAACGTCTTGATCTATTGAGATTCGGTTTGCGGCGTTCTAAAGACCTCAATTTGGATTTGGTCGAGTAGATGTTGGAAAAACTAATTAAAAAAAATTTGAAAAACTGTTTTTTTTTTGGAATAACTTTTGAACGGCTTTAACGATTGATTTCAAAAAATAATAAGCTTTTAAAATCATAAAATGACGTCGAATGCCGTTTGAAAAATAAAAATCGGTTCATCCGTTCGTGAGATATCGAAGGAGAAAGAATTGAAAAAAAAAAGTTTTTTCACATAACTTCGAGATTTCGCAAAATAATTTGGTGAAATTTGGAGCGCTTTGCATTTGAAATTAGCGGAAAGTTACAGGGATGCCCTGCAGGGTCAAACAATTTTTTTTATTCGTCGGATATGCATGTTTCCTCACGATGTTTTCCTTCATCGCACGTGGTAAAATCAGCACTTAAAATTACAATTAACAATTTTATTGGTGCTGGCGGTGATCGAACCCGTGTTACTCGCGTACTGTGATGTTCACAACGTGCGTTAATCATCTGAGCTACTACAGCTCCACATATCAGTTGCACCACATTTCAGTTGAACCACATATCAGTTGCACCACATACCAGTAGGCTACTTTGCACCTATGCTCGAGGAGGCCAAGATTGGTTTCAACCACACCCAAAATTACCAATAACCCCTTAGCACGTCTCAGTCATTTAATAATATGAAGTAATAGGGTGACCATTATTACCTCGAACAAAGTAGTATTCATACTACTCTAGTAACTTTATAGTTTTATTTTATCAGTAGATTTTGATCAAATCGGAACAGATCAAAATACAACTAAAACAGTAATTGTGACAAATTCATGATTAGTAATGAAATTAATTTTTCTAGATTTATATATTAAAACATACAAATAATTGTTCTGCGAATGATTCCAACACGCGTTCCTCAGCGTCGCATATCAATTGAGTCGTCTAAAATAACGAAATATTTTGCTATAATCTTTATTTCAGGGGTTTAGCTTAGCTTTAATTATAACCATCACAAAATAATCGAGAACTTCCCTACAAAATGCAGCAAAATACCAGCTGTTATTTCAGCAGACTAATACTGTCGTGTTTCGTATGGAGAATGACGAGAATCGGAGACCTTTTATACGCGTAACGGTATACTATCCTAGTCCCGAAGAAGTGACAACACATCTTCATTTTGATTTATGGCAGGTGTTTATGGACCAATTACCATCAGGTGGACTATGTGCTTACATACTTTATTTTACTCATATAAAACATAAATACCTGTTAAATTTCAGATATGAATAAGCAAAATTAAGATCATTATTTTAATTAGTTTGACATACGTAGCGTAAGCTTTAATTAAGGGACAAACGTTACTTTTAACAAGGATTTTCTATAAAATATAAGATAACATTAATTCTTAATTAAAAGTATAAAGTTGCAAAATGAGAAGTAAAAAAATAAAATAAAAATAGATACAACTAAAACAATATACAAGTATCCTTTCCGCACAAGTTACGGGCGTATGTGCTACGCGTGCTACGGGCGTAGCACGTAGTAAGCACGTTAAAATTTTTGTCTGTCTGTTTGTTCCGCCTAATATCCGAAATGGCTGGACCGATTTTGACTAGACTTTCACTGGCTAGATAACTGACGTTATCTGGGAAAAACTAGAAACCCAGCGGGAAATTTTCAAAAGCAACATACATAATTTCATTCGTTACACAATGTTCTATCAATTTCAAAATCGTTCAATAACTCGTTATTGCTATTAATTAAGTTTGGTAGCGACCATCTCTTCACCAGAAGTTAATATCATCCATTTATTCTAATTATAATAAACCTTTTCAAAATAATTTTTGTTAAATAAATTTTTGAAGCTGTCGATTAAATATCGTGGTTGGCTTTTAGGTGGTCCTAGCTAGTAATAAAAGTGACCAAGAAGGCTTAACTGAAACATTTAAAACGCTTGTTAGTCGCTTGAGTGAGAGTTCCTACGAAATGATCGTAAAGCGGCGAAGAGCAGAGACTTTTAACTTTTGAAAAATTTCAAGCGTATGAAACGATCTGCGCTCGCTTAGATACAAATTTGACTTTAACTGTACATACAAAAAGTTATTACGTCACTTTTTTAAAAAAAAAATATATATATATAAATATATATATATATATATATATATATATATAATATATATATATATATTCCTTTATACTTATGACGTCAGTTATCTGCCAGATTAATCTAATTACATAACATTGAAAAATACACAATATTAAAAACTATAATAAAAAAAACTCAATGTAAAATCTTAAACTGTCATACAGTCCTACTCCCCGTGATATCGTGCCAAGAACACTGGCTGCGTTTCCTCGCTGATTGGCTATACTTAGCCTTTATCGAGAAAAGAACCAGCGTTCTTATCACCAGCAGTAAAGACCAGTTGTGGATAGAGTTGAGAAAGACGATAGTTCTACGAAAATGGCACAAAAATGTTGTTCCAGAGCTCATTTTTGGCACTGTTATGCTGATGCCGCTGATCCGGAGTAAGTAACCCGGAGAAACAAGGAAGATCATGGAGTATCATAGAGGATCATCTCATTCGACTGTATATTTTTTGTATGTGTTTAAATCCTAAGGGTCAGTTCACACAGAGACGACGATGCTTGAAGAGGCCAGTGCCCAGCGCACCGCCGCGTAATGCATCGCGACGTCGCTAGGTGCATCGTGAAGTTGCTGACAGCGCGACGCCTAATAGTAATAGTAGAGAAAATCGCCACCATGGCTTTAGGCTGCGCCTCGTGGCGTTTAGCTGAGTCATGCGTCTTCACCGCCTGCGCTGCGCCGTACTGCGCGACACCGCGAGACCTTTTCGGATTAGTTCAATAAAATGTGTATTTTTTATAGTAGTAATAGTAGCAAATTAAGTTATAACTTTGTATCACTATGTTAAAAAGTGCGCGCCTAGTTGCGTTGCGTCTCGTCGCGGTGTTAACTGATCATAATTTAATATCCTATACCTTTAAACGAGCAATTCTTGTATATATATAATCGGAATCTCGGAAAAGGCTTCAACGATTTTCATACAATTTTGTGTGCAGGGAGTTTCAGGGAAAATAAATCGATTTTTAGAAAATGTCTTTTTGTCCGTGTTTTTAGGCAATGAAAAACTGCTACAATATCGTTAGAATAAGAAGGTAAATTGAAGTTTATTATATTACAAATAGCTTAATTGGTATATTGGGCGGTCACAAAATCGTAATACCATGGTTCGAGCTCAGACCGACCGGACCGACTTTTTTAAATTTTTTTTTCAAGTTCCTTTCTTTTTTGAGGAAATCTATTTTTTTCGTGCCCTTTATTTAGTATTTTTTAAAAACACGAAAATTTAAATTAAACTAATTGCACTCATGATTTTTTATTCAAATAACCCGTTCAGTTTTTTCCATTATGTCGCTACGATCAAAAAATATTATTCGTATTTCATCAGTATGTAATTTGTATCTAAATACAATTTCCAAAACACACGAATTAAAAAAAAACGAGCGAAAAATACCGAGCAAAGCTCGGTCAACCGGGTACTAAATTATAAATTACCTACATTATAGTTGAGATTGAGATGACTTTGAGATTGTATATTCCCTTCTTCACTCAAAAGGGTTTGAAAATAAACTTAAAATGCGTAATATTACTTTATTTCGTATGGTGAGTGTAGATAACCGGATACCCTTTTGACTGATAAAGAGTTCCTAAGTCCTTAGGGGTGATAACGCATATACATTTTGATTTTTAATCGAGAATAGGGTGAAGGAAAAGATGCAGGTGTTAATTTACTGCAGCGGTTACTTACCATCAAGTGGACAATAACAGTCCACTGCTCTCCTGCCTCTCTCATAGGGGGTTTCTCATGCCACGCTTGGCAAGCGGGTTGGCTAACGCAGTTTTTTATATTATTTCGTGTTGTTATCAGGATAATATTGCTGCTTTTCTTCTTTTTCAGTTTCCCTGTATATCTGTCGCCATTTACGGCACCCATGGGGCGATATGGGGTAGTAGTTATTCTTACACCGCCACTACACGGTTTATCACCATTACTTCTACAAAAAATAAAATTCGAAATTATCATACCATGTCTTACCTCGTCTTAAATTTTTTGTAAAGAACACTTGATAAATGGTGGCACTTGATGTTTTTCTATATCGTAATCTGAAACAAAGAAATCAACATTTTAGAAACATATGAAAGTAATATTTTAGCGTTGGTATTAGTATGGATATGCTCTATCAATAGGGCTACTGTTGAGTTCTACGTACGTGTATTTATTTGTTACATAATAATAATTAATAATAAGTTCTTTATTTTCCAAAAGGTAGAACAACCAGATATTTGCTTAACAAAATGTTAAAGTTAAATTGTTACATATACTTGAAACATAGCATCTGCAGCCGAATTAGGAGACCTGTACATCATCTGTCGTCGTCATATCCCCAACGTTAATTTATATGAATATAAGTATGCATGCAATACGATGTGTATTCAGCAGGGATGGGGAATTGATAAGTATATAGAACGACGAGTGAACGCAGGAAATAAAGTAAATGAGGCTCTACACACTATTGTGAAAAGTCTGAATGTTTAAAAAAAGGCACGTATGGCAATTCACAATGCTGTATTAGTCCCTACTTTAACGTATGTTAGTGAAAGTTGGGTGTGGCAGAAGAAGCACGAGAGTAGAATAAATGCTGTAGAAATGCGGTCGCTAAGGAGTATGTTAGGGCTGAATCTGAGTGACAGGGTGAGAAACTATGCGATAAAAGAAGATCGTGGTTTGCAAGATGATGCTGGTACCAGGATTAGGAAAGGAATGTTTCGGTGGTCTGGTCATGTAGAAAGAATGATGAATGAGGAGAGATCGACAAAGCAAATATATGTTGCAGAAGTGAATGGAATAGTCAGAAAGGGACGTCCTAGGTGAAAGTTTGTCGAACAAATTGGCGATATATTAAAAATGGGCCAAATTAAGAGTACCGTTAGTCGACGAGCATGTATGGGTAGGTATATGGATGTGGAGGAAGCGAGAGAGGTATGTCAGGATCGTGCCAAATGGAAGTCTGTAGTCTTTGCCTACCCCTCTCGGTGACAGGCGTGAGTGTTTATGTATTGCGTGCGTGCGTGCGCGCGTGCATGCGTGCGTGCGTGCGTGCGTGCGTGCGTGCGTTCGTGCGTGCGGTGCGTGCATGCGTGCGTGTGTGTGTGTATGTGTGTGTGAATTTGTGTCTTAGGTTTGATTAGTAAGGTTTTCAGTTTCATTATAAGTAAATTTTTGTAGGTAAGAAGTACGTACAATCTATTTGATTATTTTATTAAGGTGTTCAATGTCTAATGTTTTATATATTTTATTATATAAGTGTAGTCTTAAAAATGCAAAGAATCTTCTTATAAAATTTGTTTTAAAATTTGCTGTATCTACGAAAAATTTCCTTCGTTTGTTTAGGTTGTATAGCAATAAGCTATGTTGTTTCTGAATCATCGTTAACATATAAGCAGTTATCTTACTGTAACTTTAAGAGTACATACATAATGACTGCATTCGAATCTACTTATAACATTAGATTTTTTTTGGGTAACATTCCTAGTGTTTAAAAAGAAAAAAAGTTCCGTGACGCAACATTGTAACGACGTTCATTTCTCTTTAAAACAGAAATTGTTTGTTATTGTTAAATGCTATATTAGTGAAAGTGATAAGTACCTACTTTCGTCATTATTACAATAAATATGTAATAATTGAAAAAAGTTAAGCATTTGTGCAGTTTTAACTTCGAAAATAATATTTTATGCTCTCCGTTACAAGGTTAGGTTATTAAATTTTGATGAAGTGTCAAATGTGATCTATTAAATTGGCCCTGTTATAGTGTTGGGATAATAATCTGACGTTATTTCTTGTATTGACACGTACACTAAACATTAAATGAAACTGGTTTTTTTATGGGTATAATCTCCAAGATGCAAAGGACTGCAACATCTCTCTGCAGCGCCAGTGAATTGTGCGGATCAGAGAGAACTCGGTAGTCGACGATTCGAGCCGCTCTGCACTAAATGCGGTCATGTGAAAGTAGCTGGCACTGGGGTGCCCCGTCTCACAGATAGTTCTTATAAAATATATTACTCCAATTTTCCCTTGAGTCGTCTCTATTGTGATATTTTAATACTCTACGAAGTTTGCATGAATGGCATGAAGGCCCCGACTTTACAAACTTGAAGTCGACTTTATTTGGATTGATTTTCGGCCCTTTTGAGTGGATCAAGAAACCTCAGAAGCTCGAAATAGCAACTAAGAATATCGTCTAAAGAGTTACAATAAAAAAAGGGTTGAATAATTATTTATCCTAAGTTTTAACGTACTTTATAAAAGAAGAATCGTCAAATAATTTACAATTGAAACACGAAGATATGAGATGCGTAATAACCCCTCAGGTCTAAGTTGACTTCTTGAGTTGAGTCTTTACAAGTTCAAGTGGTCTCCGGTTCTATTTACTTATATTTAAACGAATACTGAACATTGATTAAAACTAATTTTACGAATATTATCGCATTTCATTTAACTTATCTTACTTATTTTTAATTACCCTCGTTGGGAAACTTTACATGGTCACCTGGAGGGACTATCCCCTCCATGACGAGCATCGGAACAAAACGTCGAAAATTATTTTCAATTCTCGACGTTTTGTTTAGTTAAATTAAAGGCGATAAAAGTTAGTTTTATTCAATATTTATTAAAACTATAATATTTTGACCCAATCTAAAGGTACTATTATGTTATCGTCTAAATAGTTACTATAAAAATAGAGAATGGACTATTTTCCCATCCTTGAAGTTATGACAAAATTAATTAAACAAAAATCATTAAAATAATTCACAATGACAAATATATCGTAAATGTACAGTCGAAGTGAAAACCTCTAAATTTTTTGATACCAGCTTAAAATAATTAGCGACTTATATTTTAAATTAACGATTATAGGGATCACTTACTACGTTGACAAATAGCTGAATCAGAATAATCATTGTTAACTGATTGATATCGCTACTTACATCGTAAAAAAGGTTCAGTAATTCGAGATAAGAGTGGGTCTTAATTCATCAAACAGACATCCAGCCTTTATTAATCCCTTTCCGCTTAATATACCAAGTGATGGATGATGTATTCGGCCTACTTATTGAGGGAATGTATAAAGTTTATTATATATAATGTAGCAAAGCAAAAAAGAATTGTAATCAATTAAAATAAGTATTATATAGTACGTAGTTAACAGTGATAATATAATAATACTAAAACTAAAATTGTGTTTAATGGGTAAAGGGTTGCGATGATAATGACGATAATGATTACAAAGAAAAATATGATTGAAATTTATATTTAATTTACATCATGGAAGGGATAATATTATGGTCATGTTTTTTTTAAATAAACGACAAACAAACTTACAGTCCACCTGATGGTAAGTGGCTATTTAAAACCGTAGACACCTGTAGCCAACTTCAAACAAGGAAGGCTAGAGTTGCGTTGATGCCTTTGAGAACTAAGATAGAATGTCTCACAGCCTTTAATTATACTGGCGGAATATAGCAGTGTAAGCACCGCCATTTAATAGAAGAAATAAGTAAGATGTTCTCTAACCAGCCATTTTTATTTTTATTTTTTTGTTCTATCCAGAAAAGAGGTTCTACTACCCACTAAAGTTATGTATGGAATCAAGGAACTTAATTATTACAGAAAAAAAAACGTAAATTGAATCCCTAGAGGCTCACGTTTAAATAACCTTGAGCTTAACAATGATTTGCGTAATTTTTATTCTTGTAAAATAAATTTATACAGGGGACGGCCTTTCCAAGGCCCTTTAATTTATTAGCTAACGATATTGACTTCATTAGCTCCCTGATGTATATTTGCCAAGTGATGGATGATGCGAACGACCTTTCCGTGTTTTGCTTAGTTGAAGCAAGTAGCTCGATAAACCAGCTCTAGTGGATATATTTTTTATTTTAAAATATAGCGGCAGAGATTAACTTTCTAATAATAAAGCTGCCATTTAAATATTTTCTGTTTGTTATATTTCTGTTTGTTAGACCCACCCCGGCTTTGCCTGTTTTATTATAGTGACATTATTTAGATTTGAAATATTTAAAGACCATTAAATTTAACAAATTTTACGTTTCTTTCTTTCAAAAAAAAATCTAACTTTTTCAGATAATATATTGCCTAGATCTCTCCTGCTATTGCTCTATATATGCTCATACAGTTTCATCACAATCTGTCAGCTGTGCCGAAGAGTAGCCCGAATAGACAGGCTACGAGACAGACAAAAATTTTAAAAATGGTCATTCATAATATCTCAATGGCATGCAAATAACTCTCCTAGCTCAATATAAGGCACTTACTTTAATGTAACAGACAGACACTTTATTTCATTTATATGTACATATTATAGTACGATAACGATTGTGCAATGTGCGCGTAAATATGCGTGGACGTGTGCGTATACATGTACATGTAAGCGTGCGTATACGTGTGTGTATGTATATAAAGATTAAAATTACCAACGGAAATAAAGAAATGGAAATTCATTCAAATACTTTAAAAAAAATTAAACTTTATTTTATGTTAATTTTAAATTTATATTGCAGAATAATTCGAGTAAAAAGATAGAGCGTTCATTATTAGGAATAATGACGTTGTTTGGTGAAATGCTGACTATCACATACTTAGAGCCGTGGTAGCTCAGGGGATAAGCGCTTGCAGTAAATTTACACAGTACGCGAGCAACCCGGGTTCGATCCCAACCAACATCAACGAAGTTGTTGATAAAATGTACCACGTGCTCGGCGGTGAAGAAAAACATCGACAAAATAGAAAAAAAGAAAAAACACGGAAAGGGAGTCTCAAAAAAAATGTAGATGTCTTTGTATCCACTTAATATCAGGTGGATTGTGTACTCGTTCACTTTTTTCTTTTTTTTTTTGCATTTAACAAAATTGTTGCAAATCATTTACAGTTAACAATACTCCTAAATTTCATTCCATTTTAATACAAACAGAAACAAGCCCTAGTGGCAAAGAAAAGCTATTACGAAATACTCGTACACTTAACAGGCTAGTATTTCAAACACGTTTTTCTCAAGAGATAGCATTACGGGTAAGCTTTCTTGTAATGAGAAACATTAGAATCTTTAACATTCGCCTCAGCTTCACTTTGTGACTCCCTGAGTAAGACGTTTGCTTTGTAAGGCGATATAAAGTGTTCGAATCTTATTTTGTTATTTGATCATGTATTCACAAAAAAGCACAGAAATTCTTACATCATTCCTAAAGCCGATACTTTTCCCGTAATATATTAATTTCCAGTGTCAGCTTATTGAAATTTATTCACTGGGATATTTTCCAAAGATGGCACTTTGGAATTTTTTTTTAATTTTGAGTTGTTTTCAGGAAGATGGTGCTATCCATTATCTGTTTCCTTCTGTGGCCTCCTACGAAACCCACGGGAGGATATGGAGTAGTGGGTTTCGTAAGAGCAACCACTTACCATCAGGTGGACTGTGTACTCGTTCGTCACCCTATTCTATAAAAAAAAATATAAGTTATACAGTACAACAAACGAGGTACAAATTACGACACGTTCTACTTATACTGATTAAATCTATTGGACGTTGGAGCACGTTCTCTAATATTTTTTAATAAAAAATACTACAAATTATAACGATATTAAGTGATAATAGGGACTTAAAGTTGAGTAAAACTATTTTATGGATTTTATCGCGTCACATTTTAACTTTTTTAATACCCAACCTTATAGTTTTTCACGTTCAAAAACGTTTATTGATTCAGCCTGTCCTCTATTAAACATAGGCTTGCCTAATAGATTGTCATTAAAGAGGTATATTTGGCAATGAAAAAAATCAATTGTTGCGTTTTCCATCAAGAAATTCAGATACTGAGAATTAGGAAATCCCAGAGTTAAAAAGTTGACAATGTCTCACCACCGTGTGTCCCATGGCTCTGTTACTTCGTCTTTACACATAATAATGTAATAAGCGTACTGGATAGGGTAAGAATAGAACTTATTAGTATAAGTAAAAATTTACGTTATAGCTTACGTACTTCATGTAACCTATAACCCGACTGAAATATTTTTTCTTTAGTTATACAAGTTGCTAATGCAGGTATGCAGGTTTATGATTTAAGTATGCATCTATTAATTAACAATTTCATTGCCACTAGTGGGGATACAACCCAGACTGCTCTTATAGATTATATATATATATCTTGCCTCGGAAAGTACGTAAAGCTATTGGTCCAGCACCTTGTCTCTCCAGTCGTCTCGGTTTACCGTCCCATCGGATTATGAGAGTGAGGGAATAGAGAGTGCACCTGTGCTTGCACATACACTTGCGCACTAAAATCCTGTGCTGCGCCTTTGGCTAGTCTCCGTTGACGCAGGCCGCTTTGACCGAAATTCGGTCTGGAGAACATTATATTTAGAATAGTTGCCAAATATCATCCGTATACATCACTCGACAGATTTAGAAATCGTAAAATTTCATTATTTTTAGTTGTTGCCAGAAAGATGCTTCTGTTTCCTGTTTTATTTCCCTCTGTCGCCTCTTACGATATCTACGGGATGATTTGGATTAGTGGATTTTCTTATGCCGCCACTGCATGGCTTAAAACGTGAAATAAAAAACCTTGAAACGAAGTAGTAGAAATTTTAGATATTAATACGAAATTCCTTTTAGGGTTGCGTGCCTCATAAAGAAAAAACGAATCCACATATTGAGTTTAAAAAGACTGTAATGAAAAATGAACTTACAGTCCTATTTCTGTTTGTAGTTTGTAGCTATTGTAGTTCATGGACACCTTTTTTTATAGAATAGGGTGAAAAACGAGCACACAATCCATATGATGGTAAACCGATGCTGAGGCCCATAGACATTTATATTTATCCTCGATTAAGAATCAAAATGTAGATGAGTTGACACCCGTGAGAGTGCCTCGTTTCCAGTAAAAAGGGTCTCCTGATCTCTACACTCAACATACTCCCTCGGCTGTCCAAACGCCATATTCTGGCGTCTCAAATAATATGCGCATCTGTCAAACGCACTGACCTCTATATATACAAGTACGCTGGACTGGCTATACCATACAAAATGACTGTGCCAATTTGAAGCGCCGCTAAAGGATGTCTCGAAAAATAAAATTGACATAATATGCCAAAGTCTGTTGTCTTATTTATATTGTCTTATTTCATAAGTCTGTATTTTGAACTTATAAACTAAAAAACTAACGTATTTTGTTGTTTGATTGTGTATAATATTAGTTACATAATAAGAATTATTTTTATTAATAATGTGAGTGTGCGTAATCTGTAAAACTCGTTACCAAAAGGGAAGTGGTATAACATTTCACAAGTAAGTGAATTTGCAGCAAATATTAAACAAATTAAAACTATTTGATAATATAAGTACTTAAAAATTTGTTACTAATCTTAATATCATATATACCAACATGTTTGGCTGTATATTACTGCGTTTTGATAAACAATAAAATTCAATAGGGTTGTCGAGTTCCTTGTCTATAATACTTATCGATGTTCTTTCCTACCCATATGTGTTAACAAAAAAAAGTCGCCAACAACGGATGATTATCAAATGTTTATTAATTAACAGGTTTCCAACTGAACCTAGACTAAAATATGGCTTAAAAGCATAAATATTGTGAATTGGCGTCCGAAACAAAATGATCATTTACAACGACTGTTTTATTACATGAGAACTGCACCACTTTGAAAAAGTGCAGTATACCGACAATATTTTCTGGTACCAGTTACCAGTAAGTATAAAAGTATTAGATTATTATTTCGAATGTTTTTTTTATTTCTTCTTTCCTCGTTTTTCACCAAACTCAAGGGCCATAGCCAAGTGTCGAAAGATCGCCTGATGATGTCGAGCCACGTTGGATGTGTGTTAGTGGGCTGCTGCTAAAGGAGAGGGAGAGGATCCCTGGACCGCTGTAGTCGACGTGGAGTCGTAAGGGAAGAGGAGTGTTGGTATAGCGATTGGCGATGCGCCATTCGACTATCTTTCGTGACTTTGGTGAGGCTGCACCACTTGATGCTTCCAAGTGCTCGTTTTTCCATGGCTCCATTCACATATCGGGCTCGGGGAGTCTGCAATGCAGCTCGTGTCTCTATAAATGTTTCCTCGGTTTAAGATCTTTGTAGAATATTTAGAGACGATACCAGGAGACCCGACGGTATGGGTTTGGTTGCTTGAGAGAGAGAGAGATAAAGCTTTAATGTGGGATACTACTTGCGAATACTTTGACAGCATAGCATCTCAGGCATCTCGTCTAAAGCAGGGGTGGCATTAGAGGCAACTGAACCAAGTAAATAGTCCAGAGTATCTGGAAGATAAGTACATATTTGTGCAATTTGCTGTAGAGACTATTGTTCCGTAGGGTGCACGTGCGGTGTAGTTTCTAAAAACCTGTATCTGCGACTGATCATCGCTGCTGGTATATATAAGAAGTTAATTAGTTTGTAGTTTCTTCGCTTGAAGGCTAAGTATAGCCATTCAGTGAGGACACGTAGCCAGCATTCTTGGGACTATACCACAGAAAGTAGGACTTATTTATGCACTAATTAGGTCGGCATGCCCATAAAGTATGACATTGACAGGTACTGTCTGTACTACTAAGAAATTCAGGACTTCATAGGCGTGATTTTAATTACAGCTGTCGCAGAGATCAAGCTATCTTTTATGAACTATAGATTTGCCGACAATATAGTCCTTAAGGCAGAATCGCTGGAGGACTTACGCACTATGTTCAATGACCTCAATCGTGGCTCCCAACGGATAGGTCTTAAGATGAACATGGACAAAACAAAAGCCACGTGTAATGTCCATGTCACACCTATGCCGGTGTGCCGGTTTTTGGGAGCACTTAGTTGAAGTTGTTGACGAGTATTTTTACTTGGGACAAATAGTCCGACTAGGTAAGTTCAACTTCGACCGACAGGTCAATCGACGGATTCAACTCGGCTAGGCAGCGTTCGGGAGATTACAACACATCTTCTCGTCAGGAATACCTCAAAACTAGATTGTACAACCAGTGCGTGTTGCCAGTGATGACCTATGGATCTGAGACGAGGTCTTTCACTGCTAGGTGTATGAGGAAGCTCGAAGTCGCTCAGCGAGCTATGAAGGGTCTATGTTCAGGGGTTCAAACTTAGGAATGAGGATATCTACAGCAGAACCAGAGTGACCAACATCGCCCAATGGATTAGTAAGCTAAAGTGGCAATTGACCGGCCATATAGCTCGAGGGACCGAATACCGATGGGGAAAAAAGGTTCTCGAGTGGAAGCCTTGTACCGGCAGGTGAAGTGTAGGACGTTCCCCCAGTAGATGGAGACAAAAACTCGTAAGACATGCATGAAGTTGATGGATGCAGGTAGCTCAGGACCGTGCTTTGTGACATTCCTTGGGGGAGGCCTATGTTCAGCTGTGGACTTATGAAGGGTTTTAATGATGATAAATAATAATGGCATTGTATTAATACGATACATAAATAGAATGGACGTTACGGCTAGAGTCCATCTATCCATAGAGTCTATTCTATTTATTTAGGTATAGGTGGGGTATAGAATTTTTATCGATATAATTTGGTACACTGCCTTATCCCTATTATTAGTTCCGTGGACGTGCACTTCTGCTGTCAGCGCCAAAATGGCGGAAATCAAATCGCTTCAGCATGTCACGGTGTATAGCCAGTCCAGCGTACTTGTATATATAGAGGTCAGTGGTCAAACGCCATAATATGGCGTCGAGTGATAGCAAACTATTTGTAACATATATATGATATATATAACGTACATATGTATAACATATATATCTGTTATGCATAATCTGATAGCTTATAACGTTTCCATTGATTTATGATTTTAATATACTTACTTAGAAATATATATATATATATATATATATATATATATATATACATAGTATACTTGTTATATACTTACATAGTACTTCGGAAAGTGATCGACAGATGCGCCATATTGGCCAAAATGACCCCGACATTCGAGTGGATACGAAACACAGCAGTATTAATCTGCTATTTTACGCTGGTGTTTTGTGAAAGCGTGGTCCTTCCCCGGTCTGGTCACCCATTCGTGCTACAACCATAACGGCGGCTTCTCACTGCGTGTGTTATCACGCGCCGCGCCACCCGTGTTGATTTGTACGCGAAAGCATACGCCACGCGCGGGCCCCGTGCCACTCGTTCTAACTGGCGCGGCGTGGCGCGTGTTTGCCCAAACTTCGAGCCACTGAGTCAGTCTGTTTAGTGCAGTGCACCTGATGTCGTGTGAGTCGAATTGCCACCTCCAGCCATGGAGCAATGCCACTGAAGATGAAGGCATCGCTATTGCTTCAGCCGCTTTTGTCTTATTTTGTAGATATCATTAACTTAATGATTTCTTATATTTACGCGAACACTACACATTGATAAAAACTACTTTTACGTAAAGTACTGGAAAGCAGAAACAGAAACAGAAAGAGAAACAGAAATTTTTTTATTCAATATAGATTATAAACAATACTTATTGAAAGTCAATTTTTTCATTTACCACTGGTTCGCAAAAAAAAAAACCTCTATCCTGGGAAGAACCAGCAAGAAACCCAGCGGGACGATATTTTTTTTTTCAAATAATCGCTTACAATCATGTTTACAATTAACAACACAAGACAAATTAGAAATAGATTGGTAGCGATCACCCTTCCCAGAGGTTATTATCATCCATAAATTCCTTAATATTGTAATAACCCTTTTCATACAAACTTAGTTTAATAAAAATTTTGAACTTTGCGTATGACAAATTTTGTATATTTTCTGGGATTTTTTTGTAAAAGCGTATACATCGCCCCAAGAGGAACTATTTGTAACACTAGTGTACTGGTACTACTAGCTTGTGTCTGTCCCTAGTATTTACAGAATGCATATCACTTATTTTTTGAAAAACTACGTTCATTCTTGTGTACGTACATTACATTTTCATAAATGTACTGAGTAGCCAGAGTTAATATATTAATTTCCTTAAATTTTTGTCTCAGTGACTCTTTTGGTTTTAAATTATATATTGCTCTAATGGCTCTCTTCCTAGCACCCGAAACGTCGGGAATTAAAAATAAAAAGAATTAAAAGTATAATTAAACGCGATAAAATCCGTAAAAGTAGTTTTAATCAATATCATTAACTTAATAAAATTAACAAAAAAAAAAAAAGAAGAAAAGGCGCTGATGGATGACATCGTTAAAATTAAAAATTCAGCAATCGTCTCATCACACCACTCCATAATATCTATATAGACATGAGAGTACCTCAACGTCGGACGAGTTAGGACGAAATAAACGAGTTCAATCTTGTAAGCGCCGCCCTTGATACACTGCGCGAGGCGCGTGCGGGCGCGGCGCGGAGCGTGATAATACACGCAGTGAGAAGCCGCCATAATATAGCTGCAGCGTGGGTCTACGGCGTATAAAGCTAGTATTCCTCATAGAATAGAATAATTTTTTATTCAATATTGATTTCAAGTAATTCTTATTAATAGTCAATTTTTCGCTTCAGCACTGGTTCGAAAAAACCTCTGTCCTGGGAAGAACCAGCAAGAAATCCAGCGGGACTATATTTTTTTTTCAAATAATCGCTTACAATCATGTTTACAGTTAACAACACAAGACAAATTAGAAATAGCTTGGTAGCGATCACCCTTCCCAGAGGTTATTATCATCCATAAATTCCTTAATATTGTAATAACCCTTTTCATACAAATTTAGTTTAATAAAAATTTTGAACTTTGTGTATGACAAATTTTGTATATTTTCTGGGATTTTTTTTGTAAAAGCGTATACATCGCGAACTATTTGTAACACTAGTACTGGTACTACTAGCTTGTGTCTGTCCCTAGTATTTACAGAATGCATATCACTTATTTTTGAAAAACTACGTTCATTCTTATGTACGTACAATTACATTTTCATAAATGTACTGAGAAGCCAGAGTTAATATAATAATTTACTTAAATTTTTGTCTCAGTGACTCTTTTGGTTTTAAATTATATATATTGCTCTAATGGCTCTCTTCCTAGCACCCGAAACGTCGGGAATTAAAAATAAAAATAATTAAAAGTATAATTAAATGCGATAAAATCCGTAAAAGTAGTTTTAATCAATATCATTAACTTAATAAAATTAACAAAAAAAAAAGAAGAAAAGGCGCTGATGGATGACATCGTTAAAATTAAAAATTCAGCAATCGTCTCATCACACCACTCCATATCTATATAGACATGAGAGTACCTCAACGTCGGACGAGTTAGGACGAAATAAACGAGTTCAATCTTGTAAGCGCCGCCCTTGATACACTGCGCGAGGCGCGTGCGGGCGCGGCGCGGCGCGTGATAACACACGCAGTGAGAAGCCGCCATAATATAGCTGCAGCGTGGCTCTACGGCGTATAAAGCTAGTATTCCTCATAGAATAGAATAATTTTTTATTCAATATTGATTTCAAGTAATTCTTATTAATAGTCAATTTTTCGCTTCAGCACTGGTTCGAAAAAACCTCTGTCCTGGGAAGAACCAGCAAGAAATCCAGCGGGACTATATTTTTTTTCAAATAATCGCTTACAATCATGTTTACAGTTAACAACACAAGACAAATTAGAAATAGCTTGGTAGCGATCACCCTTCCCAGAGGTTATTATCATCCATAAATTCCTTAATATTGTAATAACCCTTTTCATACAAATTTAGTTTAATAAAAATTTTGAACTTTGTGTATGACAAATTTTGTATATTTTCTGGGATTTTTTTGTAAAAGCGTATACATCGCGAACTATTTGTAACACTAGTACTGGTACTACTAGCTTGTGTCTGTCCCTAGTATTTACAGAATGCATATCACTTATTTTTGAAAAACTACGTTCATTCTTATGTACGTACAATTACATTTTCATAAATGTACTGAGAAGCCAGAGTTAATATAATAATTTACTTAAATTTTTGTCTCAGTGACTCTTTTGGTTTTAAATTATATATATTGCTCTAATGGCTCTCTTCCTAGCACCCGAAACGTCGGGAATTAAAAATAAAAATAATTAAAAGTATAATTAAACGCGATAAAATCCGTAAAAAGTAGTTTTAATCAATATCATTAACTTAATAAAATTAACAAAAAAAAAAAAAAAGAAGAAAAGGCGCTGATGGATGACATCGTTAAAATTAAAAATTCAGCAATCGTCTCATCACACCACTCCATATCTATATAGACATGAGAGTACCTCAACGTCGGACGAGTTAGGACGAAATAAACGAGTTCAATCTTGTAAGCGCCGCCCTTCATACACTGCGCGAGGCGCGTGCGGGCGCGGCGCGGAGCGTGATAACACACGCAGTGAGAAGCCGCCATAATATAGCTGCAGCGTGGGTCTACGGCGTATAAAGCTAGTATTCCTCATAGAATAGAATAATTTTTTATTCAATATTGATTTCAAGTAATTCTTATTGATAGTCAATTTTTCGCTTCAGCACTGGTTCGAAAAAAACCTCTGTCCTGGGAAGAACCAGCAAGAAATCCAGCGGGACTATATTTTTTTTTCAAATAATCGCTTACAATCATGTTTACAGTTAACAACACAAGACAAATTAGAAATAGCTTGGTAGCGATCACCCTTCCCAGAGGTTATTATCATCCATAAATTCCTTAATATTGTAATAACCCTTTTCATACAAATTTAGTTTAATAAAAATTTTGAACTTTGTGTATGACAAATTTTGTATATTTTCTGGGATTTTTTTGTAAAAAGCGTATACATCGCGAGGAACTATTTGTAACACTAGTACTGGTACTACTAGCTTGTGTCTGTCCCTAGTATTTACAGAATGCATATCACTTATTTTTGAAAAACTACGTTCATTCTTATGTACGTACAATTACATTTTCATAAATGTACTGAGAAGCCAGAGTTAATATAATAATTTACTTAAATTTTTGTCTCAGTGACTCTTTTGGTTTTAAATTATATATATTGCTCTAATGGCTCTCTTCCTAGCACCCGAAACGTCGGGAATTAAAAATAAAAATAATTAAAAGTATAATTAAATGCGATAAAATCCGTAAAAGTAGTTTTAATCAATATCATTAACTTAATAAAATTAACAAAAAAAAAAAAAAAAGAAGAAAAGGCGCTGATGGATGACATCGTTAAAATTAAAAATTCAGCAATCGTCTCATCACACCACTCCATATCTATATAGACATGAGAGTACCTCAACGTCGGACGAGTTAGGACGAAATAAACGAGTTCAATCTTGTAAGCGCCGCCCTTCATACACTGCGCGAGGCGCGTGCGGGCGCGGCGCGGAGCGTGATAACACACGCAGTGAGAAGCCGCCATAATATAGCTGCAGCGTGGCTCTACAGCTTATAAAGCTAGTATTCCTCATAGAATAGAATAATTTTTTATTCAATATTGATTTCAAGTAATTCTTATTGATAGTCAATTTTTCACTTTAGCACTGGTTCGAAAAAACCTCTGTCCTGGAAAGAACTAGCAAGAAATCCAGCATCATCCATTATCCTTTTTTATAAATTCTACAACGTAGGTAATGACTAGGACTAGGATGTCCTTTTCCGACTCTGCCGTTCACTTCTACAACATTTTGCTTTGTCAGTCGTTCCTCATTCATTCTTTCCATATGACCAAACCACCGAAGCATTCCTTTCTTAAACCTGGTCACAACATCATCTTGCAAATCACTCTTCTTTGATTGAAAACACATTGACTTCCATATAAATATCAAAGTATTTGTATTTTAACCGATTTCTCGGACTTTTAGATATTTAATATATTATTTACCATCCGATGGATAACTTAAATCACGTTGCACTTTAAATATGTCTATATTTGAATAAAATAACCGTGTAAGAAAGTTAAAAATGAGTGCAGTTTATTGTGGAAAATCAGAATGTGTCAAAAAGAATATATGACAAATTACAATACATTGCTAGTACCTAAGTTAATGTATGTTATCGAAATTCGGGTATGGCAGAGGAAGCATGAGGATAACATAAATGCTGTTACAAAACGATCCTAGATGGAAGTACATCAACCGAATTAATGTCCTCCAGACCGAATTTCGAACACTGTGACAGGATTATAGTGTATGAGTGTGTACGCAAGCATAAGTGCACTCACTATTCATCACTCTAATATCCGATGGCACGATCGGAGAGAGATAAAGCGCAGGGCTAACGCATTTACGAGATTTCCGAGGCGAAACAACAACAACTTCCTAACTCCGGAAATTTCTAAGTAGAATTCCATTAACCGATTTTGGTTCCCAGGATTCGAACCCAGAACCACATGATCAGCGGTCGCGCTTAAGACCACTAACACCAAAGAAAAGGTGATAAAATTGGCGATAAATTGAATATGGGTCAAATTGAAATTGTGATGTTCCTTAGTCTAATCGAAAAGAGTAAAAAAAATAGTTTAAAAAAAGTGTAAAAGCTGACTTTTAAAACTATAAAAAATAGATAAATAGTTTTACATTCTAATGAAGTCAGGTTTTTAAATCTTATAAATACTTTGCACCGACTTCAGAATATGAAATTATTTTATAATATTTAGATTTAGTTTTTCTTTCCTTGAAAGGTGCCTTGATCGAAAGTGTTCTTAGATATGATTCAAGAAAATCTGTTCAGTGGTTTAAAGATCATCAGCCCTTTTTGTTTTGGAGGGTTTTAAATGTTTTCCTATTTAAGTTATACTCTAATAAACAATACTACAAAAGATGATTGAAACACAATATGCAGCACGAATAATGTAACTACTATCACACAGAACACGTTTCTTGTAAAACATTTCAAGGCACGTCTTGCTCTAGGGTGAAGGCTGATATTTCAATTAATGGTAGTTCGAAGAGCTTTATACATTCATAGAGACGGACGCAATACTTCCCTAGGGGAAGTGTATATTTTGTGAGAATTTGCAATGTATTTGGGATGTAGTGATTTTAAAATTGAATTGTAAAATAGAGTTGTCCTCCTTGTTCGGCGGCCTGCCTCAACGGAGACCAGCCGTCGGCACAGGACAGAATTATAATGTCCAAGTGCATGCGCAAGCATAGGTGCACTCTCTATTCCCTCACTCTCGAACAACATTGAGACAGTAAATCGACGCGATCGGAGAGAGATCAGGCGCAGAACCAAATCGTTGGTTTGGTTGTTTGGTTGGTCGCTGCGTGCTTTCCGAGGAATGAGGGATATCCAACTTCCTGATTCGGGCAGCAACTGAGAATTAAAACTATTTGTAATATATATATGATATATATAACATACATATATAACATATATATCTGTCATGCATAATCTGATAGCTTATTTAATAACGTTTCCATTGACATATGACTTTTATATACTTACTTAGTGTATATATATATATATATATATATATATATATATATATATATATATACTTAGTATACTTGATATATACTTACTTAGTACTTCGGAAAGTGCTCGACAGATACGCCATATTGGCCAAAATAACCCCGACATTCGTGTGGCTAGATTAGTATTTCATTTGATTCCGCTACAATGTTGATGGAGGAGGGGGAGGGAGGCAGTGACTGCACTCACCAGACGAAACGTAGTAGTAGAGCCTCTAGCCACATTCACGCTGATTTTCTATGAGGACGCAGTACCACCCCAGTTCGAGCCGGCCCATACGTACAACAGCAAAAGTTGCTGCGTGGCTCTGCCTCTGTTTAAGATGGTTCTATTACGTATGAAACTTTAGTGTTAGTAGCCTGGTAGTTTAGTTATAAATGCGCCGGCTGTGCCTGGTGACTATGGTAGTTGGGAGCAGACGTTTTTTTATTATTTGAATTTAACTTCGAGAAAAATACCATTAAGTATATAATTATTAAATATCAATATAGTTTTTTAATAAAAATGATGTGAGAAACGAACTTACAGCCTACGTGATGGTGGCTACCGCAGTCCGCCGACACCTGCAACTTCAAACACAAAAGACTACCGATGCGTGGTCATCTCTGAAGGTTAAGATGGAACACTTTGTAGCCTGTACTGGCTTTCTATACCCATCAGTCCGGAACAGCAATGCGAGCACTGCTATAGGGCGACCAAATAGATAAGAGATTGGTATCCAGGTCTTCCAGGCTGAATAGGAGTCCTGCCACCTAGTAAAAGTAATATCCTATATACGCGTCCCACAGCTGGGCACAGGCCTACTCTCATTTCTGAAAAAAGGCAAGGAAGTGTCCACCGCGTTGCTCCAATGCGTGTTGGCGAACTTCACATGTCTTCGAAAAATTTTTTTATTCCTCAGACATGCAGGTTTCCTCACAATGTTTTCCTTCACCGCCGAGTACGTGGTATATCAGCACTTAAAATTACAATTATCAATTTCATTGGTGCCGGCGGATATTGAACCCGGGTTGCTCGCGTACCTAACACCTAGTAACATTAAGAAATTAATGATATTAATAAGGATTTTAGAATAATTTAACGTCGACATTATATTTTTAAATAAAATACTAGCCCTAACATAATCCAATCCTACTTATAATATTATTATATAATATATATATATTATTGCCCTCATGTGGAGGGACACACGGGCAGAGGAAGGCCGAATAAAAATGATCGATGAAGGATATGAGAATGAAAGGAGTAAGTATGGAAATGACGCTGAAGAGAGGAATGGAACAAGAAGATTTACTGCGCCGACCACAGATAATGGGAAATGTTTAGAGAATGATGATATATATATTATTATATATTATTAATTTTATATATATTATTATATAATTATATATATATTATTATATATAATATTAGTTCTAGGAGTAGTACATGAAATAACTTAATACATAAATCAAAATGTTCTCATTGTTATATTCTACAAAATCTCTTTGGTTATTAAAATTTACGAACAAATTTATGAACGAGTTACTTCCATCTCCCTCAGGAACAACTTGCCTGTTGACCTGTGAAGAATACCCGCCGGAAATTATAACGAATATATCCGTAATATACAATACTGAGGTAACCATGTTTATTATAACAGATATTTATGTATGTTTAATTACCATGTTTCTTCTTATGGGGAAAATTTGCCATAGATGACGCGTTTGGCAAACAGGTTGATAACCTCAATTTTTTATTGAATAAAACTAAATTTACGGATTTTATCGCGTTTATTTCATTACTTTTACTTATTTTTAATTCCCGACGTTTACTTATTTTTAATTCCCGACGTTTACAGCACCCATGGTCATGGGGGGACTGAGATGTTTGACGTCCCAATGTCA